>BSBK01004247.1:55000-515000 GCA_027943335.1 Chamaecyparis obtusa
TAGCATGACCTACAACCTAAAAGTTTATACCCCGTATAAAAGAAAAATTAGAAAACTAAAATAATACATTCTTCATGAAATTTTGAACATCTTGTACTTGTGTTGATAAAGCATCCATCTTTGATCATATTCATTAATCAATTAAAAAAGAAAACTATTTTCTATTTTAAGTTTTAATTAATTTGTTCTATTAGTTATAGATGTACACTACTTAGTAAAAAGCTTCATTTTTTAAAAAAATTAAAAAATTAAAAAATAAATAACTATTTTTCATGCTAAAATATTATAGAATAGAAATATTAGAGAACGTATTTCCTCTAGATAAACCAATTTACTTTTTTGGTAATTCTATGCAATATTTATTAAAAAAGTAACATCACTAATTATGTCCCTTTATAGCAGCATCGTATTCATTCTATCTGCAAATCCATTCTATTTTAGATTATATGAGGTTATCTTGCATTCTATAGTAACATTGTCATAATAGAATCTATTAAACACCAATAAGAAATATTCTCCACCATTTTCTATCCTCAATACCTTTTATCTTCTTTACAATTTAAATCTTCCCGAAATCATTACACAGCTTTAAAAACTAAAGAATTATATTTCTTCTTATAAAATTAAATCTATCTTCTTAATTTGATAATTAATAAATAATATATAATACCAAAACTTTAAAAGTGAAGTTACATCTACCTGACCAGAACAAAAACTATGAGTTACACCTAGATTCCGTGCAGATCTATCAAATCTTGAATAAAACTATACATGAATTTTACTTCTATATAAATAATGTGCATAAAATTTTAAATCCAAAGAACAATAAACAAACAAATCTCTCGACATGGCTTATTTTTATTTCTCAACGTCCCAACACCTTTCTCGTTAATGTGGCCTCCGCCTAATATCAATCTATTTTTAACGACAGCCGCCTGGCCAAAACAAAGGCGTTTCTCCATCTTCAAATTCTTGATCACCTGGCACGTGCCCTCTCGACTTATCGGCTGCATTTCTTGGAAGTTTCCATCCTTTTGGGTGCTGCCCTCCTGCCTATTTTAACGAGACTTTCATTACCATTCTTCCCAAAATTGAGTCTCGCCCTTTCCTCTCCATTTTCTTGAAACAAAAACACTTGCAGGATTACAATAACAGTCATGGCCGATGAACACTGCATATTTTTAGGCAACGAGGATACTGAAAAAGGATACCCGGGCGCTAATCTTAGAGAGCATATTTTTCCAATAGAGGAATCGGTTCCCATACTGGAGCCCTACAGATCTTCATGCCCCCACCCTCGTAATAACTGCTGTTGCTGCCTCGCCTGGACTTTTGGCATCCTCTTGCTCTTGATTGCCGCCATTGTCATTGTTGCCGGCATTCTCTATGCCATCTTCAATTGACAACATTCAGATTACAGGCTTGTCAACTAGTTTTGTTGCCATGCAGCCTGGAATTTGATGTGGTGCGAACTGTTTTTCACTTTTCGTTTAGGATTTTACGATTTCAAATTTTCTGGTTCTGTTTTATCATAGCTAGACATATTTCTTGATATTAGAAAAATAGAATAAATATTTGTTGCAGAAATTATATAACTGTGGCTTCTTTGTTTGACATTGCTCGTCCAAACAATTAAAAAAGTAATCGATCTAAATTCCAGGCTAAAGATTTTTAAATGTAGTGCAGTGTGTCGATTATACATTGCTGAAAATTAGATCAAGATATTATTTGAAAATTGTATTGCTTTGATATGGTTTCAAAAACTTGATAGTCATCCGTACGTACTTTGTTGATTGACAAATGCGATTCATGTGAAAATACTGTATATATTTTTAAAATATAAAAAATACATTTACAAGTTGTATACATCTGTTGAGTATAGAAGTATGCATTAAAGATGGTGGTGTTTCACTTAAACATTTGGGAACATATATTAATTAAATTAACGATTTATTAATAACATTATGTTTTACAATAAATAGGATTAGGATTAAGGTTTAAAAGACGATCTTTTGAAAAAAGTTTAATAGAGTTAAACTTTATTTAATAAAGAGTATAACTTGTATTTATTGTTTAATTATGAGTTGCATTTAGATTTTCACTTTATATATTATTTATTTTAGCAACCTTTTGATTAAGTTTTATTTGTACATATATTAAATTTAAGTAATTAATGTTATTTCATTTAATATATGTGTAATTTTCTTCTCTTTGTAAAATAAGAATGTAATTATATCTAATTTCAATTGCACCTTCTAGATTAGCGTTGATCTTTAATTTCAAATTTATTAGTATATGTGCTATTTGGACCCCATTTGACAATGTAGGATTCTATATTTATAAAGAAGATTCTTATTTTATCATCATCAATGAAAGATTGGATAAAAAAATTAATAGTCAGTTAATTAAAAATAATAGAGACAGTAATAAAAAAGTATTATAACATTAGGTCTATATTATAGTATTATACATCACTACATGAGTATCTAGCTTGCATTCAATCTTGTCCCAATACTATTTAATTTGTATAAAAGCTATTCAATTTATAAATTATAATTGCGTCAAGATGTAGATTCCCTATGTATAACATGTTCTCTCAATGCTTATTATAACCACATTCATCATATAACACATAAACAATAGGTGAATGTCTTTCTAGAGCTTATTAGGACAAGGATGATGTCAACATACTCACATTAGGATATACACAAAAGTTACAAGGTCATTGTTGTGTTTTTGACGTAGGCATTCATCATGATTTGATAAGGTAGATTCTAGACCCTAGCTAAATGTTGCATTTAACTGCTGAGAACACATTTCAATTGAGTAGTGTTGTCCATAAATTCATCATCCAAATAGTAATTATAATTTATTTTACCATTGGTTATAGTCATATTTGTTATATCCAATATTGGGTTCAAACACAAAGATCTTAGCAGTGGCAATGTCATTGCCATTTTTTGAATGAATTAAAGGAGTGGAATATGCTTCCTACACTAATTTTTGAGAGGTGGTATGTAATTAATATAAAGTGATAATTTAATTCCAAGAAAATGAACACAAAAGTAATATATCATAACAATCATTTACATTGAGAAAGCCATTCTAGAAGAAAATAACTAAAATAATCAAATGGCTACAATATATTTCTAGAGTTGAGTCTTTGTAGGAGTATTGCCAACAAAAGATCTAAAAAATTAATGTAGTATAACAATACCTCTAAATTTCAATAATATCAATCATCTAATAATAAAAAATAATATGTGGAAGCATAAAATAAAAATTAGAAAATCGTGAGGTAAAAAAACTCAAAATGCAATGCCCAAATCCATACAAAAAAAACCTAACTAGCTATTTTTTGTGTTCGCGTTAAATAGTCTATATACTATAAGGGAATGAGGGTATCCTTATTGTCTAGGAGATTTTGATGATGATAATATCCCCATTGATGTATGGGATAACTCTAGTGATTGTGATCCTTTCTTAACAATATTGCTTTTAAAAAAAATAAAACTACTGATCGGACTTTACCTTTTTCTCATCCTTTGTTTAGATCAAATTATATTAAATAGTAGGATTGGACTTTACCTTTTTCTCATCCTTTGTTTAGATCAAATTATATTATATAGACCTCCTACTAACTGTGTTTTAGAAAATAGTGTATCATTATCTTTTTAATTAATAAATATGATATATGTAACTTATTTAAAAATTAATAAATATAAAAAAATATGATTTAGTATAGAACTTATGCCCAACTTAATAATTTTTTACTTAAACTGGTGAAAATTTTGGAAGGATGGAAAAAAAATCTGTATGAAATGAAAGGCGATATGTTTGTCAGAGTCAAAATTTTCAATGGAATAGAAAGAATACTTGTTTCGCGTTTAGGTTTTTTTCCTTTGGCTATGATGAATATTGCAAAAAGAATTAATTGAAAACAATTTTCGTAATCGACTCCTTGATATCCCTGGAAAGTAGTGGTACAAATAGTAGACCATCTTGCATCATCTTTTAGGTAGTTTACATTATTATTTCATCTTACTATTTACTATTATGATATATATTACCAAGTGCTTTTTTGGAAAGATCCTGGACAACAAGAGAGCTTCCTGTCTCAACTTTTAATTAGATTTTCATTTCTTCACAATATATCTTACCATTGTCTTAAGTGTTTCCCAGGAATGTTCAGTTCCTCTACAACTAGGAGACTTTCCTGCCTTTGGCATTCCATGAAATTTTCATTATCATTTCGTTACACTACTTCTTTACAACATATCTTACCATACACTCGCTGACAAAACTAAGTGCTTTCCTAGAAAGTTCCTGTAAAAATAAGAGACCTTCCTGCTTTACCTTTTAACAAGAATTATGTTTATCATTTCATCATGCTATTTCTTCACAATACATTTTACCATGTGATCTGTTGGTGTACATGGACTCTAGCTGGGCTTTTTTAATCTTCCCTGTCTTTTCATCCAACTTCTCTACCTACCACATTTACTCTATTTTTCTTTCTAGCTTCTTCCTTTTATCTCCTGATGCATCTAGACTATTCTTTCCAGCATAATCTAGAACTTTCTTCTTGGCTGAAAATGGTGTTTTTTGTTAATGTAAATATACTTTGTTTTGTGGGTATTGATGAGAAGAACTCTATTTTAGATGAATAAGAGCACTGGCAGCTCTAATGGCAAAGTGTTAATGTAATCAGAAATCTATTTCAAGAATCAATACAATTAGTTCCCTCTTTTATTTTCTGGTCTGTGTTTATTTTTTCATTACTTTGTCTATTCTTTTTCTTTGCCTCCATCAAATTGGTATCAGAGCAGGTTATTGAAGATAAGGGTTCTACTGGAGGTTAAAGAGAAGGCTAAAGAGGAAGTTGATACAGAAATTTCAAAGAATCAAAGTAAAAAACCCCATCTCATTTTAAAAGGGCAAGATTGAGGAAAATAGGAAAAGGGTTTTGCTCCAAAGACAAATTTCATCTTGAAGAGTTATTGCTGGAACCAGTGGGAATATTTATCATCCCTAGATTCCAATTTTCAATGGAAATAATTATGAATATTGGAGCATAAAAATGAAAACCCTGTTTTGCTCTCAAGGTATTTGGAACTTTGTTGAAAATGGGTTTCCTGAACCAGCAGATCAGCAGGCATTTCAGGTACTTTCACAAGCTGATAAAGATTTACTAGAAGAAATAAGCAAAAAGATGCAAAGGCACTATTTTTCATTCAACAAGTAATGGAGGAATCAATTTTTCCAAAGGTTGCAGCTGCCACAAGATCAAAACAAGCATGGGACAGTTTGCAAACAACATACCAAGGCACAGGCAAGGTAATAATGGCAAAATTGCAAATACTTAGAAGGGATTTTAAAAATCTACAAATGAAAGACTCAGATTCAATAGACACATTTTTCACTCATGCAATGTCAATAGTAAATCGGCTAAGGACCTATGGAGACACTATTGAAGATCAAAAGATTGTTGAAAAAATTCTTAGAAGTCTACTTGCTAAATTTGATGTTGTAGTCATAGCCATTCTAGAGGCCAAAGATCTTTCTCAATTATCAGTAGATGAATTAATGGGATCACTTTTAGTGCATGAGAAAAGATTAAATCGATCGGGGTCATCATCATTGGAGAATGCATTCAAGATTCAGCTCTCATTTGGCAGAACAAGAGGGAGATCAAATAATAGCTGAGGTAGATGACGTTTTTCATCAAGGGGAGGAAGAGAAAACATCCAATTCAAAATTAGAACACCACCATCGAGCTCACATGCCCATTCTACATTAACAAGAGGAAGGGGGAGCAGTCACTCTCAAAGTCATCATCAAGGAGAAAGGTATGGTAAATCCAACATCCAATGTCATTATTGTAGAAAATTTGGGCATTATGCATCAGAATGTAGGAAAAAGCAATATGATTTGAATAAGCAAAAGACATGTTTTACAAATGAAAATTAGTCAAACAATAGTGAACAAGACACGATATTGATAGCATGTCATGTAGCACAAGAAAGTTCCAAAGAAGTCTGATTTTTAGATAGTGGGTGTAGTAATCACATGAGTTGTAAGAAGGAGATGTTTGCAACAATAGATGATTCAGTAAAATCAGAAGTAAAATTAGGAAATGATCAAAGAGTTTCAGTTATGGGCAAAGGGTCAATTAACGTAAAAACAAAACAATGTGAAGAAAAACATATTTCAGATGTGTACTATGTTCCTAGATTGCAACACAACCTTATAAGTATTGGGCAATTGGTGCAAAAAGGATATAGAATATATTTTGAGAATGGTGAATGTGTAATCCTAGACAAGAAACCAAGCAATAGGCTGATTACAAAAGTTGAAATGACAAAGAATAGGATGTTTCCATTAAAAATTCAAAGTGAATTAATGATAGAGCCACAAGGATTGCAAAAAGTTGCTGAAATAGCTTATAAAGCCTCATACAAAAATGAATCTTGGTTATGGCATTTAAGACTTGACCATTTAAACTTCAAAGGATTGCAGTTGTTATACAAAAAGAAAATGGTATATGGGTTGCCACAAATAGAGCCACTTAAAACAACATGTGAGAGTTGCATATTGGCAAAGCAACATAGGAAATCATTTCTAGTTGGGGAGTCTTATAGAGCAAAACAACCATTTGAGATAGTGCATTCAGACATTTGTGGGCCTATGCAAACACCTTCCATGAGTGGAAAACTTTATTTCATAATGTTTATTGATGATTTCAGCATAAAAGTATGGGTTTATTTTTTGAAGTACAAATCTGATACATTTGTTATTTTTAAAGAGTTCAAGGCAAAAGTTGAAAAAGAATGCGGATATTACATCAAAACATTGAGAACCGATCAAGGTGGAGAGTATATCTCAACAGATTTTTAGAATTTTTGCAAAGAAAATGGCATAAATAAACAATTTACAACAAGGTATACTCCTCAACAAAATGGAGTAGCAAAGAGGAAGAATAGAATAATCATGGAAATGGCACGTAGTATGATCAAGGCAAAACACTTACCAAATGAATATTGGGCTGAAGCAGTTGCATGCTCGGTATATATATTGAATAGGTGTCCAACAAAAGCAGTGATAAATAAAACACCAGAAGAAGCTTGGAGAAAAAGGAAGCATAACATATCACATTTGAGAGTTTTTGGATGTGTGGCATACTCATTGATACCTCAAGAGTTGAGAAGAAAATTAGAAGACAAAGGAGAGAAATGCATATTTGTGGGATATAATGAACATTCAAAGGCATATAAACTATACAATCCCATTACAAAGAAGCTGATAATAAGTCATGATGTTGAATTTGTTGAAGAAGAGGCATGGGATGGAAGCATAGACAAAACAAATACAAGTACACCTAGTGTTCTACAAGAGAATGACGAAGATGAAATTCAGGTTGAAAATCCTCCTACATAAGCAAATGCACCTACAACACTATCAAGAGCACCTAGCACTCCAAATCCCACTACTCCAACAAGTAATAATAGCAGCGAGTCTTCTAATCCAACACTTGCATCCTTAAGGTCAAGGTCTATAAACACATTAAAGAAGACAAGAAGTCTTAGGGAGATTTATGATGAAACTCAAGAAGCTGAAAATGCTGATTTTTGTTGTGATTTTGTATTTTTAACACAAGTTGATCCAATTTATTTTGAAGAAGCCATAAAAGAAGACAAATGGATTGCAGCCATGGATGAAGAGATTCAATCAATAGAAAAGAATGAAACTTGGGATCTAGTAGAACTTCCTAAAGGCAAGGATGTGATTGGAGTTAAATGGGTTTATATAAGACAAAGTATAATGTTGATGGAAAAGTAGAAAAGCACAAAGCAAGACTAGTAGCTAAAGGCTTCACACAATAGCCGGGCATAGACTGCAATGAAACATTTGCACCCGTGGCAAGATTGGATACAATAAGAATGGTCATATCCATAGCAGCTCAAAACAAATGGAAAGTTTATCAAATGGACGTCAAATAAGCATTCTTAAATAGAATTTTGGAAGAAGAAGTGTATGTAAGTTAGCCACTTGGTTATGAAGTTTTGGGACAAGAACATAAGGTATGCAAGCTGAAAAAGGCATTATATGGTTTGAAACAAGCTCCTAGAGCCTAGTACAGCAGGATAGATTCTTATTTTATGAACAATGGCTTTAACAAGTGTGGTAATGAACCTACTTTGTATGTCAAAATGAATGCTGAAGGAGAAATTTTGATAGTTTGTTTGTATGTAGATGATTTGATATTCATAGGCAATATGTCAATTAGCTCATTCAAGGCAGCCATGAAAAAAGAATTTGATATGACTGATTTGGGCCTCATGAGATACTTTCTTGGTATGGAGGTAAGTCAAAATGATCAAGGAGTTTTCGTATGTCAAAGAAAGTATGCTAATGATTTGTGGAAAAGATTTAAGATGACAAATGTGAATTTAGCCCCTACACCAGTTGCATTGGGTTTGAAGCTTAGTAAGGATGATCAAGGTCCAAGTGTAGATGCAACTTTATTTAAAAGATTAGTGGGTAGCCTCATGTATTTAACCTCCACAAGATCAGATATCATGTTTGGTGTCAGTCTTATTTCTAGATTCATGGACAAACCAAAGGAGTCACATTGGAGAGCTAGAAAAAGAATCTTGAGATACATAGCTAGAACAAAGAATTTTGGAATTTTGTATAATTTTTTAGATGATTACAAGATGATTGGATATACAGATAGTGATTGGGGAGGTAGCATAGATGATAGAAAAAGCACTTTCGGATATATTTTTCATCTAGGTTCTGGTGCTATCTCTTGGGCATCAAAGAAACAACCAATTGTCACCCTCTCATTAGCTGAAGCAAAATATGTAGCAGCCACATTAGCATCTTGTCAAGCAGTTTGGTTGAGGAGAGTACTTTCAGATTTGGGGCATCATCAAGAAGAACCTACAAAAATCTACTGTGATAACAATTCAGCAATTGCCTTATCTAAAAATCATGTATTTCATAAACGGAGCAAACATATTGATACTAGATATCATTTTATAAGAGAATTGGTAAACAATGGTGACATATATCTTCAGTTTTGTAGGTCCAATGAACAACTAGCTAACATTTTCACAAAACCACTTGCAAAGAACATTTTTGAACATCTTCAGGAAGAAATCGGTATTGTAGACATACATAATAGTGAAGATTAAGGGGGGAGTGTTGGTGTACGTGGACTCCAGCTGGGTTTTTTTAATCTTCCATGTCTTTTCATCCAACTTCTCTACTTACCGCATTTACTCTATTTTTCTTTCCAACTTCTTCCTTTTATCTCCCGATGCATCTAGACTGTTCTTTCCAGCATAATCTAGAACTTTCTTCTTGGCTGAAAATGGTGTTTTTTGTTAATGTAAATATACTCTATTTTGTGGGTATTGATGAGAAGAACTTTGTTTTGGATGAATAAGAGCATTGGTAACTCTAATGGCAAAGTGTTAATGTAATCATAAATATATTTCAAGAATCAATACAGTTAGTTCCCTCTTTTATTTTATGGTCTGTGTTTATTTTTTCATTACTCTGTCTATTCTTTTTCTTTGCCTCCATCATGATCACCCACACCTTCCTAAAAGCTCCTCTACAAGTTACAAGATACTTTCCTGCCTCACCTTTTAATAAGAATTTCATACCCATTTCATCATACCATTTCTTCATAGATTTAATGCTTTCCTGAAAAGTTCCTCTACACCATCATCCATTTTGAAGAGATTTTCCCTATCTTTTGATCATACAACCCTGTTACCAATTATCTCCTACCTGAAAAACAAAAGCACGAGTATTACACAGTCATGGCAGATGCAAATTAGGTTTATTTGGTGAAAAAGAATGCATGGAAAAGCCCACAGCCCAGTACTCCTCTAATTCCCAATTCGAGCCTTGTGTCTAAAAATGTAGAATCCAACACTAACACAAGCCAGTTTCTGCATGCTCAAATTTCCACATAGCAGGAAGCCTCGCGATATTACTCCTGCCTTCATAAGCACTGCCGCAATTTCTCTTGTCTCTACCTCGTCTAGACATTTTGCCTCCTGTTGTTCTTTATTGTCATTGCAGCCACCATTCTCTACATCGTCTTTCAGCCCAGGATACCCAAATACTCATTCCATAATGTTCAGATTATCAACTTCTCCCTTGGTTTAGACGCTACCTTTTCCTCGCAGTTTGTTGTGCATGAGAGAGTGACAAATCTGAATAAAATGGTCAGCATAGATGACAGCTATATTAGGGTTTTCTACACCGGCATGGAGATGTGCAGGGGCAAACTGCCTGCGTTTTACCAGAGCCACAAGAATACTACTTATTTAGACATTATTCTGACCGGGAGTAACGTGCATATTACTAGTGAGATGTTTGCGTTGCTTATTAAACAGAAGTAGGAGGGAAGCATTCCTTTGCATTTGAAGGCGGATGTTCCCGTGAAGATAAAATTTGGGAAACTGAAAATGATGAAGATTACATTCCACGTACGCTGTGAGTTCACCGTCGACAAGCTGGATGAGAACAGCAGAATCAACATCAGAACGAAGAAATGCAAGGTGAAGGTTTGAACAGACAAATCAGTTATTGTCGAACTATAACGTTACCTCTATTAATTGTAACACGATCAAGTGAGGAACTTGTCATTCGATCATAATTACACCGTCATTTTTGTTTTTGTAAGTTTTGTACTTTCGTACTGCCCAGTTCTTCTTATACAGAGAAAAAAAGCATTTAACGTTTCATTTTAACAAAGTTCATTTAGTTATTTATTTTGTATGGCTTTTCTCTGATGGTGTCGTTTGAAAAGTGCAAATTATTTTTGAAGCGTTAAAGTTTAGGCAATCTAAGTTTCTTACGTGTTAAATTGGTTACTTGAGATCTTATAATATTTATTTTGTTATTGGCTTTTCACTCCAATATACTTCAAAATTCCGCCATTCCAAAATTTTTGCGTGTGTAGCAATTTAGAAGAGTTGCCAAACGGGAAAGGTCTACGTGATTTGTCTATCAAATTGAAAATTAAAATATAATTATTTTTTAATTTTCAATTTGATTAATAAATTAAAAAATATTGTAAGTTATGCAATTTGATCATGTTATTTTAAGGGAGGAACACAAAACTGTGGAGAATGAGTTAATTTATAAAAGTAAGGTATTATAGACCTTATTATAGATGGGGCTTTCTTAAATAATTAAAATAATTGTATTGAGACTTTTTAATAGGATTATTATTTAAAGTAGGTGGTCTTATAAATTTTGTAATGTATTTTAAACTTGAAATTTAAGTACCAAAATTTATGAAAGCTAATCTCATAAATATAATTATTTAGTATAAGCAATTCAATAAGTAAACAAAAAATAAAATAATTTAAAAAATTAACTATAAAAATTTAAAATTTTCATATGATTGACAATTGACAAAAAAGAAATCTTAAGCTTGTGGGACAATTTCTAGCTTCCAACCTTTTTCATCCTCTCAAATTCCCAGTTCTAAAAATTAGATGTTTCAATTCTTGGAAAAAATATTCCAATTAATCTTCTAACAATGTTTTTGCTTCATAAGACCTTCTCATCCCTCATAAAAGCCAACCTTCTTGAACCTTTTTTTCTTAAACCAAATAAATGTAGACCTTTTTTTTTTAAAAAAAAATTTAAAAAATTCATCATACAAGCCTCTCAATTTACATTAAAAAATAAAAAAATTATATCAAAATTCTAGTTTAAGATTCTTTGGAGATCAAGCACCCTCTTAAAATGTGGTATGGCAAGTGGGTCATTTATTCAACAAAGACTTATATTAATTTATAAAAATAATTAATTAAATTTCATGAACTAATTAGATGTGATATTTGATTGATTTATAAATTTAAAAATAATAATGTAATATTTTAATGTGTAAATTTTTATATCTAAATTTGTAAATTGGTTTAGAGTTATGAATTGATTTTTTTATTAAGGTAAAAACAAGTTTTGAAGGGACTCTGAAATCCTTTACAAATAGATTATGAAGGGGATCTCCCATAGACACGAGCAACTGCTATAGATAAAACATAGTTATAAATTAAGTTATTTACTAAAATTATAGTAATTATTAATCAGTGATAATTAGAAATTATAATGTGTAATTAGAGATACATGATTAGAATGATTAATGCAATTGAAACTTGATGTTTATTGAAAAAAATAATATTTTTTGTTGTTAGAAATATGATTTTTGATTTTTTTTAAAATAATTTTGATATTTATATGTTTAAAAAATGTTTGTTAATTCAAATTCATATACAAATTTAATATCATATTCACATAGTAGTATGATAGAAAAGTTAGAGCTACCTTATTCTAGTTGATTAGGACACAATAACTAAGTAGTCAAATAACTTGGAATATGATTTTTTTAGTGAAAGAAATCCATAGCAAAGAATCTTGTTAACAATGCATGTTGATTCTAAATAATAACAAAATAGAGCTACTCAATTCTAGTTAATGGGATAAAAAGGACTAAGCATTCAAATAACTTGAAATAAGAAAAAATGTTGGTGGGAGAAATTCATAGCAAATAATCTTGTCAACAAGGCATGTTGATTTCATAGAATAAAAAGTGGTTGGGTAAATAGAAAATAATTATTAATTAGGGAAGCTCAGAAAATGGGTAATTTTAAATTATTTTTATAGTGCATTTTTTGTTCAATATCAAGGATTATTATTTTATTATGAATATTTCAATTTTCTAATAAAAAAATTTAAATTATTTAATTAAAATTTCTTAACATATTTTTTTTAAGAATAAATATGTTAAAGTCTTTTAGCTAATTATTATCAACTACACTTTTAAACTATTTTTCAATGGTAGGGACTAGTCATTATTGACACTTGTTTGTTTATTATTTTTTAACTTAGATAATAATTAGATTGAAATTTTATTCAAAAAATCTCTAGCATTCATATAATTTTATTAAAGTTTAAGAGTTAAATTTTCTTTTAAAATTTATTGATTGAAAAACATAATTACATTAAAATATTATTTAAAAACATTAAAAAAATGTAACCTTAAATGAACTATGTTTGAATAATTTTAATACCATAAATAATTTTATAATCTACTCTTTTCTAGTTATTTTAGACTCATTTTGACTAGAATGTTCTTAGTCAGATGACTAGTATAAAAGTTGTATAGACTTTGAGTAAAAGTTGGAAATTAACTTGAACATAATTTAATCTTTTCTTCATGCATTCCTAGAGTCTAAAATCAAATAGCATAAATTACCTATTCTATTTTGAAGCCAATAACCATGGAGCCTATTATTTTACTCAAACTAATGCCCTTTCACTAGTTGTTAGTTGTCCACTTGAGAATAAAATTTATTAATATGTGCACTTTGTTTTTGTAGATAAGGACAATCCATAAGCTATTCAAAGATTATCAAGGAGGCATTAGAGATCTATCTAAGATATTATATAAGAGCTACATTATAGATTACATCACCATAAGAACATAGTAAATTAGCTAATAGGAACATCTTAGGTATATTTCATCACTACCTATTTTCTTCAATTATCATTATTATCAATTCATTACATTGTTAATCCTTAATAAAGTCTATAGAGACCACCTATTTGAACAAATGTAATTTCCAACCATCAAGACAAATGATTTTTGGCATCAATATTGGTGTACCTTAAATCTAGGGAAAGGTTCAATTCCACTTCCTCGGTTCATATATTTGGGTGTACATATTATTTTTAAGGTGTAGAAGTGATAAAAAAAAGTAAATAGTGTATTTTATAATGTTACAAAGAAATTTGGAAATCAAACATAGGGTTGCGTTGAGAGGAAGAGGAATGGACCATTGGAAGGGTTTTGCAGGGAGATTAGACCCATTTTGGACATGGGGGATCAGGACTTACAATGTGTCTAAACAAATCATATAGTTGCTACCTGGAAACCTCAAGCATGGATAAGACAAAATGACAATCTGATCTATAGAAAAAGGTCAAGGAATAGTACTAGGAAACCCTTTAGAGGTGACTATCAGCAAAATCTAAATGATAGATTTTGGTCATAAATGTGTAATGGATATGGAAGGTTGTTAGAAAGGAACACTATAGGGTTGAGAAAAGTGGAAAAAGGAATGGTGGCCAAAGAAGACATGAAATTTAACAAAAAGGATGGAAACCAAATTCAATCAGGGCACATCTATGGTATGTTTCATATTAGACCAATGCCCTTAAGTGTCGGTCAATGTAGATAACTTGTGTTGGAACGATTCAGTGTCTTGGTTGAAAGAGAATGGTCTTTTTATGAAGTGGCTAGGGGACTTGCCACCGGTTTCCTTGAAATAAAAGTTTTTGTTTTGCGCAAAGACCTAGCCTTTTCAAGTAGAGTTGAAAACCCTTCCAAATGCCTTTTATTTAGTAATATGCAAAATGGTGCAGGAAAACAAATGGGTTGTGAAAAATGGATCATATATGATGGGTGGAATGGGATTTTTCATAGTAACTAGGAACCCAACTTCAATCCTTTAAAAGTTAAAATATATGAGGTCCCTATATGGATTAGGATTTATAATTTACCCTTTGAATATTGGGATATGGAAACATTGAGGTTCATTGGGAATAAATTGGGTAGATTCATGGTGGTTGGGGAAGGAGTAGAAAGAAAAGATTACAATATGTATGCAAGAATATGCATACACTAGTATCTTGAACATCCACTTCCAAAGGACATCAAGAGGGTTTCAAATGCAGGGGTTTGGGAACAAAGCATAAAAGTTGAAGAACATGTAGACAAATAAAAAAATTGTAGGAGATTAGGGCACATGAAATGGGAATGTGCCAAGTCTATGAAAGGAAAAGAAAATGCACATGATGTTGTCATGTAGAAAATTATATACGTGATAAAAAATGAGATCCTAGATAAGAATACAGAGAGACTGAACTAAAAGGATAATGGAGATGTAGGGGAGAATCATACTTCAGATAACCCATCTCATATTTTTACTAAGAATGCACCTACTAACTAGGGCATAGGGCCAAGGGATCTACTGCAAGGAAATGTAGAGACATCTAATAAGGATATAAGTAAAAGCACCCACAATGAGGAAAGGGTGTACATTGGGATGATGGGAGAAACTAAGAAAAAAATATTTAAAGTGTAAGAGGAAGAAGAAACCTTTGAAACCCCCCAAATGTAGTGAATAATATTATGGAGGTGGCTAGGGCGCAAGGTGAGGATTCCATAATACAATTATTTAACCAAGAACCATTCATTAAGGAAAAAAGGGTTTTGAAAATACCACCTCCCACTGCAATGAATGTGGAGAGGACCTCAATAGAGGATAAGAAAGGTTTTGAGGAGGTAGATGTTGATACACAAGATGCCCCTCCTAGCACATGATTGGAACGAATGTATTTCATTCTCTAGAAAAGTCACCTCATAATGTGGATAACGGGGTAGAAGATATATGTGGAACAATGCCTCCAATCTATGGAGTAGGAGATTTCACCCACTCACAAGTAGTTTCTGAAGCCACCATTTATTCTTTCCCCTCATTGGTAAGGGGAGAGTCCCCCATATTTGAGGATAAAGGAGAACCACGAGAGGATAGATTTTTTAGGATAGAAGCCTCCTATAGGGGAGATGCCATGAGCATAGAAAATGCCCCAGACAAGAAGGATTTCATTCTTTCATGGTCTGATAGAGATTTAAGTTTTGGTGTTCATGGGATATTTTGGAAAAGATGACTATGAGTCAAATGCAAACCAAATAAAATAATGTAAAGATTGGTTAAAAATACAAAAGAGGTCCCAAGTTTGCAAAATACCAGTTGAAATTGGCTAGTAGCACCAAAGGACAAAGAAATCTATTTTATAGGAAGGGCCTTACCCTTCATGAGGAGCCATGAAGCCCATATCATGGAATTTTAGAGGCTACAATGCCTCTTACAAAAGGTGACTTATCAAATGATGTTTTGATCAAGAAAAGTTAGATATTATTGTGTTATAGGAAAACAAGTTAGACAAGGATGATCTTGAGGTTTTGCTTCGAAGCTAAAGATAATGGAAAGGAGTTGGTGTGGTTGAAATTGGATTGTTAAGAGGCTTGGTCCTCTTATAGAATCCTAAGAAGCTCAATTTTAAAGAATTCAAGAAGGAATTATAGTTGCAATTGGTGAAAGTGTATATAGAAGATGCCAACCAAGATATTTTCTTTCTGAATGTCTATGGTCCAATAACTACTTCTTAAAAAAGGATAGTATGTAACTAGACTAGTATGTGTATGAAAACATTGGTCTCTTCCCTTCTTATTCTGGGGGAGATTTTAATGCTACTAGGAAACCATCTAACAAAAGTGGAGGCAAACGGGTATTTAGTGTGATATAATCTAATTTTTAAAAATTCATTTTCAATAACAAAATGGAGGAGATTATTTATAGAGTGAAGGGAATTTTATGTGGACAAAAAGGAAGGAAATTTTTTTTCAAACATTGTTGAGAGACTCAATTACTTTCTTTTTCTCAAAATTGGGAAGATTTCACTTATGTATCTTTGAATCTCTCATTTTAAACTTCTCAAGATTAGATCACTTTCTAATTATTCTACACTTTCAGGATGATCTTGCTCCCATTTTATCCACTTTTAAGTTTGAGTTTGTGTGGTCCATGATCCTAATCTTATTCAACTTATAGATGACTGGTGGAAGAGCACTCCCATTGTGAATAGGACAAACCCATTCTATTTATTTTTTTTAAATACAATTTATCAAAGAAATATTGAAGGAATGGAATAGGATTAATGTCAAGGAAATATTTGTAGAGAAAGAATGAATTGGTAAAGAACTTGAAGAACTAAATTCCATTTTTATTAGGAATGTAATGTTAGAGTTTGATTTGCAAAAGGAGAAGGAACTAATGGAAGAATTTACTAAGGTACTGGCTCGGGAGGAATTATACTAGAAACAAAAATCCAGGAATGTTGGCTCAACGTAGGGGACAAAAATACTACTTTTTTCACTCCTCGGTCAAGGAAAGGTGCATAAGGAACAAAATCATCATAATCAAGAATGCAAATGGATCATTATATAATGAAAAGCTATCAATAAGGACACAATCAAGTATTTTTATACACTTATTTCTACTAAACAATAATACAAGGTAAATTTGGATGAGGTTGAAACTATTATACCTAGAGGATGATAAGTAGAGACAAAAATCTTACTTTGGTGAAATCGGGCTCTATGGAGGAAGTAAAAATTTCTCTTTTCTATTTGGGGAGTGACAAAGCACTAGGGTCAGATGTTTCTATGGTTGGTTTTCTTCAAAAATCCTAGGAGAGAATTGGTGTTGATCTACATGGGATGAAGGAAGCATCAAGGGAAAAATATTATGTGTAAGGATATCAATAACACCTTCATTGTGCTGGTTCCTAAGAAAGAATTTGTAGGGGCCTTTGAGGATTACCGACTAATTGCCCTCTATAGTGTTACTTGCAAAGTCATTACCAAATTTATTTCTAACAAGCTTAAGTCCATAATACCCCATCTAATATTAGAGGAAAAAAGTGGATTTGTTCTAGGGTGATCCATTTTTTAAGATATTATTATTGCACATGAAGCAATCCACTCAGTCAAAAAGACCCAAACAAGTCAAATAATGGTTTTAAACTAGATACTATGAAGGCATATGACCATGTCTATTGGATTATAGAGAGGGGAGGTGAATTAGTAATCCTTGATTCTTTGTACCTTAAAACTTTTCTTTGATTAACTTGGTTAATAAAACAGCTCACTATTTATTGACAACAGTAAATAAAATTTATCAAACACAATAACATTCACATAAATAACTCAACACATTTAAGACCATTATTTAACATGGAAACCCATCTTTGGGAAAACCCACTATGGGTTTTATCACCCACTAAGAAAATACTCTTCTGAAGTACACCTGGTTAAGAGCCAATCCTATTAAATATTACAATGCACATCATTAGGTGTGAATCGATCAAGGGATTTACCTCAAATCTTTTAGGATATTCACCGTGTTAGGAGTGGCCTGGTTAGAGGTCTTCAAAAAAATTTTAGAATGTTACCATTTTCAAGGATTTTACAATTAAGACTGTTAATTCCACTTGGTTAAGAGATTTCTCTGTTACAAATGTTAATAAGAAAAAATAAACAAATTGACCTATAAATTTACAACTATCCTTTGCATAATCATATCCTTTGTGTGCTCTGTATTTTCACTTCAAACCTTCACTATCCACTAGCTTCAACACTTCATCAAATTCTTCTTTTCAACTCAAAATCTATCTTTTCCTTCTCCACTACATCAGTTGGTGACTCTTCAACTCTTCAATTTTCCAACCATTTGTCTATACAACATCATTCTTTATATAGACCTTTATTTTTCACTTAATCTCCTCTATTACATTTTCCTTTGATCAATCTCAGTCATCCAATTCATTTCATAAACTTATTCATTGAATCTGGATCTTGGTAACATATTTTCTCATCACCTTGGAACTTGAACTTTCTTGAAACTTGTTTCTTCTTTTTTTCCCATTTAGATCTAAGCCATAGATCATCATCTTGAAATTTATTGTCTGTAGATCTTTCAACTAACTTTCCTCATCATCAAAATCTTATAGCTCATCATAGCTAAACATTAAATGTCATTCTCATCCTTGTATTCAATATATGTTCCTTGCTCGGTGTCCTTTCAACTAAATTTTGGTTAACCTTTACTCAGTGTCTAAAACCTTCCTCTCGTTGTATTGAATTCCTCTTACTTTACCAAAACTTTCCTTTTCTTTTACCAAAATATTTTTTCCTTTACTGAATGACCTTTCCTGCTCGGTAGCCAAAATTATTTTTCTTATCGACTTAACTAATCCTCTTTACCATACTTTACCGATTTGATATAATCAAATGTTAGATAGAAAACAATTATATCATCATAGCCTTACCATTTTCTTGTCTATATTAGTTGCCCAATCAATTTCTTCATCTTCTCATCATTCCACTTCTTCTTCTCTTTAACTCTACTCAACTTATATCATACTCTGAATGATATGGAAACACAATATAAATCATAAATAAATTGCTTGAGATCAAATTCAAGATAATAAGTAGTCTAACCTTTCTACTATCTTGTATTCCTTTGATCTTGGCCAGTCTTCATCATCATAATAACTATAGTAACAATCTCCCTCTTTGGCATTGATGGAAATACTAATAATATTCAGTGTTCAATTGATGATGGTATTACTTCACTGTCATTCTTGTACTCCCTTGATGCAGGAGCATCCCAGGGTAGTTGGCTATCCTGCATGTTTTGGAGATTTGATGGAGTTGTGTGGACTTATTTTCATATTTGAGGGGCTTGGTAGAGTTGGATAGACCTACTTGGGTCTTGGGTAATTGGTTTTGATGTATTTAATGGTCTTGGTTTCTCAGCATGGCCTAGAAGGAGCTTGGCCTTGCTTAGGAATTTGGTGCCTATTTTAGGCTATATAAGTAATTTTCCATAAAGAGTTAGAGGCTACAAATTTCAGGGATTGAAGAGGGCCTATATTTCTTCCTACGGTTTGAAGCACGAGTTCTAATTCATCCGGAGCTAGGAGATATCACAATTTTACTAAGACATCTATTTTGGAAATTTAATTATTGTTGTTGGCCGACTTGTGGCATTTAATTTCGGTATTTGTATTTAATTTATATTCAGGGCCGACCTGTGGCTTAGATTGGTATAATTAGAGGTTGTGGGGGAAGTCTTTAGGCATTCATTCATCCACTTGGGAGAAGAGGAGGTGGATGTGGAGCGAGTTTTGAGGAGAGCTAGTAGCTGCGGCTTGGGAAACAAGGAGATTGCTTGGTGGGCTTGCGAGCACAAGTTTAGATCTTCCTTGGGGGTTCCTACCAGTGTGTGGATCTGGGCTAGCTAGGGTTTTGGTTTGGATCTTGCGAGATCTTGTGGAGTTTCTATTGTAATTTCATTGTATTTGGCCGTAACCCGGAAGGCCTTACAGCCGGGCATGTTGGATGAAAATATAATGATTCTATTATGAGTATTGGCATTGTGTGGATCTATATCTCTGTATTGTTATTATATTCTTGTGTGTGGTTATTTGCTAGGGGCTAGGACATCTCCATCGGGGATCCTCCTACCTTGCACTACATCAAGTGGTATCAGAGCATAGTTGTTCCTAAGTGTGTGGACAGAGCGCCGAATGTGAGGCAGTTTACACTAGGACCTTGGGTGGAGTTTTTCAAAGTGAAGGTTGTTCCTGAGTGTGTGGACAGAGTGCCGAATGTGAGGTAGTTTGCACTAGGACCTGGTTGAAGGTTGGATCTAGTTGGTGATTTGCTACAGAGGGTTTGCGAAGATCTTAGAAGATGGCTCTAAGAAGATTGGACCCTGAGATGATTGCAAAAATCCATGATGTGGTGGAGAAGAATATTTCAAAGACTTGTGCTCGGTTGGAAGCTAGATTGACTAATCAAGTTAAGGAAAGGATGGTTGAGAGTGATCCATCTCTGGATAAATTTCATAAGAGAGTTCAAGAGATCTTGAATCCATGGAGCTGGAGTCTACCGATCAGGAAGCGAGTTGTCTAGCCAGTTAGAAGACTTGTTCGAGAGAGAAGAAGGCATAGCAAGGTCGAGATGGAAGTTGGTTTTGTTGATCAGTGTGTGAAGGTTGATGCAGAAGCTATGGAGAAACTTGTGGATGTTTCTATGAAGCTTCCTAACCTTGTTGATGTTGTGATTGAGGTTGGTTTTCATGATCAGTTGGTTGAGTCTGACATGGAAATTGTGGAGCACTTGGTCGTGGATAATCAGGTTGCTAAGGGTGGTGATCCATATGTTGGTGATATGGATGTTGTTGATATGGATGTTGCTGGTGTGGATTCACTATTTGTTGATGTGGTTGAGGATCTACATGATACTACGGATCTGTATGTTCCTGATGTGGACCTGTTGGTGGTTGACATGGTTGAGGATTTACATGTTGTTCCTATTGTGGATTTGAGCTTACATGTTGGTAACATGGATTTCATGTTTGAGGGTATTGTTTTTGTTAGTGATCTGCTACAGAGAATGTTGGTGAGGCACTATGTTCAGTTTGTTCTTGGGAGTGAGCATGTTGATTGGATGGTTGAGATTCTAGTGGTTGACAGATGGATGCAGATTTGGGTGATTTGCATGTTGGTTCTATTGTCCCTGTTGGAGTGGAAGCCTTTGGTGAAGATGAAGATGGTTGTAGATATTTCATCTGGCGTCAAAGTATGAGGCATACTTCTTTTCGCACCTGGGGAGTCTGATGCAGGAGCATCCCAGGGTAGTTGGCTATCCTGCATGTTTTGGAGATTTGATGGAGTTGTGTGGACTTATTTTCATATGTGAGGGGCTTGGTAGAGTTGGATAGACCTACTTGGGTCTTGGGTAATTGGTTTTGATGTATTTAATGGTCTTGGTTTCTCAGCATGGCCTAGAAGGAGCTCGGCCTTGCTTAGGAATTTGGTGCCTATTTTAGGCTATATAAGTAATTTTCCATAAAGAGTTAGAGGCTACAAATTTCAGGGATTGAAGAGGGCCTATATTTCTTCCTACGGTTTGAAGCACGAGTTCTAATTCATCTGGAGCTAGGAGATATTGCAATTTTACTAAGACATCTATTTTGGATATTTAATTATTGTTGTTGGCCGACTTGTGGCATTTAATTTCGGTATTTGTATTTAATTTATATTCAGGGCCGACCTGTGGCTTAGATTGGTATAAGTAGGGGTTGTGGGGGAAGTCTTTAGGCATTCATTCATCCACTTGGGAGAAGAGGAGGTGGATGTGGAGCGAGTTTTGAGGAGAGCTAGTAGCTGCGGCTTGGGAAACAAGGAGATTGCTTGGTGGGCTTGCGAGCACAAGTTTAGATCTTCCTTGGGGGTTCCTACCAGTGTGTGGATCTGGGCTAGCTAGGGTTTTGGTTTGGATCTTGCGAGATCTTGTGGAGTCTCTATTGTAATTGCATTGTATTTGGCCGTAACCCGGAAGGCCTTACAGCCGGGCATGTTGGATGAAAATATAATGATTCTATTATGAGTATTGGCATTGTGTGGATCTATATCTCTGTATTGTTATTATATTCTTGTGTGTGGTTATTTGCTGGGGGCTAGGACATCTCCATCAGGGATCCTTCCTACCTTGCACTGCATCATCCCTCTAAGTTGTAAATTTTCCTTTCATATTCTCCCTCTTTCACTATTCTTCAATATTTTCTTTATTGTCCCTCTTTGACAACTTCTTTTCTAATCTTCTCTCTTTTCATTACAACTTCTCCTTTTATTCAACAACAATGCATCAACAATATTCTCCCTCTTCTATCATCATTGATATTCCCCCTCATCGACAAAAATGCCAAATAAACATATACTTATTAAATCATATCTCAAATGTATAGATTTCTCATTACTTCCATAAACATCTTTCACAATATTTAGGTTTAACCTAAAGAGTGAACACTAGCATCAACTCACAAAATAGATATTTGATTGAGTTATTGAATTGATGCAGCATGCATCTTGCCTTAGTGAATATTGGATAGGGGAAGAGCCCCTAACTTACCTTGGAGATACTCAAAATCATCCTTCGATAGTGGTTTTGTAAATATATCAGCTATCTATTCTTTTAAATTCACATACTCTAATATCACATTCTTGTCTTGTACTTGTTCTCTCAAGTAGTGATACCTAATGGATATATGCTTTGTATTTGAGTCCATCACCGGATTATTTGATATGTTAATAGAACTTGTATTATCACAATAAATTGTAACTAGATCAGTAGTATCTTCTTGCATACCTTCAAGTAATTTTTTTATCCACACAATATTAGAAAAATTCATGCTTCAACAACGTACTCTGCTTTGATAGTAGATTGTCAAATATAGCTTTGTTTCTTGCTTAACCATGTCACTAAACTTTCACCTAAAAACAAAGTGCTACCACTAGTGTTTTTTATGTCATCAAAATTACCTGCCCAATCATCATCAGTGCATGCCTTGAGATCAAAATCTTTATTCTTCTTATACCATAGTCCATAGTCCTCAGTTCCTTTCAAATATCTAAATATCCTTTTAACTACAAACATGTATGTTTCCTTTTGGTTTGTAGAAAAGCTTGCAACAATCCCAACACCATGAACAATATCAGGTCTGCTATGTCTAACATACTATAACTTACCAATCATGGATTAGTAAAGTGTCTCATTTACTTCCTTTGTCTCATCTTCCTTTGACAAATTGCAACCAGTTGCCATCGGTGTTCCAACTGATTTTGATTCTTCGATGTATTGAATGTCTTTAGGATATCCTTGATATACTTGATTGTGTAATATAGATTCCATCTTTAGCTTGTTGAATTTGAAGTCCACTAGAGAGTTTAATCTCTCCAATCATAGACATCTCAAATTTCTTTCTTATCTCTTCAAAAAATGATTTAGACATTATCTCATTTCCTCCAAATATGATGTCATCAACAAAAATTTCAGCAATCAAAATTTTATTAGTACTATACATTTCTTGTACAAGTTACTATTATCACTTGTCCTTTGAAATCCAATCTTGATTAGATATGAGTGTAGTCTTTCATACCATATCCTTGTCAGAATTCTCAACAAATCCACCAAGTTGTTCAATGTAAACTTCTTTAAGAATTTCATTAAAAAATGCAGACTTAACATCCATCTGATAAAATTTGAATCCTTTATAGGCAAAATATGAAAGTAAAATTATAACTCCTTCTAATCAAGCAATAGGGGAAAAAGTCTCACCATAGTCAATACCTTATTCTTGTGCATACCCTTTGTAGACTAATCTTTCTTTGTTTCTGATCAAATTTCCTTTTTCATTGAGTTTATTCTTGAAAATCCACTTTGTTCCAATCACATTCTTATCTTTGGGTCTTGGTACTAGTGACCAAGTGTTTTTCTTTTCAATTTGATCAATTTCTTCTTTCATTGCATTAACCCAGTATTCATTCTCTAGTGCATTCTTGACTAATCTTGGCTCAAATTTAGAAATAAGACACGTGTTATCTTTTAACTTACTTCTTGTCATGACTCCTGCATTCTTGTCTCCAAGTACTATTCTCAATGAGTGATGTCTTCTCACATACTTTGCTAATACAGGCTCAGTGGACTGTTCATTAGTGTCTTCATCTCTCAATAGAGGCTCAACTTGTTATTCAATTTCTCCTTGTTGCAGCTCGGGTGTAGTTTCCAAAATTCCATCTTGTACATAGAAAAATCTTTGGTAGTCTTTAGGTTCCTTTTTTCTATCTTCTTCATTCCTTTCTATAAATTCATCAATTCTCACATTTGCACTTTCCATAATTTTGTTAGTAGCCTTATTCAAACATTTATATGCTTTTCTCTTTGATGAATATCTTAGGAATAAACCTTCATCACCTTTTGAATCAAACTTTTCATTTCTAGAATCTTTCAAACTATAGTATTTACTTCCAAAAATTTTAAAGTAGCTAACATTTGGTGTATGCCCATACCAGGGTTCATAGGGTGTCTTGTTGGTACCTTTCTTCAATTGTACTCGGTTGAGAGTGTAAACAACTGTACTTATGGCTTCTCTCTAGAATGTTTGTGCAACCTCTTTTCAATCAATAGTTTTCAAGCACAATCAACAATTGATATGTTTCTTCTTTGAGCTATGCCATTTTTTTGTGGATTCCTCGGTGTAGATACTTTTCTTTTGATTCCATTCTTATTATAGAAGACAGTAAATTCATCAGAGATAAATTCACCTTCTCTATCTGATCTTAAACATTTCAGTTGCTTACCTGTTTCCTTCTCAACTCTAGGTTTATACCATTTGAATATTTGGAATGCATCATACTTTTAAAAAAAAAATATTACTGACATCATCCTTGAGTAGTCATCAAAAAATAAAATGAAATATCAATCTCCATAATAGCTTTGAATTCTCATAGGGCCACAAAGATCAGTATGAACTAATTCCAAAATACCAGTTGATGAATACTTAGACTTGCTTGAAATTCTAGATTTAGTCATCTCACCAATTTGACATTCCTTACACATTACTTTGTCAGGATTTCTTGATTTCAGTAGACCTCTAAGTCTACTCTTCTTACTTACTTTGATCATGTTGTCAAAGTTTACATGACAGAGTCTTTTATGCCATAACCACACATCTTCAATTTTAAAAAATAAGAAACTCTTTTCAGTAGCATCAAGGTAAAATAGGTTACCTTTTGATTGTTCACTAGTTCCAATTAGATTTCTACCAGTACCATAAATCTTCACATTTCTATTTTGAAACTCCAGTTGGTGACTAGTAGTGTTCAATTGTAGCACACTCAACAGATTGTAGTTTAGTCCTTTAACCCAATAAGCATCATCACATCTCATCTTTTCATTCAACATAATGGATCCTTTACCTTTTACAAGGCATGGATCATCATTGCCAAATCTGACAAATCCTCCATCATAACCTTCTTCTGTATCATCAGATTCCTCATCGATAACTCCTTCCTCAACTAGGTAACAAGACATATTTTCTTTGTCCTTGTAGTCTCTAAATCTTCAGTGTCGGTTGTCCTTCTTGTCACTTTTGTCATTCCTATCATTGTCAGGACATCTAGATGTTGTTAGAATTAGGTAATACTGAGATGGGGGGGGTGAATCAGTATTACTACACTTTAATTTAAACTTCAATCAATTGTAAATGAACCATATTAATGTAGAAATGAAAAGAACATAAACACATAACACATGTATAGCTCATGACACCATTATTTTTTCTCGAGAAAACCTTGGCCAAAGGAAAACCTTGGTGGGGATGGTACCCACAACTATGCACTAAAATATAGTATCCCTATTAGGAGATCTAGCCTTGTTAGGAGCTATGTATTATATAGTACATTTCCTTACTAAAGTAATACAAAACCATGTTAGGGGTATACAAAAACCCTATTAAACTTGGTGAGCTTACAACTCTTACAATCAGAATAATTTCACAAAGTGTTCTTCAAAATGGTGAACAATACAAGCATCTTCCATGCTTAGATAGTTCTAGTTATATCTCTAGCATATACTGATCTTGCATCTTCTCTTTGCTCTCAGATTCACATCCATCACATTATCATCACAATCACACTTATCACTTTCACAAAACACTCTATACTTATACAAACTTTTCCATCCAGTCGACTCTCCAAATACAACTCAAAACATAATAATTACTTATGCAAATGATCAACATAGAGTCAGCGATCATATATTACCAAAGTGTCAACAATATATAATATCCATCTAACTTAGCACATTTCCATACCAACTAACCTAGCCTCAATCATCACGACTGCTCATGTGCCCTGTTCCACTGATTCTTTGTCTTTGCATACCTTCATATCACTATATCTTCATGATCTCTTCACAAAAACATGTGCAACCTTAATTGAAGGTCTTACATACTCCAAAATGTCTTCTACTAACTTCGCAAGCCATAATACATCATATATTACCTTCGTTGACCAAAACTGTAACACATTATACTTTTATCCTGATTCTATACTTAGTCATTTTCATGACTGTCACTCCAGTACTAAAACTCTTTGCATGTGATCACTACAACATAAGTGCTTCAATAAATGACAACCCTTAAGTCATCCCTAGTGCTCCCAAAACATCACTTTCCAACAATCTCTCCCTTTTTCATTGATGGAAACACTTAGTGAAAAATGACTAAGTGTCTAAGCACTATCTCCCTTCTACATATATACATATCTTATCTTTCTCTTTTTCTCTTTTTCTCCTCTTTTCTTGATTCTTTTTCCTTCTTATTTTCTCTTTACTTCCTCTTCTCTTCTCTTCCTCTCTTCATTTTTCTCTTCTCTTCCTCTCCCTTTGACATTATGGAAAAGGTACTTGCAAAATTTCAAAATTTCTAAGCACAAAAAGACTTAGTGATTACTCACCAGATTTAGAATATCTTGGAAAGAATCTTCCAAGGTCTTCACTTCCTCAGCCCATGACTTAATCAAAAGTTCACTAACATGGATCAGTCCATTCAATTCATAAGATGTTGTTTCTGCTACCTTCAGCTCAATGGGTATAGACATTTATCCTTCTATTTTCTCCTTCTCTGAGAGATGAGCTTCAAGAATTGATAGCTTAGGAGTTATTAAACTCTTCAAAAAACCAAATTTGTCTACTACTCTCCCTTTATCCACATTAAAAACACTTATTTTATCCAAAATCTTGGATGTCTATTTATCCATTTATACCACAGTTAATGAAGATGTTTCACAGCTGTCCATCAAGCTGTCAAGTGTAGCCCTATCCTTGGCTATGATGTCTTCAATGTTCTTCACATGTCTACAAGGATTTATGTGGTGACTGTATAGTTTTCTTCCTTGTGCTATGCAACTCTTAGTCTTAAGTGTAGTTTCTTTTAGAATTTCCAAGTCCCATGAGATGGACTGAAAAACTGCTTTCAACTTTTTCTCCAAGAAACTCTTCTCTTCCTTATCCTCTGCGGTCTTCAGTAGTGACTCAAAGTGACTGTCAAAGCTTTCCAATGTCATGCCTAGGTTTTCTACCTCATCCTTTCCTTGAAAAATAATAATTGGAGGGAGTAACCTATTTAATATCTCCACTACCCTAGTAATCACTTTTACCCTTTTGTCTCCCTTTTGTACTAACCTTTCTTTTGCCTTAGCAAAATCCATGAAGGATAACCTCATGATTTCATCCCCATCCACACTCTCTACATCTACGCTCACTATTTTGGCCATGCATTCCAACAATAGAGTAGAGGAGGTGCCTGGTTCTTTCTTTTTCTCAACTCTTACCTCAACTACTTTTTTTGCTCTAGTATCTTCTACCTTCTTTTCTTCTTGTTGTATGTCCTTCTCTTGTACCTTCTCTTCTTATTTTTCCTCTATGTTCTCTTCCTCTATCTTTCCTTCTTCTTCAATTATCATCACATTTTCTAAAAATGGGTCATTTACATCATGCGAAGTGTGAAGGGCCATAGGCACACTAGAGACAAAGAAGTTTGGTTGCATGCCAACTTCGCTTTCTTCCTCATACACATCATCTATTTTAGAACTTTCTCCCATTCCCAAAGGTGTAGGCTTGGTAACCTTGGGAGGTGAGGTCTTCTTAGGCATGTCACTTATTAGAATTTGATCTAGTGCCTTTTGAGTGTCCTATATGACTTCGTCAGATTTTATTTCTATTATTTTCACCAATCTAGCCTTAGTCCTAAACAAAGGTTTCAATTCTTTAATTATTGTTTCCCTTTCTTATATAGAAACAACAGGTAACATATCTTCAATGGCCTTGTTTCTTATATTCTCATCTTTGGACTATGATAGCTATTTTTTGATCTCTAACTTGTATACAATTCTTTAGGAATGCTTCCTTCTATCTCTAACAAGTTCTTCTTGAAAACTAACAAGTTCTCAATCACCATGTCTTCAATTATTGCTTGATTCTTAGGGTCATACCTTTCATAGTATCTGTTTATTGTCTTCAAGTTCCCATCTTTGATCACTCTCTTTTGTAACATTTTAATGTCTGGCTTCCACAGATCTTGTGGCCTCTTCTGAACTACTTTTTCTTCTTCCTTCTTAGTTACCTTTTCTTCTTTCTTCTGGGTCTTAGCATCTACCTTCTACTTCTTAGGACTGCTTGGCTTGCTAGATCTTGTAGATCTCCTAGGTGTGCTCCTAGGCACAACTTCTTGTGCAATCTTCTCATGTGTAGGAGATAAATCAATTATGTCTAGTGTAGGAATTACTGTCTTTTCTGCTTCAGAAGGGGGAGGCGCATCAGTTTCCATGTTGGAAGATGCTTATGTCATCTTTGTCCTTATGTTTTTAGTTGTTCCCTAGTGATTCCTACCTTCACAGTGATATCCTCAACTATGTTGTTAATCTTTCTCTTTCTTGTCACTTTTTCTTGTTCTTCTCTAACCTTTTTAGAATTTTCCCTATATGTTCCCCATCTTTATTCAAAAGTGTCTATTGTTGTTGCTAATGCATGCTCTACCTGCATAGTTAGAACCTTAGAACTGACTTCATACCCCATATGGTAACACCATTTCTTCCTAGGCTCAACTACCTCAAAGCACACACAATCAGTTTCAACCATGAAATAGATAGTTTCCATATACTTCTCAACTATATCTTTAGGTATCCTATATATTTCCTTCATTTTCTTTTGTAGGATTTTGGTCATAGAAAATAGTTCTCCTTCTACCCAATTCTTGTCCTATCTTTGGTAGCTCTCAGAAATTTGAATTCCATTAGGTACATCATCTTTCCATGCTCTAGGGTACATGCCAGGGAATTTTTGTATAATGTGGATGTACATATGGACCAATAGTGATCCAAAACTGAATGCCTTAGTCTTGTCTTTCTTAATAAACTTCACTTTCTCCAAAAACTGTTGTGCAAGAACTTCGCATAGATTGTATTTCTTGTTTTCCTTGACCATTCTATAAGCCATCATAATAACTCTAGCTGATACTGAGTTAGGTCTGCTGCTATAGAACATTTTGTAACCTAATATCATATCTACCAACCTCACATCTTGCTAATAGATGTCATTAACTGACATAGCTCTCTTATCCCACTTAGAATGGGTTAGGGTTTCCACCTAGTTTCTTATGTTCTTCTCTTCTACTGGATTGGATCCATCATTATCTAATTCGGTTATATCATAAATCATTTGAGCACATATCTTAACTGGTTGTTCTCCAATCCATATAAACTAGCCATGGATTCTACTTAGGATTATCTTGAACCATTTGGTTTCATGGAACTCATTTAGTAGGGTCAATTTGATGATGGACTGGTCTTACTAGTGTTTAAAATCATCTACCATCTTCCCATATGCTTCTAGGGTATGTGCAAGATCATGAGGGGCCAAACTATGCCCTTAAGTGGCAATGAAAAATCAGCAAATCAGGGTTAGTCAACTTGACATGAAAATTTCAACTAGCTATGAACCTAATATCAAAAAGTTGTAAGAATAGAATCTGTAGAAAATTGAATGTAGTTTCTAAACTACTAGGCCTTTTTTGAGAAAAAGTTAGTATGATTGGTGAAAAGTATAGATTTCAATGCAGTAGTACAAAAATTTCAAGAAAGAAATAAGAAGTAGGTGTATGTCTGACCACCTTAATCATAATCAAATGATAATATTTTATTATAAGATTTTATATATAACTAATAGACTCATGCCCAGATGTGACACATTTTTTTTGTAATTTTATTCCAAAAAAATAATTAATTATGAATTTTCTGCTACAACATTTTCAGAATAAAAAAACTCCTATGTCTGACCACCTTAACTCACTCAAAACTTTACAAATTTTTTTTTTTTTTAAATTCCTTATAGTAGGAAAAGCATAGAATGTGACGCATTTTTTGAATTTCAAAAATGTTATACTATTTGAAAGTTATAGTCATTTTTCAATCAGTATATAAATCAACACTTTAGAGGTAGCTCAATTGGAAAATAACTAATAATTACTTACCGAATTAAAAATTTGACAGCAATTATATCGATAGAAAGCTGATAATCTCCTTAAGATACCCTTTTCGTTTTATCAAATTCGGGTGAAAAAAAAGTCATCAGCTACATTGTCAAAGTCTGGAACTTAGAGAAATAGGGGAAAAACACATATTTGAGACATTCCAATAGTTGACCATGTAGGTTTGGTGCACAAAGCAATACTGAGCCTAATCGGGTACCTGATATTCACCAGAATATGACGGCAGAATTTTGAATTTTCACTTTGCCTCCACTTTCTCCCTCCCATTTCTCCATCCTTAATAAACTATATATTAGTTATATATTAGATATATATTAGATATATTAAATATTATATAATATCAATTATATATTAAATGTTATATAATATATATTTTACATTAAATATTATTTAATATATATTAATATTAAAAACTATATATTAGATTATATATTATATATATTAAATATTATATAATATACATGTTACATTAAATATTATTTAATTATATATTAATATCAAAAACTATATATTAGATTATATATAATATTATATATTAAATATTATATAATATACATTTTACATTTTAAATATTATTTAATATGATTTTGAGCATGAGCATGAGTCCCTATAGGGGCATAGTTGTGCCTTTTACAGGCGTCGAAAACCCTAGCTACGCAAAAATGGAGGCTTTGAAGAATAGTTCACTGGAGGTGGATTATAGAAGGAGAGGGCAAGAGAATCACTTTGTTTCCACCACCTGTGGCTGTGAAATGGTATCTTTCCCTACTTTTTCAATCGAAACGCTAAATTGCAAAGGTTCTCAAAATAGATTCTAGTCACCAGATAGTTGTACCACACCTGTTGATAATCCAGCAACTCAACAAAGTCATTGGGAGGTTAAACAAAACAACCAGATAGACCTTTGAACCGGCTGAAGATTATGGAGAGCGGGGAAGGGTTTGGTAAAATGAGCAGTTGTACTGGAAATTATGCAGGCATCGTAGAACTGACTGCATTAATAAATTTAAAAAAGAGATCAGTGGCGGCACAGCATTATGAGGAAAGCCTTACCATTTCGATGGTGTTTCCCTGATATTATGAAGAATGTCTTGCCGCTTCAATGCCAGCGCTGCCTCTGTCTCAGACTTTTGCCATTGCTTCTCATCAGTACTTTGAGATATGGCAGGGATTGCAGGCTTTTGCACAACATAGTCCATCATAAATTCTCTATAAATCATCATGCATTACAGTATTCTACGCGTTTATGAATGACCTACTTGAAGAATTTAATTTTTACCGTAATTTTGGATCCATGGATTGTCATTTTGCGCTCGGAGAGAAGCTACGGATTGCAAGAATTTGATAAATTTGGTTTATCTCATTTTCTTTATCTGCCATTTCTGAGTAATATGATTTTGTTTTTGTCCGTCTTAAATGATTTCACCTGAAGTTAATGAATTTTTTTAGATGATTTTGTCTGAAGTTTTAATGAAATTTCTTCCATGGATGCTAATGAAATCTCTTCCATGAATGTTGATAAGATGTTTAAATTCAGAGCTAATAAATTCTATAGCTTGAATGTTCTTTGTTGTAGAAGGTTATTTTCATGGTTTGTGATTCATGCAATTCCTTAATAGTTTCATTCTTAACAGAATTCATAAATAGATTTTCATTAGCCAATTTTCTTCTTGATCATTGCAATATTTTCTCCTCCACTGAACATTTTGTAATCAATTGATATATAATCACATTTTTCTCTTGGACAATTCTGCGGGCTCACGATTGAGCTTGTAGATCCACAAAAGGGTTGAAATCTGGATCTAGTGGAAGAGTAGTATTAGCAATAAGTCATTCACTAACATCTCATTTAGGTCATGGGGACTCCCTAGGGGTCCTAGTATGCCTTATCATGCGTTAGGATCCCTATGGAGTACCCACGACCCCTTTTGACACATTAGAATGCTTGAGTGTGTCTTAAGGGGTCCTAAGACCCCTTAAGAGACACTCGAAAAGGGGTCATGGGGACTCCCTAGGGTTCCTAGTATGTCTTATCATGCGTTAGGACCCCTAGGGAGTCCCCATGACCCCTTTTGACACATTCGAATAGTCAAGTGTGTCCGAAGGGGTCCTAGGACCCCTTCGGACACACTTGAGCATTCCAATGTGTCAAAAGGGGTCATGGGGACTCCCTAGGGGTCCTAGTATGCCTTATCACATGTTTGCACCCCTAGGAAGTCCCGATGACCCCATTTGACACATTGGAATGCTCAATTGTGTCTTAAGGGGTCTTAGGGCCCCTTCGAACACACCTGAGCATTCCAATGTTTTAAACGGGGTCATGGGGACTCCCTAGAGATCCTAGTACATCTTATCACATGTTAGGACCCCTAGGGAGTCCCCATGACCCATTTTGACACATTGAAACACTCAAGTATGTCTTAAGAGGTCCTAAGATCCCTTAAGACACACTTGAGCCTTCTAATCTATCAAAAGGGGTCATGGGGACTCCCTAGGAGTCCTAGTACACCTTATCATGTGTTAGGACCCCTAAGGAGTCCCCATGACCCCTTTTGACACATAGGAATGCTCAAGTCTATCTTAAGGGGTCTTAGGACTCCTTAAGACACACTTGAGCATTCCAATGTGTCAAACAGGGTCATGGGGACTCCCTAGGGGTCCTAGAATGCCTTATCACACGTTAGGACCCCTAGGGAGTCCCCATGACCCTTTTTGACACATTGGAATGCTCAAGTGTGTCTTAAGGGGTCGTAGGACCCCTTAAGACACACTTGAGAATTTTAATTTGTCAAAAGGGCTCAAGTGTGTCTTAAGGGGTCTTAGGACCCCTTCGGACACACTTGAGTGTTCCAATGGATCAAATGGGGTCATGGGGACTCCCTAGGGGTCCTATTATGCCTTATCATGATTTAGGACCCATAGGGAGTCCCCATGACCCCTTTTGACACATTGGAACACTCAAGCATGTCTTAAGAGGTCCTAAGACCCCTTAAGACACACTTGAGCATTCCAATGTGTCAAAAGGGGTCATGGGGACTCCCTATGGGTCCTAATGCATGATAAGGTGTACTAGGACCCCTAGGGAGTCCCAATGACCCCGTTTGACACATTGGAAAGCTCAAGTGTGTCTTAATGTGTCCTAGGACCCTTTTGGACACACTTGAGGGTTTGAATATGTTAAAAGGGGTCATGGGGAGTCCCTAGGGGTCCTAGTATGCCTTATCATGCATTAAGACACGTAGGGAGTCCCCATGACGCCTTTTGAAACATTGGAATGCTCAAGTGTGTCTTAAGAGGTCATAAGACCCCTTAAGACACACTTGAGCAATCCAATGTTTCAAAAGGGGTCATGGGGACTCCCTAGGGGTCATAGTACACCTTATCACAAGTTAGAACCCCTAGGGACTCCCCATGACCCCTTTTGACACATTAGAATGCTCAAGTGTGTCTTAAGAGGTCCTAAGACCCATTAAGACACACATGAGCATTCCAATGCGTCAAACGGGGTCATGGGGACTCCCTAGGGGTCCTAGTATGCCTTATCATGTGTTAGGACACCTAGGGAGTCCCCATGACCCATTTTGACACATTGGAAAGCTCAAGTGTGTCTTAAGGGGTTAAGACACACTTGAGCATTCCAATGTGTGAAAAGAGGTCATGGGGACTCCCTATGGGTACTACTAGGACCCCTTAAGACACATTTGAGTGTTCCAATGTGTTAAAAGGGGTCATGGGGACTCCCTAGGGGTCCTAGTATGCCTTATCACACGTTAGGACCCCTACGGAATCCCCATGACCTTTTTTGTCACATAAGAATGCTCAAGTGTGTCTTAACAGGTCCCAAGACCCCTTAAGACACACTTGAGCATTCCAATGTGTCAAAAGGGGTCATCGGGACTTCCTAGGGGTCCTAGTATGCCTTATCATGTGTTAGGACCCCGTCGAGTCCCCATGAGCTCTTTTGACACATTGGAATGCTCAAGTGTGTTTTAAGAGGTCCTAAGACCCTGTAAGACACACTTGAGCATTCCAATGTGTCAAACGAGGTCATGGGGACTCCCTAGGGCTCCTAGTATGCCTTATCACGCGTTAGGACCCCCAGGGAGTCCCCATGACCCCTTTTGACACATTGAAACGCAAAAGTGTGTCTTAAGGGGTTCTAGCTAGGACCCCTTAAGACACACTTGAGTGTTCCAATGTGTCAAAAGGTGCCATGGGGAGTCCCTAGGGGTCCTAGTACACCTTATCACGTGTTAAGGCCCCTAGAAAGTACCCATGACCCCTTTTGACACATTGGAATGCTCAACTATGTCATAAGGGGTCCTAGGACACATTAACACACACTTGAATGTTCCAATATGTCATAAGGTGTCATGGGGACTCCCTAGGGGTCCTAGTACTTCTTATCACGCATTAGGACCCCTGGGGAGTCCCCGTGACCGTGACCCCTTTTCACACATTGAAATGCTCAAGTGTGTCTTTAGCGGTCTTAGGACCCCTTAAGACACAATTGAGCATTCCAATATGTCAAAAGGGGTCACGGGGACTCCTTAGGGGTCCAAGTATTCCTTATCATGAGTTACGACCGATAGGGAGTCCCCATGACCCCCTTTGACACATTGGAATGCTCAAGTATGTCTTAAGGGGTCTTAAGACCCCTTACAACATACTTGAGCATTCTAATGTGTCAAAAGGGGTCATCGGGACTCCCTAGGGGTCCTAGTACACCTTATCACATGTTAGGAGCCCTAGGGAGTCCCCATGACCCCTTTTGAAATATTGAAATGGTCAAGTGTGTCTTAAGGGGTCTTACAACCCCTTAAGACACACACGAGCATTCCAATGTGTCAAAAGGGGTCACGGGGACTCCCTAGGGGTCCTAGTATGCCTTATCACATGTTAGGACCCCTATGGAGTCCCCATGACCCCTTTTGACACATTACAAAGCTCAAGTGTGTGTTAAGGGGTCCTAAGACCCCTTAACAAACACTTGAGTGTTCCAATGTGTCAAAAGGGGTCATCAAGACTCCCTAGGGGTCCTAGCATGCCTTATCATGTGTTAGGACCCCTAGGGAGTCCCCATGACCCCTTTTGACACATTGGAATGCTCAAGTGTGTCTTAAGGGGTCTTAGGACCCCTTAAGACACACTTGAGCATTCTAACATGTCAAAAGTGGTCATGGGGACTTTCTAGGGGTCCTAGTATGCTTTATCATGCGTTAGGACCCCTAGGGAGTCCCCATGACCTCATTTGACACATTGGAACACTCAAGTGTGTCTTAAGGGGTCCTACGACCCCTTAGGACACACTTGAGTGTTCCAATGTGTCAAAAGGGATCATGGGGACTCCCTAGGGGTCCTAGTATGTCTTATCATGAGTTAGAACCCCTAGGGAGTCCCCATGACCCCTTTTGACACATTAGAATGCTCAAGTGTGTCTTAAGCGGTCCTAAGACACCTTAAGACATGCTTGAGCATTCCAATTTTCCAAAAGGGGTCATCGAGACTCCCTAGGGGTCCTAGTATGCCTTATCATGCGTTAGGACACCTAGGGAGTCTCCATGACCCCTTTTGACACACTAGAATGCTCATGTGTGTCTCAAGGGGTCCTAAGACTCCTTGAAACACACTTGAGCATTCCTTGTGTCAAAAGGGGTCATCGAGATTTCCTAGGGTTCCTAGGACACCTTATCACATGTTAGGACTCGTAGCGAGTCCTGATGACCCCTTTTGACACATTGGAATGTTCAAATGTGTCTTAAGGGGTCCTAAGACCCCTTATGACACACTTGAAAATTCCAATGTGTCAAAATGGGTCATCGGGACTCCCTAGGGTTCCTAGTATGCCTTATCATGTGTTAGGACCCCTAGGGAGTCCCCATGACCCCGTTTGACACATTGGAATGCTCAACTATGTCTTAAGGGGTCTTAGGATGCCTTAAGACATAGTTGAGCATTCCAATGTGTCAAACGGGGTCATGGGGACTCCCTAGGGGTCCTAGTATGCCTTATCACATGTTATGACCCCTAGGGAGTCCCCATGACCCCTTTTGACACATTGGAATGCTCAACTGTGTTTTATGGGTTCATAGCTAGGACCCCTTAAAACACCCTTGAGCATTCCAATGTGTTAAAAAGGGTCATGGGGACTCATTAGGGGTCCTAGTACACTTTATGATGTGTTACGACCCCTAGGAAGGCCCCATGACCCCTTATGACACATTGGAATGCTCATGTGTGTCTTAAGGAGTCCTATGACCCCTCAACACACACTTGAGTGTTCCAATGTGTCAAAAGTGGTCGTGGGGACTCCCTAGGGGTCCTAGTATGCCTTATCATGTGTTAGGAACTGTAGGGAGTCCCCGAGACCCCTTTTGACATATTGGAATGCTCAAGTGTATCTTCAGGTTGGAATGCTCAAGTCTATTTTAAGGGGTCCTAAGACCCCTTAAAACACACTTGACCATTCCAATATGACAAAAGGTGTCCCGGCGACTCCCTAGAGGTCCTAGTACATGGCGTACTAGGACCCCTAGGGAGTCCCCATTACCCCTTTTGACACATTGGAATGCTCAAGCGTGGCTTATGAGATCTTATGACATCTTCAGCCAAACTTGAGTGTTCCAATGTGTCAAAAGGGGTCATCGGGACTCCCTAGGGGTCCTAGTATGCCTTATCATGTGTTACGAACCCTAGGGAGTCCCAATGACCCCTTTTGACACATTGGAATGCTCAAGTGTGTCTTAAGGGGTCCTACGACCCCTTAAGACACACTTGAGAGTTCCAATGTGTCAAAAGGGGTCATGGGGACTCCCTAGGGGTCCTAGTACACCTTATCATGCGTTAGGACCCCTAGGCAGTTCCCATCACCCCTTTTGACACATTGGAATGCTCAAGTGTGTGTTAAGGGGTTGTAGGATGCCTTAAGACACACTTGAGCATTCCAATGTGTCAAAAGGGGTCATGGGGACTCCCTATGGGTCCTAGTATGCATTATCATGTGTTCTGACCTCTAGGGAGTCCCAATGACCCCTTTTGAAACATTAGAATGCTCAATTGTGTCTTAAGAAATCCTAAGACCCCTTAAGACACACTTGAGCATTCTAATGTGTCAAAAGGGGTCATTGAGAATTGCCTATGGATCCTAGTATGCCTTATCACGCGTTAGGACCCCTAGGGAGTCTCGATGACCCCTTTTGACACATTGCAATGCTCAAGTGTGTCTTAGGGGGTCCTAGGACCCCCTAATACATACTTACGCATTCCAATATGTCAAAAGGGGTCATCAGGACTCCCTCGAAGTCCCAATACACCTTATCATGAGTTAGGACCCCTAAGCAGTCCCGATGACCCCTTTTGACACATTGGAAGGCTCAAGTGTGTCTGAAGGGGTCCTGAGACCCCTTATGACACACTAGAGCATTCTAATGTTTCAAAAGGGGTCATGAGGACTCCCTAGGGATCCTAGTACACCTTATCACGCCTCAGGACCCCAAGGAGTCCCCATGACCCCTTTTGACACATTGGAATGCTCAAGTGTGTCTTAAGGGGTCCTAAGACCCCTCAAGACACACTTGAGCATTCCAATGTGTCAAAAGGGGTCATTGGGACTCCCTAGGGGTCCTAGTACACCTTTTCACATGTTAGGACCCCTAGAGAGTCCCCATGACATCTTTTGACACATTGAAATACTCAAGCGTGTCTTAAGGGGTACTAAGACCCCTTAAGACACACTTGAGCATTCTAATGTGTCAAAAAGTGTCTTGGGGACTCCCTAGGGGTCCTAGTACACCTTATCATGCGTTAGGACCCTTAGAGAGTCCCCATGACCCCTTTTGACACATTGGAATGCTCAAGTGTGTCTTAACGGGTCCTAGCTAGGACCCCTTAACACACACTTGAGCATTCCAATGTGTCAAGAGGGGTCATAGGGACTCCCTAGGGGTCTTAGTACACCTTATCACGTGTTAGGACCCCTAAGAAGTCCCCATGACCCCTTTTGACACATTGGAATGCTCAAGTTTGTCTTAAGGGGTCGTAGGACCCCTTAAGACACACTTGAGCATTCCAATATGTAAAAATGGGTCATGTGGACTCCCTAGGGGTCCTAGTATGCCTTATCATGCGTTAGGACCCCTAGGTAGTCCCCATGACCCCTTTTGACACATTCAAATGCTCAAGTGTGCCTTAAGTAGTCTTAAGACGCCTTCAGACACACTTGAGCATTCCAATGTGTCAAAAGAGGTCATCAGGACTCCCTAGGGGTCCATGTACACCTTATCATGTGTTAGGACCCCTAGGTAGTCACCATGACCCCTTTTGACACATTGGAATGCTCAAGTGTGTCTTCAAGGATCATAAGAAACCTTAAGACACACTTGAGCATTCCAATGTGTCAAAAGGGGTCATCGAGACTCCCTAGGGGTCCTAGTACACTTTATCACATGTTAGGACCCCTAGGGAGTCCCCATGACCCCTTTGAACACATTGGAATCCTCAAGTGTGTCTTAAGGGGTCCTAAGATCCATTACGACACACTTAAGCATTCCAATGTGTCAAAAGGGGTAATGGGGACTCCCTAGGGGTCCTAGTACACCTTATCATGCGTTAGGACCCCTAGGGAGTCCCCATGACCCCTTTCGACACATTGGAATGCTCAACTATGTCTTAAGGTGTCCTAAGACTCCTTAAGACACACTTGAGAATTTCAATTTGTTAAAAGGGGGCATTGGGAATCCCTAGGTGTCCTAGTACACCTTGTCATCTATTAGAACCCCTAGGGAGTCCCCATGACCTCGTTTGACACATTGGAATGTTCAAGTGTGTCTTAAGGGGTCTTAAGAGACACTTGACCATTTCAATGTCTCAAACAGGGTCATGGGGACTCCCTAGGGGTCCTAGTATGCCTTATGACACGTTACGACCCCTAGGGAGTCCCCATGACCCCTTTTGACACATTGGAGCACTCAAGTGTGTTTAAGAGGTCCTTTCTAGGACCTCTTAAAACACACTTGAGTGCTCCAATGTGTCAAAAGGGGTCATGGGGACTCCCTAGGGGTCCTACTACACCTTATCACGCGTTAGGACCCCTAGGAAGTCCCCATGACCCCTTTTGACACATTGGAATGCTCAAGTGTGTCTTAAGGAGTCCTAAGACCCCTCAACACACACTTGAGTGTTCCAATGTGTCAAAAGGGGTCATGGGGACTCCTTAGGGGTCCTAGTTCACCTTATAATGTGTTAGGACCCCTACAGAGTCCCTGTGACCCCATTTGACACATTGTAATGCTCAAGTGTGTCTTAAGGTGTTCTAAGACCCCTTAAGATACACTTGAGCATTCCAGTATGTCAAATAGGGTGACAAGGACTCCCTAGGGGTCCTAGTATGCCTTATCATGTGTTAGGACCCTTAGGGAGTCCCCATGACCCCTTTTGACACATTATAGATGCTCAAGTGTGGCTTGAGGTGTCCTAAGACCCCTTAGGACACACTTGAGCATTCCAATGTGTCAAAAGGGGTCATCGGGACTCCCTAAGTTTCCTAGTATGCCTTATCACATGTTACGACCCCTAGAGAGTCCCCATGACCCCTTTTGACACATTGGAATGCTTAAGTGTTTCTTAAGGGGTACAACCCCTTAAGACACACTTGAGCATTCCAATGTGTCAAAAGGGGTCATGGGGACTCCCTAGGGGTCTTAGTATGAATTATCATGCATTAGGACCCCTAGGGAGTCCCATTGACCCCATTTGAAACATTGGAATGCTCAAGTGTGTCTTAAGCGATCTTAGGACCCTTTAAGATAGACTTGAGCGTTCCAATTTAACAAAAGGGCTCAAGTGTGTCTTAAGGGGTCTTAGGACCCTTTCGGACACACCTGAGCATTCCAATGTGTCAAACAGGGTCATGGGGACTCCCTAGGGTTCCTATTACACCTTATCACATGTTAGGACCCCTAGGGAGTCCTCATGACCCATTTTGACACATTGGAACACTTAAGTATGTCTTAAGATGTCCTAAGATTCCTTAAGACACACTTGAGCCTTTCAATCAATCAAAAGGCATCATGGGGAGTCCATAGGGGTCCTAGTCTAACTTATCACACATTAGGAACCCTAGGGAGTCCCCATGACCCCTTTTAACACATTGGAATGCTCAAGTGTATCTTAAGGGGTCGTAGGACCCCTTAAGACACACTTGAGTGTTCTAATGTGTCAAAAGGGGTCATGGGGACTCCCTACGGGTCTGAGTATGCCTTATCATGTGTTAGGACCCCTAGGGAGTCCCCATAAACCCTTTTGACACATTGGAATGCTCAAGCATGTCTTAAAGGGTCCTAGAACCTCTTAACACACACTTGAGTGTTGCAATGTGTCAAAAGGGGTCATGGGGACTCCCTAGGGGCCCTAGTATGCCTTATCACATTTTAGGACCCCTAGGGAGTCCCCATCACCCCTTTTGACACATTGTAACACTCAAGTGTGTCTTAAGGGGTCGTAAGACCACTTAAGACACACTTGAGCATTCCAACGTGTCAAAAGGGGTCATCGGGACTCCCTAGGGGTCCTAGTATTCCTTATCATGCGTTAGGACCCCTAGGGAGTGCCTGTGACCCCTTTTGACACATTGGAATGCTCAAGTGTGTCTTAAGGGGTCTTAGGTCACCTTAAGACACACTTGAGCATTACAATGTGTCAAAAAGGGTCACGGGGACTTCTTAGGGGTTCTAGTACACCTTATCACGCGTTTGGACCCTAGGGTGTCCCCATGACCACTTTTGACACATTGGAATGCTCAAGTGTATCTTAACGGGTCCTAAGACCCCTTAACACACACTATAACATTGCAATGTGTCAAAAGGGGTCATCGGGACTCCCTAGGGGTCCTAGTATGCCTTATCACATGTTAGGAGCGCTAGGGAATCCCCATGACCCCTTTTGACACATTGGAATGCTCAAGTTTATCTTAAGGGGTCGTAGTACCCATTAAGAGAAACTTGAGCATTCTAATGTGTCAAAAGGGGTCATGGGCACTCCCTACGGATCCTAGTATGCCTGATCACGTGTTACGACCTCTAGGGAGTCCCCATGACCCCTTTCAACACATTGGAATGCTCAAGTATATCTTAAGGGGTCATTAGACACCTTAAGACACACTTGAGCATTTCAATGTGTCAAAAGGGGTCACGGGGACTCCCTAGGGGTCCTAGTATGCCTTATCACTCATTAGGACCCCAATGGAGTCCCCATGACCCCTTTTGACACATTGGAACACTCAAGTGTGTCTTAAGGGGTCCTAAGACCCCTTACGACACACTTGAGTATTCAAATGTGTCAAAAGGGGTCATCGAGACTCTCTAGGGGTGCTAGAATACCTTATCATGTGTTAGGACCCCTAGGGAGTCCCCATGACCCCTTTTCACATAGTGAATGCTCAAGTGTGTCTTAAGGGGTCGTAGGACCCCTTAAGACACACTCAAGTGTTCAATGTGTCAAAAGGGGTCATGGGGACTCCCTAGGGGTCCTAGTATGCCTTATCACACATTAGGACCCCTAGGGAGTCCCCATGACCCCTTTCAACACATTCGAATGCTCAAGTGTGTCTTAGAGGGTCATTAGACACCTTAAGACACACTTGAGCATTTCAATGTGTCAAAAGGGGTCACGACAACTCCCTAGGGGTCCTAGTATGCCTTATCACTTGTTAGGACCCCTAGGGAGTCCCCATGACCCCTTTTGACACATTAGAACACTCAAGTGTGTCTTAAGGGGTCCTAAGACCCCTTACGACACACTTGATTATTCCAATGTGTCAAAAGGGGTCATCGGGACTTCCTAAGGGTGCTAGTATGCCTTATCACGCGTTAGGACTCCTAGGGAGTCTCCATGACCCCTTTTCACATAGTGAATGCTCAATTGTGTCTTAAGGGGTCGTAGGACCCCTTAGGACACACTCAAGTGTTCAATGTGTCAAAAGGGGTCATGGGGACTCCCTAGGGGTCCTAGTATGCCTTATCACACATTAGGACCCCTAGGAAGTCCCCATGACCCCTTTTGACACATTAGAATGCTCAAGTGTGTCTTAAGGGGTTGTAGGACCCCTTAAGACACACTTGAGCATTCCAATTTGTCAAAAGGGCTCAAGTGTGTCTTAAGGGGTGTTAGGACCCCTTTGGAAACACTTGACAGCTCCAATGTGTCAAACGGGGTCATGGGGACTCCCTAGTGTTCCTTGTATGCCTTATCACATGTTAGGACCCCTAGGAAGTCCCCATGACCCCTTTTGACACATTGGAACTCTCAAGTGTGTCTGAAGAGGTCCTAAGACCCCTCAAGACACACTTGAGCATTTTGATGTGTCAAAAGGGGTCATGGGTACTCCCTAGGGGTTCTAGTACACCTTATCATGCGTTAGGACCCCTAGCATGTCCCGATGACCCCTTTTGACACATTGCAATGCTCAAGTGTGTCTTAAGGTGTTATAGGACCCCTTAAGACACACTTGAGCATTCTAATGTTTCAAAAAGGGTCATGGGGACCCCCTGGGGATCCTAGTATGCTTTATCAAGTGTTAGGACCCCTAGGGAGTCCCCGTGATGCCTTTTGACACATTAGAATGCTCCAGTGTGTCTTAAGGGGTCTTAGGACCCCTTAACACATACTTGAATGTTCTAATGTGTCAAAAGGGGTCATGGGGACTCCCTAGGGATCCTAGTATGCCTTATCACATGTTAGGGCCCCTAGGGATACTGGATGACCCCTTTTGACCATTTGGAATGCTCAAGTGTGTCTTAAGGGGTCCTAAGACCCCTTAAGACACACCTGAGCATTCCAATGTGTCAAAAGGGGTCATGGGGACTCCCTAGGGGTCCTAGTATGCCTTATCAGGTGTTAGGACGCCTAGAGAGTCCCCATGACCCCTTTTGACACATTGGCACACTGAAGTGTGTCTTAATGAGTCTTAGGACTCCTTAAGACACACTTGAGCATTCCAATAGATCAAAAGGGGTCACAGGGACCCCCTAGGGGTTCTCATATGCATTATCATGTGTTACGACCCCTAGGGAGTCCCCATGACCCCTTTTGACACATTGGAATGCTCAAGCATTTATTAAGGGGCCCTAAGACTCCTTAACACACACTTGAGCATTCTAATGTGTCAAAAGGGGTCATTGGGACTCCCTAGGGGTCCTAGTATGCCTTATCATGCTTTAGGACCCCTAGGGAGTCCCCATGACCCTTTTTAACACATTGGAACACTCAAGTGTGTCTTAAGGGGTCTTGAGACCCCTTAAGACACACTTGAGCATTCCAATGTGTCAAATGGGGTCATGGGGACTCCCTAGGGGTCCTAGTATGTATTATCATGGGTTATGACCCCTAAGGAGTCCCCGTGACCACTTGTGACACATTGTAATGCTCAAGTGTGTCTTAAGGGGTCCTGAGACCTCTTAAGACACGCTGAGCATTACAATGTGTCAAAAGGGGTCACAGGGACTCCCTAGGGGTGCTAGTATGCCTTATCATGCGTTAGGACCCCTAGGGAGTCTGCATGACCCCTTCTGACCCATTGGAATGCTCAAGTGTGTCTTCAGGGGTCCTAAGACGCCTTAACACACACTTGAGAATTCCAATGTGTCAAAAGGGGTCATCGAGACTCCCTAGGGGTCCTAGTATGCCTTATCATGCATTAGGACCCCTAGGGAGTCCCCGTGACCCCTTTTGACACATTGGAATGCTCAAGTGTGTCTTAAGGGGTCTTAGGACCCCTTAAAACATACTTGAGCATTCCAATGTGTTAAAAGGGGTCAAGGGGACTCCCTAGGGGTCCTAGTATGTCTTATCACATGTTAGGACCCCTAGGGACTCACCATGACCCCTTTTGACACATTGGAATGCTCAAGTGTGTCTTAAGGGGTCATAAGACCCCTTAAGACACACTTGAGCATTCCAATGTGTCAAAAGGGATCATGGGGCCTCCCTAGGGGTCCTAGTATGCCTTATCACATGTTAGGACCCCTAGGGAGTCCCCATGACCCCTTTTGACACATTTAAATGTTCAAGTGTGTCTTAAGGGGTCCTAAGACCCCTTAAGACACACTTGAGCATTCTAATGTGTCAAAAGGGGTTATCAGGACTCTCTAGGGGTCCTATTACACCTTATCACGTGTTAGGACCCCTAGGGATTCCCCATGACCCCTTTTGATACATTTGAATGCTCAAGTGTGTCTTAAGAGGTCCTAAGACCCCTTAAGACACACTTGAGCATTCCAATGTGTCAAAAGGGGTCATGGGGACTCCCTAGGGGTCCTAGTACACCTTATCATGCATTAGGACCCCTAGGGAGTCCTGATGACCCCTTTTGACATGTTGGAACACTCAAGTGTGTCTTAAGGGGTCCTAAGACCCCTTACGACACACTTGAGCATTCCAATGTGTCAAAAGGGGTCATTGGGACTCCCTAGGGGTCCTAGTACTCCTTATCACTCGTTAGGACCCCTAAGAAGTCCCGATGACCCCTTTTGACACATTGGAATGCTCAAGTGTGTCTTAAGGGGTCTTAGGACCCCTTAAGACACACTTGAGCATTCCAATGTGTCAAAAGGTGTCATCAGGACTCCCTAGGGGTCCTAGTACACCTTATCATGTGTTAGGATCCGTAGGGAGTCCCGATGACCCCTTTTGACACATTGGAATGCTCAAGTGTGTCTTAAGGGGACCTAAGACCCCTTAAGACACACTTGAGCATTCCAATGTGTCAAAAGGGGTTCCTTTAAGACACACTTCAGCATTCCAATGTGTCAAAAGGGATCATCGGGACTCCCTAGGGGTCCTGGTACGCCTTATTTTGATACGTGTTTTGGAAACCTCGTATCGTGTTCAAATTTTCTTGTATCAAATCTTGTAAAGATTTAGAGTTTAGATATGGGTGATTGTTTTTGGGATCGTTATTTGGTGTGGGAGGGTTATTTTCTTCAGTGTTGTCAGCCATGCCTGATTAAATAAAAAACAAATCTAAATTTCAATCTAATTTCATATATTATTACAAATATAAATACAAAACCCTATTTTAAAAAAAAATGCTACATTTTGCATGAAAATGAATAAATTAATAAAAATTATACAAATAACTACTTACCGAATATGCTTGGAGTCAAATTTGTTGTTTCCAATATCAGGTACCCGAAAATATATCAGGTATATGAAAATCGCGGAAAGAAACTTGAAGAAAATCGTGCAAGGAAATTAAGAAAAGGGCTCATGGGTTTCAGATTTATGCCATAGTTATCGGGGATATTATTGAGTACCCGATAAGGTCTGTGCTTTGGTCATAGGTTTTCCCAGGTGTACTAACACCCAGGCCTACTAAAAAGTCAACAAGCGCTTTCATGCACTTTTGGATGAGTGAAAAGTGAATATTTTTCACATCGCCACTTTTTGGCCCCTCATGATCTTGCACATACCCTCTATCATTCCATCTAATTCACTATAGATATTGACATCTTCTATGATCTCATACTTTCAATGTATATAATCCCTAGTATCCTCCACATGCAACACATCGTAAGGGGTTTGCAAAAATGATCCTTCTAGATCATCCTCACAAGACTTAAAAGGATGTTTCTTGAATTTATACCTAGGTCTATCCACAACATCAAAAATCACGGGTGCATCCATAACTTCTCAAAGAGTATAAAGTCTAAATACCTTTAACATGCTAAATCCATAACTTTTCTTCATGAGATCATGTAATATATCTTCTAGATGACTGAAATGCTTCACAACTTTTCTCTCCTTAGTCACTAATTATCAAACGGTGCAGAAATGATATGGTTCCATATCTTTTATCCTTTGCAAGTTGAGTAAGTTCATTAATCATAGGTAGCTCAACTTCGCATGCTTTCCAGTCAACACATATCTCACAAACACAAAATATGAATCTCCAAGTGTTGCGATCACAACCATACACTCTATAGTGTCTGTACATACCATACCTAAGCTCGCATGAGATTATTCTACATAATCAAGGGTTGGATATATTCTATTATCTGCATCCAATGCTCCCCTTAAGGCCATGTGGCCTTCTAGGTTGATGTCTCAATGAAATCATCATGTGAAGACATAGTAGCATCTACTATCTCTCCCTGAACTAGTGCCTTATTGAACTCTTTTATCTTCCACACTTTCTCATCCTCTTCATTTGTAGATTTTTTTAAATAATTCTCAAACTCATCCATGTACTTAGTAAAACTTTTACCACTATCACCAACATTCTTCCTTATAACCACAGCTTGAGGTGGTCCTCTTAGTTCTCTTGCTCCTCTTGCTCCTCTTCTATTGTCCTCTCCATTATATTTTCAAACTTCACTATGTCCAAGGTTGTTTCATTTGTAACATGTAGGTGGTCTCCTTCTATCCTGATTTACTTGTAGTTTAAAATACCTTTTAGTATGCCCAAAGCTATTGCATTTGAGGCATGTGACCTTGGTTGTTGACTCTTCTTTGATGTAGTCTTGTTTAGATCTAGACTGATCAAGTTTTATACATTCTTCTTTATTATGTCCATAATCATAACAATTATAACAATAACCAGAAAAGGGTTTGAAAGAACTATTACCTCTGCAATCTCTCTTCATGTGTCCAACTTTGTTACATCCAAAGCATCTACCTCTAAAAGGTATAGTCTGATCTCTATATCTCTCAAGAGTAGGCCTTTCTTTAGTCTTTTCTTCATTTGCTTCTTCATTAGTCTTAGGACATTTTGCTTCATTGAATCCAACTGCAGTCATGTCTCCTTTAGGTTTCTGTCTTTCTCTTTGTTCATCAATCTTATCACTGCATATGTGAAATTTCTCAATATGCAATTTGGATTGAGTGAGTTCTCCTTTTATGATCTGATTGTACTTTTCCAATTCCTAACACTTATCCTTTTAGTGATCAAGTTCAGTCTTCATTTGTCAATTCTGCTCATTTTCTTCTTTTAGTGGCTCTTCAACTTTGTATCTTGCATCCTTTTCATGTTGAATCTCTTTAATCATCAGAAGATTAATTTGTTCTTTTTCTTGCTCCGGCTTCTTTACTTGGTCTAATGTGTCATTTTTTGAATCCTCTTTGATCTTGTTCATAAGGTCTTTTTTCTAAATTCTTGAAGTTTCAAGCTATTCCTCTAGTTTCTTAATGAAACCTTCTACTCTTCTCAATTTGAATTTCAATTTTCCATTCTCAGCCTTCTCTTTGTCCAGGTTATCAAGGGCTACTTCAAAGTTCTCTTGAAATTTTTTTGAATCCATTATGATCTCCCTTAAGCTGTTAGGATTTCTCTCCAAGTGCCAATAGCTCTGATACCAATTGTTAGGATTAGGTAATACTGAGAGGGGGTGGTGAATCAATCTTACTGCACTTTAATTTAAAATTCAACCAATTGAAAATGAACCATATTAATGCAAAAATGAAAAGAACATAAATACATAACTCATGACACCATTATTTGTTCTCAAGGAAACCCTGGCCAAGGGAAAACCCCGATGGGGATGGTACCTACAACTATGCACTAAAATATAGTATCCATGTTAGGAGATCTATCCCTGTTAGGAGCTGAGTATTACATAGTACATTTCCTTCCTAAAGGAATACAAAACCATGTTAGGGGTATATAAAATCCCCTGTTAAAGGTGGTGAGCTTATAGCTCTTACAATGAGAATACTTTCACAAAGTGTTCTTCAAAATGGTGAACAATACAAGAATCTGCTATGCTTAGATATTTCTAGTTATATCTCTATCATATACTGATGTCACATCTACTCTTTTCTCTCAAATCCAAATCCATCACATTATCATCACAATCACACTTATCACTTCCACAAAATACTCTATACTTATACAAACTATGCCATCTAGTCGGCTCTCCAAATACAACTCAAAACATAATAATTACTTATGTAAATGATCAACATAGAGTCAATGATCATATATTACCAAAGTGTCAGAAATATACAATATCCATCTAACTTCGCATGTTTCCATACCAACTAACCTTGCCTCAATCATCGTGACTTCTCATGTGCCCTGTTCTACTAATTCTTTATCTTTGCATACCTTCATATCACTATATCTTCCTAATCTCTTCACCAAAACATGTGTGAGCTTAACTGAAGGTCTTACATACTCCAAAATGTCTTATTCTAACCTCATAAGCCATAATACATCATATATTACCTTTTCTGACCAAAACTGTAACACAATATACTGTTATCCTGATTCTATACTTAGTCATTTTTATGATTGTGACTTCAGTACTAAAACTCTCTACATGTGATCACTCCAGCATAAGTGTTGCCATAAATGACAACCCTCAAGTGATCCCTAGTGCTCCCAAAAAATCACTTTCCAACAGATGTAATGTGTGTAATCTTACTCCAATTAAAACATTTCAAGGGTATTTTACCTTTATACTTTCCTTTACCTCTCAGTAGTCTCCTTGCCAAAAGTGCTTCCAATTCTTCTTGCTCTTTCTCTTTGATTAATATATTTTCATAGTCACTTCCACTAGTATTACAATGACTCTCTCTCTCTCTCTCTCTCTCTCTCTTTTCTTGAACTCCCAATAGTTTAAAGAGATGACTTGAAAGTTGTTTTAATAGTTGGTAGACTATTATCATAGTTGCTAATCTCAAATGCAGTCAACTTATCAATTAACGCATCAAGAACTTAACAATGTTATTCATTATGGATCTCAATTTTTGAATTTTAGATACTCAAATATCATACCTTGGTGTAAGGGTCCTGAGAATTTTTCTTACCACTTTTTCACTAGTCAATGTTCCACCAACACATTTAATGTCATTTACCACATCTTTTATTCTGCCACTATATTGAGCAATGTTCTCTTCATCTTTCATTCTCATCTCATCAAATTTTCCTCTCAAACTATCAACTTTTGTTTTTCTTACATGACTTGATCACCACCATAACTAGTGCTAGCTTGTCCCACATCTCTCTTATAGTACTACAATCCTTAACATCATTGAATTCAACATCATTCAGGGAAGACACAATTTCTATCATTGTTGAGTTGTGTTCCTAATTTTCCTTAACCTGGTCAAGTTTCATTGGTCTAGGAGGTGGTGGAGTGTAATCAAGAACCAGATGATTGAGTGTCATCTCTCCAATCCCAAATAGGTATAACCTCATCCTACTTTTCCATGTAGAGAAAATTTCCTTGTTTAGCTTAGGTACTTCTCTCTTATACATTTTTAGATCTTTTACTCAAGTTTTTTGAACTTATTCTTTCAAAGTACTCAACTCTGATACCAATTACTGTATTACAAAGAGGGGGAGTGAATCGGTAATCCTTGATTCTTTGTACCTTAAAAAATTTCTCTAATTAACTCAGTTAAACATAGTTCACTATTTACTGACAAAAATAAATAAACTTTATCAAACACAATAATATTCACATAAATCATTCAACACATTTAACACTAGTACTTAACATGGGAACCCAACTTTGGGAAAAACCACTATGGGAATTGTCACCCACTAAGAAAATACTATTTTGATGTATGCCCAGTTAAGAGCCAATCCTATTAAAGACTACAGTGCACACTGTTAGGTGTGACCCGGTCAAGGAATTTACCTTAGGTCTATTAGGATCTTCACCTTATTAGGAGTATAATATTTAAAGGGTTTCAAACACTTTTTAGAATGTTACCTTTTTCAAGGATTTTACAATAAGACTGTTAATTCCACTCGGTTAAGAGATTTCTCTATTACAAATTTTAAAAAACCATAGTAAACAAATTGACCTATAAATTTTCAACTATCCTTTTCATAATTAGATCCTTTATGTGCTCTTTATTTTCACTTCAAACCTGCACTATCCACTAGCTTCAACACTTCATCAAATTCTTATTTTCCACTCAAAATCTATCTTTTCCTTCTCTAGTGCATCAATCAGTGACTCTTACATTTGTCAGCCATTTGTCTCTATGTTATCATTATTTATATAGACATTGATTTTCCACATAATCTCCTCTATAATATTTCCTTTAATCAATCACATTCGCCCAATTCATTTCACAAACTTATTCATTGAATCTGGATCTCGGTAACACATTTTCTCATCACCTTGGAACTTGAACTTTCTTGAAACTTTTTCCTTCTATTTTTCTCATTTAGATCTAATCCATAGATCATCATCTTGAAATTTCCTATCCATAGATCTTCCAACTAACTTTCCTCATCATCAGAATCTTCTAGCTCATCATAGCTAAACATTAAATGTCATTCTCATCCTTGTATTTAAATTTTGTTCCTTGCTCAGTGTCCTTCCAACTAAATTATGGTTAACCTTTACTTAGTGTCTAAAACCTTCCACTCAGTGTCTTTTAACTTCCTCTCTCTTTACCAAAAATTTTCTTTGTTTTTACTGAAATACTTTTTCCTTTACCAAATGACCTTTCCTGCTCAGTAGCCAAAACTATTTTTCTTACCGACTTGACTAATCTTCTTTACCATACTTTACCGACTTGACAAAATCAAATGTTATCTATAGAAAATAATTACATCATCATAACCTTACCATTGTCTAATCTATATCAGTATCCCAATAAATTTATTCATCTTCTCATCATTCCACTTCTTCTTCTCTTTAACTTTACTCAACTTATAACATACTTCGAATGATATGGAAACACAATATAAATTAGCTATCAAAAGATTGATATCAATGACAAGATAATGAATAAAGGTGGAATGGATCCACCATTTTGAGGGGGGTAATTATGTGTGTATGGGGTTGAATAGTGGTAGATAAGATAATATGATATGCAAAGGGAGAATATAGGATCTATCCTTAATCCAAATTCCCAATAGGAGAGATCCAAATGGATTAATCACAAAGAAGTGATCAATGCACAATTGAATTAAACAATGGAGAACATGAAGAAAGGAGGAAATCCTATAATCTACTATAGAAAGTATGTACTTGAAATCTTAAATGAATAGAAGGAAAATACTAACCTCAAAATAGGGTGAATCTGGAAAATGTTGATTTCTGATGTATGTGCACAGTTTTGAGAAATTCTGCAACCTGCTCCAAATTGGAAATGCCAAGACAGAGAGAACCTAGAAAAATTTTGTCTTTATGAAAGCAGGTCATCCTTGACCTAGATAGTGGGGCACGGTCTTACCCTGGGGCAGGATCCTACCCCTCACTGAAGATCGTCTCTGATGGAAATTCTATTTGTGGATCTCAGAAGTTCGCCGAAAAGGGTATCCAAATCTACACTTCAATTCGATGTCCTATACCTATACCTGCAAGAAAAATGGTTTTTATTGTTTGGATGGGGGGTTTTCCTTGGTCAAACCCCAATTTAGAAATTAACCTTGAAATTGAATTGAAATTGTAATATGTATAAACAAATTAAATGGAACTACTCACCTTGCTTATGTTGAAGTCCTTGTGGAGGATTCAAATCCTTGAATCCACAAGTAGGGATACTCCAAATGAATGTAGAAATATGTAGGATGTCTCAAATCAATGGAATTAGATCTTCAACGCCAATCTTGAATTTGCATAGGAAGAGGCTTGGATGAATATGGATGGAGAAATCTTCAAGGGGGCTCCAAAGAGATTGAGTCCTTCAATAGCTAACAATGGATCTCCTTGATGAATGTTTGAATGCTTGGCTTGAAGACGAATGAATGCTTGCTTGATTCCCTTCTCCTTCTTTATTTCTTGATTGTGAATGCTTATTAAAATTGGATACAATTTCTTGATTGTGGATGTTCTCACAAAAACTTGATGGAGAAAATGAGAGAGTAAGGCTTCCTTTTATAGTGATCTAGGGAACAAACTCCTAGAGAAGGTTGACATTAGACAATTAAATCCCAATTAACCTTAACCCCTATAAATGGACCTAGATTAAATGCAATTTAATATTTTACCATTCTGAAACCCGAAACAGCCGACCCGAAAGCAGGAAAATAAAGTTTTCTGAAACCCGACATCCTGAAACTTCTAGAATTTGAAACTTGGACCTGGGGTCAGGGACAAGGTAGTCTCTGCCCTAGGTTAGGGACAAGGTCATCCATGACCTAGGTCAGGGACTAGGTTGTCCTTGACCCATCAGGTCATCTTTGACCCAGAAAGTCAAGATCTTCAAATTCTCAGAGAAAGTTGCCAGAAATGAGGTTGGAAATAGGGAGAGAGAAGCAAAATAGGGGGGAAACAACCAGATCCATGCAAAGACCCAATCAAGGCACTTAACATGACCCTAGACCACTTACTTAGAGGGATAAACACTCTTATCATGGAAGTGCTTCCATTTTAAGTCAATACATTAAGCCCCCACTTTAGCAAGAGTATGGACTCGATGCAAACTCTTGGTAAAGGAGATCATAATGAAAAGATAATCTTATCATAATAAAAGGGACAAAGGAAACCTCAAGCCCCCAAGGAATCAAGTCTTCATTAACTCCAAGATCACAATAAGAGAGACATCTCTAGAAAAAAGAGAGAAGAGGGTGTGATTATCTCACCCAATGAGAACTTATGTCCCATTGTGAACCACACAAGGAAACAATGCAACTAGAAGATGGAATTGAACCACCTAGTGAATGTGGCTACCCACTAGTCAACCCATCAAGGATTCACCCTTAGGAATATTCTATTCCATAAGAGTAAAACCAAAAAGCAAAAGAGATCCAGTCTTAAGGACACCTCCGACCTTAAGGGATCAAAAATTTGAAACTAGAGGGATCAAGAGATCTTAAAATATAAATCCATGCTTTAAGGATTAGTCACTAATCCAGAAAGGGAGAAAAGTATCTTGAAAAATAATATATGTGTATCGAAAAGTGTGTGTGTGCAATAGGTGAGCAGAGTGTATGCCCCCACATTAAAGTCATTGGTAACACTTTAATAGGAGCAATGGATTTAATGAAAACATAAATAACTCCACTGATTACGTTTCCACTATGAGATGCCCCCAGACAAAGACAAATCAAGGGAAATGCCACATAAACATACAAAGAACACATAAGGGAACTACCTACCGTGGGGTCAGTATGATCATAAGATAATATATATATATGATATTATTGCAAATGAATTGACAACATTCCCCAAAGAAAGTAGAACTGCAATCACAAAGGAGAAAAGATCACATAAGATAAACAAAGAAGAATCTTTTCGGACCATGACATGGAGACCAAAAAGAATTAGTGCTACCAAGTCACAGATCCAAGTGGATTACACAAGGAAACATTTACGAACAATAGCACAAGTACAACATAACATGAAACAACATATGGAAGAATAGAGATACATATAGAGGAATTGTACAATAGGTTTGATTCCTTTATCACTTTGCACCAACAAAGTAACAAGGGTCGTATAAAAGAATCTAACAACATTTAGCAAACACATCATGGGAGAAGCACAGTACAACAGGCAAACACACAACAAAGCTACCATAAAGGACAAGCCAATCAAGTGTGCTGCCTACTCTCCCCATCTCATTCTATATCATTTAGGGAAGGTGGGGAACTTGCAAGAGGGACCATATCCAAAATAGTAGGAATGATAGCTAGTTCCAAACAAGGATCCTCTTGAGAATCACAATGTTTGATACTAGGTGTAAGTGTTAATTGTGATGAAAGCATATTAGGTAAATCAATGCCAATATCAATAGTCTCATATTCATCATTAACATCATCAAGAGTATCTTCTTCATCCAGATTAATCAAAATATGATCTAAGATACGAATAGAATCATCATAATCATGCATCTTAACATCATTATTAGTAACAACATCATGCATAGGCTTATCAGAAGAAAGTAAAGAATTTTGAAGAATAGTATTATGAGCTTTATCTTGAGCGTGATGCTTCTTATGACATTCATTAGCAAATTGATTATGTTTTTATTTTCTTGAAATATGTTGAGAACTAGGAGGAACAATCACCAGATCCTTCACAGGTTCTTTAGGAAGATTAATAAGATTATCAGTAGTCGGACGATCAATAATGGGAACTTGATTAATAGATGTAGAAGCCATGGATAAAGGAGGTATAGAAGGTGTAGGAAAAAGACCACAATTAAGATCCATCAGAGGTACACTTAATTCTAGAATCTTATGATGTTTATAGCCTTGATATGAGCAGAAAAGATTATCAGGTCGAGAAGGACATGAATTAGGTAATGAAGGCCAAAAGAAATTGGGAGTAGCACAATCCCTGGGCCTAGAAGGTTGATATAAACTATGATTAACCATCTTCACTTCTTCATCATGAACAAATTTAAGACATTTATGGATAGGTGAAGCAAAAACATGCATAGAATTTAACCAAGGAAAACCAAGCTTAACTTGAAACTAATCAGAAGTAGGAACAACAACAAAGGTATTGTTCACAATTTTACCACAAAGTTCAACCAGAAAGTTAATAGAACCAAATGCTGGATAAAGAAAACCATTATAAGTTTGAATCCACACATCAGATGTATCATAAGAATCACGTTGCAAATTTTTCGTAAAAATATTTTTTTCGGTAATAACATTGACTAAGGATGTAGGATCAAAAAGATAACCATGACTAGGTATCTGAGAAATCCTAGCATAAATATAGAAGGGACCATTAGGAGCTTTAATAGTCTCAGAATCATCAAAGGTAATCAAAAGTTCCCGAGGTCTTTTATTCTTAGGTTTTTGTCAAGGTTTAGGTTGAGTTTTCAATTTAGGCTTAGGTTTTGGTTGAGGTTGAGATGGAACTCAAGGTATAGTTTGAAGCTAAGGAGGAGATACAAATTGAACAACATGCTCCACTTGATTAAAAATGTGATTAAGATCATCCATCTTTGAATCATACACAATTTCCATAGAAGATGGCTGAGCAATGGTATTAGTATCATGCACAGGTAAAGGATTCGTATAGATTTGAAGATTTTGATTCAGAGGAGAAATAGATTTGTTCCCACTACCATCAAGATTATCAACAGATAAGGCATTAGAAACAATTAATTCTTGAACCTTATGTTTTAAAGAATAATATTTCTTAGTATCATGACCATTTTGATGATGATATTGACAAAAATCTTTAGGATCAAAAGATTTAGATGCAATCATAGTAGGTAAAAGAGGTCGAATAAGAGGTAAAGTAATCATATTAGTAGTTAACAACCTATTGTATTGTCTTAAAATGAAAGCACTTCCATGATAAGAGAGTTTATCCCTTCGATTAAGTGGTCTAGGGTCATGTTAAGTGCCTTGATTGGGTCTTTTCATGTATTTGGCTTTTCCCCCTGTTTTTCTTCCTTCTACACCCATTTTCCACTTCTTATCTGCATTTCCCAGCATTCTAGGCTGGGGTCTTGAGGTTTTTGACCTCAAGGTCAAATTTGACCTTGAGGGTCAAAGTCAACCTTGAATCTAATCTAGGTTAGGGTTGACCTCAACTTTGACCTAGGTCAAGTTTGACCTCATCCTTGACCTCCAGTTCAAATTTCAAATTTTTTTGATTTCCGGGTATCGAGTTTCAGAAAGATTCTTTTCCCCCCTCCAGGTCGGCCATTTCGGGTTTCAGAATGGTAAATCCTTAAATTACATTTAATATAGGTCCATTTCTAAGTGAAAAGGTTAATTGGGATTTAATTCCCCAATGTCGGCCTTCTCTAGAGGTTTGTGCCCTAGTTCACTATAAAAGGAGGCCTTCCTCTCTCATTTCAATCCATCTCTCAATCAAGTTTTCATTTTGTCTTCAATCATTCAAGCAAGCCTTCAAGCATTCAAGTGTTCAAGCATTCATCCATCAAGGAGATCCATTGTTAGCCATTGAAGGATTCAATCTCTTTGGAGCCCTTTTGAAGATCCATCCTTATACATTTATCCAAGCCTCCTCATATGCAAAGATCTATTCAAGATTGGTGTTGAAGATCAAATGCCATTCATTTGAGACATCCTAAATTCATTCTACATCCATTGAAGCATCCCTACTTGTGGATTTGAGGATTCGAATCCTCTACAAGGACTTCAACATAAGCAAGGTGAATTGTTTCATTTGCTTTTTTTATGCACATTATATTTCAATTCAATTTCAAGGTTAATTCCTAAATTGGGGTTTGACCAAGGCAAACTCCCCATACAAACAACAAAACCCCCTTTTTCTTGCAGGTGCAGGTGCAAAAACTTTGGATCTAAGATTGGATTTGGATACCCTTTTTGGCAAACTTTCGAGATCTATGAACAAAATCAAAGTCGACCTTTAGAATAAGAATGTAGCCTTTGACCTTTTATGAGGGTCAAAGACTACTTGCTCTCAGAAACATAAAAGATTTTTGGGTTTTCTTCGTCTCAGCATTTCTAGTTCGAAACAAATTGTAGAATTGCTTGAAAGTACACATAGACATCAGAAATTGGCATTTTCTAGATTTTCCCTATTTGAGGTTAGTATTTGCTTTTCAATTATTTCAGATTTCAAGTATAATTCCTTAATAGGGAAATATAAGGTTTCTTTCCTTTTTCATATTCTTCATAGATTGATTCGATTGTGCATTAACCTTTTGGTTGATCAAATTGGATCTCTCCCTTGGGAATTTGGATTTACAAGTGGATCTCATATTTCCCCCATACATATATTCCAACAAAGGTGATTCCATTTTACCACTATTCATTTTGGTGAAGTCGACTGGCTTACTCTCTTTCTTTTTGGTGTTAGATTTCCCTTTGTCTTATTGTGTGTGTTCACCTTCACTATTCATTTTGGTGAACCCGACATACTTACTCTCCTTTGTTTTGTGGAATTGGATGCCCTATTTTGTTTTGTGGTGTTAGATTTCCTTTTATCTTGTTAGTATTAGATTTCTCTTTGTGTTAAATCTTGCATGCTAATTAGATTTCAAAAATACAAAAATATTCATGCTTTATGTGTTCTTAGTTTAGTTCATTTGTGTTGCATTAGTTTATGAGCTTTACTACTACTAGTCCTACTTATAACATTCTGGTTAGAAGAAGTCGTAGACTCATGGGTGCCTTTGATCTTGAATCTTCGTCTCCTTTCCTTAGGATCCCGGATGATAATTTGATTCTTCATTATTCCAATCCTACTATGGAGCAAAACTCTTCTCACTCATCTCATGATGACGCTTTAAGAGTTCCTCCTAAACAAGTCCAAAAACTTTCAACTGAACTTGATAAAATGGGTAATTGGCTTATTCAAGAGAACCATAATCAAGATTCTATTCAAGCTATAGAGGCTCTTAAGAAAGTTCTTCATGATAGTGATCAAGGTGTTAACCTCTTGCATGGTATTACTCACCTCGTGCATTCAAATGTTAAACCTTTAGCTCAAGAAGCTCAAGATTTAGGGTTGATTCCTCCTATCACTAGTGTTGAGCCTCCTTCTAATCCTTTACCTAGTATTCCTACCTTTACTCCTTTGGTGACTGTGATGGTTCCCTCTGTTCCTATGAGTGTTCCTCCTGTGTCACTTCCTACATCACAACCTTCATATCATAATGTTCCTTTTACTTATTCCAATCTGCTTCCAGCTGTAGTTCCTAGTGTTTCTCTAGTTGTGTCTTCTATTCTTGGAGCTTCTTTCACTTTACCTAGTGTGTCTAATTTTTCTATTCCTCCTATTTCCTCTAATGTTTCAACAATCATCAGTTTGGCTCAAACTGTGTCATCCTTACAACAACAACTTACTTCGTTAACTCAAAACAAGTTTAGTATTCCTACATGTGACATGGGAAGTCCTTTGTCCTTGGATATTATTCATACTCCTATTCCTCAGCAAGTCAATATGCCTCATCTTGAGAATTATAATGGAAAAGGAGAACATGTTCATCATGTTAAAACATTCCAAATCCTTTGTAGTGATTATGCTCATGACCATAGGATTTTAGCCAAACTATTTGCTAGAACCTTCCATGACAAGGCCTTACAATGGTATTGTTCCTTGCCTCCTTATTCTATTGATTCCTTTCCAAAACTTGCCAATGCCTTTAATCAACAATTTCAAAACAACATTGGATCACAAGTGTCTTTGACTAATTTGATGCATTGTAAACAAAGTGCTAAAGAAAATTGATTGAATTTATTGGTAGATTTAAGCATTTGCATGCTAAAATTTCCTATCATGTTCTTGATATTGATATTCAATGTATGTTTATTTTAAATTTGCAAAAGGATATTAGAGATAAGATTATGCTTACTGAATTTACCTCTTTTCACCAACTTTGTGCAGTGCTTCATCATTATCAATTACAAGTGAGTCAATTTGAGAGAAACACTCCAATGGCTCTTGTTCCAGTTGATAAGAGTGATGTTGCTCCTAATCCAAACAAATTTCAAAAATTCAACAACTATGTCAAGATAAACAAACAAGCAAATGCATTTGTTGATCAAGTTGCTATTGCATCTCACAATGCCACTTCTGCATCCACTACTTTTTGATTAAATCATACATTTACTCCTCTTTTTGAATCTTTACATGCTATTATGAATAGGTTGTTAACTGCTAATATGATTACTTTACCTCCTATTTGACATCTTTTACCTGCTACAATTGCATCTGAATCTTTTGATCAAAATGCTTTTTGTCAATATCATCGTCAGAATGGTCATGATACTGTGAAGTGTTATTCTTTAAAACATAAGGTTCAAGACTTAATTGACTCTAACATCTTATCTGTTGATAATCTTGATGGTAGTAGAAACAAATATGTTTCTCCTCCTAATCAAAACCTTCAAATCTATACAAATCCTTTACCTATGCATGATACTAATACCATTTCTCAGCCATCTGCTATGGAAATTGTGTATGATTCAAAGATGGATGATCTCAATCATGTTGTTAATCAAGTGGAGCATGTTGGTCAATCTGTATCTCCACCTCAACCTCAACCTCAACCTCAGATTCGACCTCAAGTTCAATCTCAACCTCGACCAAAACCTAAGCCTAAATTTAAAACTCAACCTAAACCTCAACAACCTAAGAATAAAAGACCTCGAGAACTTTTGATTACCTTTGATGACTCTAAGATTATTAAAGCTCCTGATGGTCCCCTTTACATTTATGCTAGGATTTCTCAGAAACCTACTCGTGGTTGTCTTGTTGATCCTACATCCTTAGTCAATGTTATTACAGAAGAAAATCTTTTTATGAAAATCTTACAATGTGATTCCTATGATACATCAAATGTGTGGATTCAAACTTGCAATGGTTTTCTTTATCCATCATTTGGTTCTATTACTTTACCTGTTGAACTCTGTGGAAAAATTGTGAACACTACCTTTGTTGTTGTTCCTACTTCTGATCAATTTCAAGTTAAGCTAGGTTTTCCTTGGTTGAATGCCATGCATGTTGTTGCTTCACCTATCCATAAGTGTCTTAAATTCATTCATGATGAAGAAGTGAATACAGTTAATCATAGTTAGTATCAACCTTATAGGCCTAGAGATTGTGCTGCTCTTGATTTCTTTTGGCCTTAATTACCTAATTCATGTCCTCCTCGACCTGATAATATTTTCCGTTCATATCAAGCTTATAAACAATGTAAGATTCTTGAATTAAGCATACCTCCTATGGATCTTAATCATGGTCTTTTGCCTACACCTTCTATACCTCCTTTAACTATGGCTTCTAGTTCTGTTAATCAAGTTCCTTCTATCGCTCTTCCTAAAGAACCTATGAAAGATCTTGTGATTGTTCCTCCTATTTTTGATAATCCTATTGATCTTCCTAAAGAACCTATGAAGGATCCGGTGATTGTTCCTCCTAGTTCTCAACCTATTTCAAATAAATCAAAACATAATCGATCTACCAATGAATGTCATAAAAAGTGTCATGCTCATGCTAAAGCTCGTAATTATATTCTTTAAAGATCTCTACCTTCTTTAGATAAATCTATGCATGATGTGTTAGAAGAAGTTGTTCCTAATAATGATGTTAAGATGCATGATTCTATTCATATCTTAGATCCTATTTTGATTAATCTGGATGAAGAAGATACTCTTGATGATACTGATGATGTTAATGATGAATATGAGACTATTGACATTGACATTGATTTACCTAATATGCTTTCATCACAATTAACTCTTACACCTAGTATCGAACATTGTGATTCTCAAGAGGATCCTTGTTTGGAACTAGCTATCATTCCTACTATGTTGGATATAGTCCCTCTTGTGAGTTACCCACCTTCCCTAAATGATATACAATGAGCTGGAGAGAGTAGGCGGCATGCTTGATTGGCTTGTCCTTTGTGGTAGCTTTGTTGTGTGTTTTCCTATTGTATTGTGTTTCTCAAGTAATGTGTTTTCTAAATGTTGTTAGATTCTTTTATATGATCCTTGTTACTCAGTTAGTACAAGGTGATGAAGGAATCAAAACTATTGTTCAAATTCCTCTATATGTATATCTATTCTTTTATGCATTGTTTAATGTTATGTTGTAAATTTTCTATTGTTCGTAAATGTTTCCTTGTGTAATCTGCTTGGATTCAAGACGTGGTAGCACTAAATTCTTTTTGGTCTCCATGTCATGGTCCGAAAAGATTCTCCTTCATATATCTTATGTGATCTTTCCTCCTTTGTGATCATAGTTCTACTTTCTTTGGGGAATGATGTCAATTCATTTGCAATAATATCATATATATATATATTATCTTATGATCATACTGACCCCATGGTAGGTAGATCCCTTCTATGTTCTTTGTATGTTTCTATGATATTTCTCTTGATTTGTCTTTGTTTGGGGCCATCTCAACATGGAAACGTAATCAGTGGAGTTGTTTATGTTTCCGTTAAAGCCATTGCTCCTGTTAAAGTGTTAGGAATGACTTTAATATGGGGGCATATGCTCTGCTCACCTGTTGCACACACACACTTTTTGATATGCACATTTATTATTTTTCAAGATATGTTTTCTCCCTTTTTGGATTAGTTACTAATCCTTAAAGCATGGATTTATATTTTAGGATCTCTTGATCCCTCCAATTTCAAATATACATATATTTTGATCCCTTAAGGTCGGAGGTGTCCTTAAGACTGGATCTCTCTTGTTTTCAATTTTATTCTTATGGAATAGAATATTCCTAAGGGTGAATCCTTGATGGGTTGACTAGTGAGTAGCCACATTCACTAGGTGGTTCAATTCTATCTTTCCAGTAACGTCATTTCCTTGTGTGGTTCACAATGGGACATAAATTCTCATTAAGCAAGATAATCACACTCTTTCTTTCTCTCTCTAGAGATGTCTCTATTATTGTGATCTGGAGTTGACAAAGACTTGAGTCCCTGATGGCTTGAGGTTTCTCTTTGTCCCTTGGATTATGATAAGATTATCTTTTCATTCTGATCTCCTTTACCAAGAATTTGCATCGAGTTCATACTCTTGCTAAAGTGGGGGCTTAATGTATCATCTTAAAATGTAAGCACTTCCATGATAAAAGCATTTATCCCTCCGAGTAAGTGGTATGAGGTCATGTTAAGCACCTTGATTGGGTCTTTGCATGTATTTGGATTTTTCCCCTGTTCTGCTTCCTTCTGTACCCATTTTCCACTTCCTATTTGCATTTCTCGGCATTCTAGGCTAGGGTCTTGAGGTTTTTGACCTCAAGGTCAAAGTTGACCTTGAGGGTCAAAGTTGACCTCGACTCTGACCTAGGTCAGGGTCGACCTCAACTCTGACCTAGGGCAGAGTCAACCTCATCCTTGACCTCTAGTTCAAATTTCAATTTTTTTTGATTTTCAAGTATCGGGTTCAAAAATATTCTTTTCCCACCTTCGAGTCAGCCATTTCGGGTTTCAGAATGGTAAATCCTTAAATTACATTTAATATGGGTCCATTTCTAAGGGTTAAGGTTAATTGGGATTTAATTCCCCAATGTCGGCCTTCTCTAAAGGTTTGTGCCCTAGCTCACTATAAAAGGAGGCCTTCCTCTCTCATTTCAATCCATCTCTCAATCAAGTTTTCATCTCATCTTCAAACATTCAAGCAAGCCTTCAAGCATTCAAGTGTTCAACCATTCATCCATTACAGAGATCCATTGTTAGCCATTGAAGGATTCAATCTCTTTGGAGCCCCCTTGAAGATCCATCCTTCTACATTCATCCAAGCCTCCTCATATGCAAAGAGCTATTCAAGATTGGTGTTGATGATCAAATGTCATTGATTTGAGACATCCTAAATTCATTCTACATCCATTGAAGCATCCCTACTTGTGGATTTAAGGATTCGAATCCTGTACAAGGACTTCAACATAAGCAAGGTGAATTGTTTCATTTGCTTTGTTTATGCACATTATATTTCAATTCAATTTCAAGGTTAATTCTTAAATTAGGGTTTAACCAAGGCAAACCCCCCATACAAACAACAAAACCCCTTTTTTCTTGTAGGTGTAGGTGCGGAACTTCGGATCTGAGATTGGATTTGGATACCCTTTTCGGTGAACTTTTGAGATCTGCGAACAAAATCAAAGTCGACCTTTAGAATAAGAATTTATCCTTTGACCTTTTATGATGGTCAAAGACTACCTGCTTTTGAAAAGATAAAATATTTCTGGGTTTTCTTCGTCTCAACGTTTCCAGTCTGAATTAGGTTGTAGAATTGCTCGAAAGTACACACAAACATCAGAAATTAGCATTTTCCAGATTTGTTCTATTTTGAGGTTAGTATTTGCTTTTCAATTATCTCAGATTTCAAGTATAATTCCTTAATAGGGAAATATAAGGTTTCTTTCCTTTTTCATATTCTTCATAGATTGATTTGATTGTGCATTAACCTTTTGGTTGATCAAATTGGATCTCTCCCTTGGGAATTTGGATTTAGAAGTGGATCTCATATTTCCCCCATACATACATTCCAATAGAGGTGATTCCATTTTACCACTATTCACCTATTCATAATAGAATGTAAAGATTCAGAAAGAGGAGCAAACGTATGATTTAATTGAAAAGAAGTGGATGCAGAAGTGGCTTTGTGAGATGCAACAACAACTTGATTAGCAACTGCATTCGCTTGTTTGTTTATCTTGACATAGTTGTTAAATTTTTGAAATTTGTTTGGATTAGGAGCAACATCACTTTTATCAACTGGAACAGGAGCCATTGGAGTGTTTCTCTCAAATTGACTCACTTGTAATTGATAATGATGAAGCGTTGCACAACGTTGTTGAAAAGAGGTAAATTCAGTAAATAGAATCTTATCTCTAATATCCTTTTGCAAATTTTAAATAAACATACATTGAATATCAATATCAGGAATAGGATAGGAAATTTGAGCATGTAAATACTTAAATCTACCAATGAATTCAGTCAATTTTTCTTTAGCACTTTGTTTACAATGCATTAAATCAGTCAAAGACACTTGCGGGTCAATGTTGTTTTGAAATTTTTGAATAAAAGCATTGGCAAGTTGTGGAAATGAGTCAATAGAATAAGGAGGCAAGGAACAATACCATTGTAAGGCCTTGTCATGGAAATTTCTAGCAAATAGCTTGGCTAAAATCCTATGGTCATGAGCATAATCACTACAAATGATTTGAAATGCTTTAACATAATGAATGGGGTCTCCTTTTCCATTATAATTCTCAAGACAAGGCATGTCAAATTGCTGAGGAACAGGAGTACAAATGATATCTCTAGGCAAAGGACTTCCCATGTCACATGTAGGAATGCTAAACTTGTTTTGAGTCAAGGATGCAAGTTGTTGTTGTAAGGAAGACACAGTTTGAGCCAAACTGATGATTGTTGAATTATTAGAGGAAATAGGAGGAATAGCAACATTAGAAACACTAGGTAAAGTGTAAGAAGGTGCAGGAATAGAAGACACAACTATAGGAATACTTGAAACTACAGTTGGAAGAGGATTGGAATAGGTAAAAGGAACATTATGATAAGAAGGTTGTGATGTAGGCAGGGACACAAGAGGAACACTCATAGGAATAGAGGGAACCATCACTTTCACCAAAGAAGGAGTATAAGTAGGAATACTAGGTAAAGGAATAGGACAAGGTTCTATACTAGTGACAGGAGGAATCAACCCTAAATCTTGAGCTTCTTGAGATAAAGGTTTAACATTTGAATGCACGAGGTGAGTAATACCATGCAAGAGGTTAACACCTTGATAACTATCACGAAGAACTTTCTTAAGAGCCTCTATAGCTTGAATAGAATCTTGATTATGGTTTTCTTTAATAAGCCAATTACCCATTTTATCAAGTTCAGTTGAAAGTTTTTGGACTTGTTCAGGAGGAACTCTTAAAGCATCATCCTCATTATGAGATGAGTGAGAAGAGTTTTGCTCCATAATAGAATTGGAATCATGAAGAATCAAATTATCATCTGGGATCCTAAGGAAAGGAGAGGAAGATTCAGGATCAAAGGCACCCATGAGTCTATGACTTCTTCAAACCAGAATGTTATAAGTAGGACTAGTAGTAGCAAAGCTTATAAACCAATGCGATACAAATGAGCTAACCTAAGAAAACATAAAGTATGAATATTTTTGTATTTTGAAAGAGATTTTGTAATTTTTATTTTTTTGTATTTTTGAAATATAGAAGAAAGAAATCTAATTAGCATAAAAGAGAAATCTAACACCAACAAGATAATATAAAGGGAAATCTAACACCACAAAACACAATAGGGCATCTAATTCCACAAAAGAAAGGAGGGTTAGTATGTCGAGTTCACCAAAATGAATAAAGGTGGAATGGATCCACCATTATGAGGGGGCTAATTGTGTGTGTATGGGGTTGAATAGTGGTAGATAAGATAATATGATATGCAAAGGGAGAATATAGGATCTATCCTTAATCCAAATTCCCAATTGGAGAGATCCAAATGGATTAATCACAAAGAAGTGATCAATGCACAATTGAATCAAATAATGGAGAACATGAAGAAAGGAGGAAATCCTATAATCTACTATAGAAAGTATGTACTTGAAATTTTAAATGAATAGAAGGAAAATACTAACCTCAAAATAGGGTGAATCTGGAAAATGTTGATTTCTGATGTCTGTGCACAGTTTCGAGAAATTTTGCAACTTGCTTCAGACTGGAAATGCTGAGACAGAGAGAACCTAGAAAACTTTTGTCTTTCTGGAAGTAGGTTGTCCTTGACCTAGATAGCAGGGCAAGGTCTTACCCCGGGGTAGGATCCTACCCCTCACTAAAGATCGTCTCTGACAGAAATTATGTTTGTGGATCTCAGAAGTTCACTGAAAAGGGTATCCAGATCTGCACTTCAATTCGTTGTCATGTACCTGTACCTGCAAGAAAAATAGTTTTTGTTGTTTGGATGGGGGGTTTGCCTTGGTCAAACCCAAATTTAGGAATTAACCTTGAAATTGAATTGAAATTGTAATATGTATAAACAAAGTAAATGGAACTATTCACCTTGTTGATGTTGAAGTCATTGTGGAGGATTCAAATCCTTGAATCCACAAGTAGGAATGCTCCAAATGAATGTAGAAATATGTAGGATGTCTCAAATCAATGGCATTAGATCTTCAACACCAATCTTGAATGTATCTTTGCATAGGAAGAGACTTGGGTGAATATCGATGGAGAAATCTTCAAGGGGGCTCCAAAGAGATTAAGTCCTTCAATAGCTAACAATGGATCTCCTTGATGAATGTTTGAATGCTTGGCTTAAAGATGAATGAATGCTTTCTTGCTTCCCTTCTCCTTCTTGCTTGCTTGATTGTGAATGCTTATGAAAATTGGATGCAATTTCTTGATTGTGGATGTTCTCACAAAAACTTGATGGAGAAAATGAGAGAGGAAGGCTTCCTTTTATAGTGATCTAGGGCACAAAATCCTAGAGAAGGCCGACATTGGAGAATTAAATCCCAATTAACCTTAACCCCTAGAAATGGACCTAGATTAAATGAAATTTAAGATTTTACCATTCTGAAACCCGAAACAACGACCCAGAAGTGGGAAAATAAAGTTTTCCAAAATCTGACATCCTGAAACTTTCAGAATTTGAAAATTGGACCTGGGGTCAGGGACAAGGTAGTATCTACCCTAGGTCAGGGACAAGGTCATCCTTGACCTAGGTCAAGGACTAGGTCATCCTTGACCCATCAGGTCGTCTTTGAACCAGAAAGACAAGATCTTCAGATTCTCAGAGAAAGTTGCCACAAATGAGGTTGGAAACAAGGAGAGAGAAGCAGAACAGGGGGAAACAACTAGATCCATACAAAGACCCAATCAAGGCGCGTAACATGACCCCAGACCACTTACTCGGAGGGCTAAATGCTCTTATCATGGAAGTGCTTCCATTTTAAGATGATACAGATAATAACTGATCTAACCTTTCTACTATCTTGTATTCCTCTAATCTTGGTCAGTCTTCATCATCATCAGTTATAGTAACACATATCAAGCATTCCTTTCAATATTAGGTCTTGAGGTGTTTTGGTTTTGATGAGAAATGGATAGCATGGATAAGAAGTTTCATTGGCACTCCAAGGTTCTCAATTATTGTTAATGGTATCCCCCAAGGTTTTTTTGAATCCCCTCATGGGGTAGGACAAGGGGATCCACTATCTCTAGCATTATTTATCATTATGGTAAAAACATTTGGTACACTAATTACCAAGAGACATAGAGAGGGGAGATTGAGAGGTATCAACATTGTACAAGGATTGGATACATCTTCACATCAATAATTTGCAGATGATACTTTACTTAGGGAGGAAGCTTCACTTAGGGAGGCTATGTGCATGAAGGAAACCCTAGATAAATATTGTGCTTTATCAGGTCAAGTGGTCAATTTGTGTAGATCAGAGGTAATTTTTTAATACATAATTAAGGAAGTAACATGCAATTAGTAAAATTCTCAAAGTTAAATTAGGGAGACTTCTGGGGAAATTTTTGGGGCTTCCACTTTTGGGTGGTGCTAGTAATGTAATATTATGGATGAAGCTTATTAAAAGTCATTTGGGGAAATGGAATGTGAAAAAATAATGGATTTCATGGGTTGGGTGTATTCTTATATTGAAATCAGTGATATCAAAAATTCATATCTATTCCCTAATGTGTATGAAAATACCAATGAAAATCACCAAAACTATTGAGTATAAGATGAGGAATTTTTTCTGGAATGGAAGTCAAGGACAAGATAAAATTCCCCTTTTAGCTTGGGATTCGATCTATGAACCTAAAAATACTAAAGGTTTAGGATTGAGACAATGGAATTTTATGAATGATGCTATGGGGGAAAAATTGATATGGATGATGTATAGAGACCCAAATGATAAATGGGCCAATATCCTTGTGCACAATATTTGGATAATCAATTAAGAGAAAGAATACTCATCATTTTGGATCTACCAAAAGGATCTTCAATATGTAATCTCATGATAAGCTACAAACACATCATTACAAGACACATTACATGGAATTTGGGGAATGGAGAAAGTGACAACTTTTGGCATGACTCCTTTGAAGGGAAACCTACTTTTACTTTAGGAAATTTCAACAGAGAACTCAAGGAAAAAACTAAATAGGGAAGGGGTAGTAGGGTGTTTGAATACATCATCAAAGAGGAAACTAAAGAGGGAGTGAAGTGGAAATAGAAAGGTGGAATACATTTAGGCTTCTCGTAAGAATAACTTTTGGAATTGGAGAGCATGATTAAAAGTAGACAATTTCTACTATCTAGAGAGAGTGACAGACTGATTTTGTGTGGGAAAAAAAAGGGGAATATTTAGTCAATATTGGGTAGTATTTGGAAAAAGATACCAAGGTTGCAAACCAAGAGCATACTCATTTATTTTGGAATAGATATTGTTTTCCAAAGGTAGGAACCTTCTCTTAGTTTTCTATCAAAGGACAAATCCTTACTAGTGAAAGACTAGTACAATATGGTTTTTGTGAACCATTTTTCACCGAAATCCACCAATGGGTTTTTCCTTAGTTTATTTCTTCCCCTTAGCATCTTTTATTTGGAAGGAGCATCACATGTATTACCATCTGTCAACATGATGTTATTTTGAAATAGCTTTCTTCTTTTATTTTGTTGAAGGCACTGCCTTTGTGCCATGTGTCGTTTGAGTGCTCACAACATCCCCTTTTTGTTTTTAATCTCGGGCTTATCATGAGTCTTACACATGGATGTCTTGCGGGCTTTTGAGGATGTTTCTTTTTGCAAAGAGATAGCTTCAACACCAACATGCCACATGTCACTTCCTTTGCACCCTAAATATTTTTCCATGGTGGTCCTAACATTTTTCTAAAGGTGATACATGTTTTGATCTCACACGAATTTTGGAATATAAATATTTTGGTTTGAGGGAGCTTCAATGCTAGTTTTCCAAGCGTCATTTTATTTACAATCAGATATCTCTATGTGTCTTGTGTTTGCAAGCTCAATTTTTTTAGTTGTGTGCATGAAGTTTGATGAAACTACTATGATTATTATTAGAGAGGGTCATTATTGAATAGAATGATGACAATCTGATTCTATTAAGGAATCATGAGGTAGTTGTCAATTCTTAGATCCAGTGATTGAATATTTTTTCTTCCTAGCCCTATAAATAGAGATGCATGGCGTAGTTTCCAAACTGCTCTTTGTAAAAGGCGTCAAGTCATTCTCTAGTTATATATAACCAGAGGTTGTAATTAGAAATGTAATTTCTACTTTGAATAGAAGAACAATTTTTCAAGCCTTAAGACTATAATAAGCATTGAAATTATCAATACATCAATTGTGCTTTGGCCCTTTGACTCTATTGCATTTCAATTGTTTCACGAATGTTTTATGTGTTGTTAATTACTTCAGTATATGCATATATGATTATTAAAAAAATGAATTATGCAATTTTCTTCTCTTTTATGTTATTGTTAGTGTATTCTTTATTTTACTTTATGTCTTATGCTCATTGTTCTTACTAGATTTTTGTATATTCCACAATCATTTTGAATCCAATATTTTTCCTTAATGTTCCATCTTTCAAAATAGCATGTGCATTAGATTTGTTTAAAGTATTCCAAAAGCTTTGGCATATCTCCTTAATGGTTTTAGTATACTTTTTTGACCCTTTCCCCTCAACATTAAATGGAGAGATGACTTCTAAAACCCTAGAGGTTTCTCAATGAAAAATACTAGGTCCCCCATTTACTGAAGCTTCCCATAGGTTGTTCACCTAAAGGAAATTTTAGGTGTCAAAAATTTTCATGGGACATTTGAATGAATTTTGTGTAGGGAAAAGGAAGAAACTATTGATCACTTGTTTCTCCAATGCAATACATCTACCACATATTGGAACTATGTACTCAATAAACTCAATATGTAATGCATTTTCCTAGCCAAGGTCAAGGAGATGTTTTAGTCATGGATGATTCTAAAGGGAAAGTTAGCTTTCTCATATATATGGTAGATTTGTCTGCTGACAATATAATAATGGAGATCTAGAAAGAGCATAATTGTAATATCTTCCAATCTTATTGTGGCAGTGACTCTCCCTTTGGGCATTTAGACTAACCACCTATCTAAATCCATAGCGGTCTTTTAGGGTAATAGGATGGCTCACCAACTAAACTAGAAGAAGGTTTCTATTGAAGGTGATTCTAACAACATTATAAATTTCCTTAAGGGAAGACATAAGCCATCTTGGACAATTCAAAATTGGATGAAAAATTCAAAAGACGTTATTTCTTCTTTTGAAATATGTTATATCTCCCACATCTATTGTGAAGAAAACTATATTTTTGACTGGTTTTCTAATAAGGGCTTTGGATGTAAGAGTCTTTCCATGTGGAGGGGTCAGGAAAAATTGGAGGCTAATATCAGAATGCTCTTATTCTGAGATATGATGACACGAGTAGGTAGTGACTTTACATTTAATGATGGAGGTTAAACTTGAAAAGAAAGGTGACATCATTACTTGCTGGGGTGTTATTTCCAAATTGTGAATTATGTGAAAAACATTAGAATTCATCAAATTAATAAAGAGCCACATAGATTCTGGGTATTTTTTCCTCTCTCTTTTCTATTTTGTTTCCTATATTGTTCTATCTACAAGTTGGGCATGTTTTAGAGCTCTGAGGAAGATATGGGTGAGGACCAAAAGAGACTTGAGCCTATTGACTATAAAAACCTCAAATATAAACACAAAGTGGGGAACATCTTGAAAGATGGTGGCCTTATGCCTTACTTGGAGCATCTTCATAGTTGGGATCCTAAAATCACATGGTTCTTTGATAGCAGCTGGAAAGATGACAATATTATGTTGTTTGCGATGAAGGTGTTGATTGATGTGAACATTATTGTTGAATTCATTGGCCTCTCTTTGGAAGGGCTAAAGTTTTATCATGACCAAAAATAATGTGAGTTGGTTATCCATAGGTTTCAAAAAATAGAGGAAGAGTAGGAGAAGTTAGAGAATAAGGAGAAGAAATCCAACTACTATGACCCATCCAAGATCAATTCGATTTGGAATCAGGTACTCAAGGTTATTATAGAATATTTAACTCTTGATGGTCATTTTACAAGATCATTTGGTCACCATTTTTCATTTTAAAACCATTTTCATCATAATGTGAGGTTTTATTTGTGGTCTTCCCTAAAAGAAAATTTTAAAGGGCATAAAAAAAACCCTGTGATAAACCCTATTTTGTATGAGTGTTTGTTGGTTATTATTTTTTATCACTATAAAGCCCTTCTTGCTCCCTCAAATATGGTCATGTAGTCTATTGACAATGATACAACTACAGGGGAGACAAATAATGAAATTGAAGAGGGGTAAGATATAGAGTATGAGGAAGAGGTTGAACTTGAGCCTTCATAAAAAATCAAGAAAACCCCACAAAGAAAGGTAAAAATTGGTAAGAAGGGGAGAGAGAAAGACACGGATTCTGATGATGATGAATATATCCCTTCTACTAAACTTAAAACTACCTCAAATCTACTTTGAGAGTGGTCTCATCGGGTAAGGTAAAGGAGAAGCATATAAGGTGTTGAAAACCTAAGGAAATAAGGACCCTATTATCTCTTCCCCTGTAGTGGTTAGTCTGAGGGTTGGGCCAGAATTAGAAAAAGGAAAAAGGTTTCCTTTGGGAAAAAATAACAATAAGGAATTACAGGTTTAGATCTAGGTTAATATGCCCATGTTTCCAAAAAAACACAATCACTTAAGGAGGATACTCCTAGGGAGGATAAAGATAAATATTCATTAGAATTAAGACAAAATTCTAGGCATTTTAAGATTGGCCACGAATATTATTGTGGTGTTCTTAGTATGGCTAGGGAAAATGCAATCAAGATTCCTTCTCTCTTTTTAAGTGGTTATGGCATGAGATTAAGGACATGCAAATCAAATAAAGAGCTATAGGAAACAAAATCAAAATCCTTGAAAATATACTAGTAGGTGACACAACACATGGCACTACTAGGATTACTTCTTGCACTAGTGTTGATTTGGGGAAAAACTTGTGGACTTTGTAGGAGAAAATGTTGATTGTTGAAGATCTCAAGAATATATCTAGTGATCTGGAGCAATTGAAAAAGGATGATGAGATTAAGATCACACAGATATAGAATAAATTCAAGAGTGGAAAGGATTTCCTCCAAAAGATGATGACTCAGAGCCACATGAGCATCAATCTTATTGAAGGCTCGATAAATAAACTGGTGGATAACCTCGACAAGGCGCATCAGGGAAAATAGATTATTCTACTTGAATATAATAAGAAGTTAGAGCCTTTGGGACCCAGCAAAAGGATCAGGGGAAACTTGACAAAGAAGGATGAGAATATTTCCCCGAATCATAGCGACTTGAAGAAAGAAACAATGGAAGTGACCTAGTTGGAGCTCAAGACATCCAAAACTTTAAAGGACTTGGATTCATGTGCTCTTTATTTCCCTTGTTTACTGTTTAGTATGTTTCTATCTTTTTGTTGGTTTTAGGCTACCTTTTTTTCTCTTTATCTTAATGATAACATTTTTTTGTTGGGAATGTATTGCCTTTGAACTCTGGTCTGTGCGTAAATTGATACTCTTTAATGATCTCTTTTTGTTAAACGAGTTTTAGGTCCCTTCAAAACCTATTTTGACTATAATAAAAAAAACTGTAGGATCTTCCAAGGATAGGCCAAATCAATAGAAAGTTTGTGGTTGAGGATTGAACAAGCAATCACATAACTAGTCAATTATGTAGTAACATCCCAAAAACCAAGTAAGTATCCTTTTAGTTTCTCTGATTTGAGATTGTAAAATTATTGTAAAATGTTAAAGTATATGCATATTAATGAGCTCTCAAGCTTTGATCTTTATCGACAAAAGAGAGATGAGGTGGAGTGAGAAAGGCCTAAAGAAGGATGTGTCAAAATAAACTTTGATGGAGCTTCAAAAGGAAATATAGGCACATTGGATGCAAGATGTGTGGCAAGAGATCCCATTGGAAACATCTTGGCCATCAAATCCAAAAGATTGGAGGATGGTTCTAATAATAAAGTTGAGGATTAAGAAGCCCTTCAGCAGTTGAGATGGAAAAAAACATACAGGCGGAATAGCTACACTTGGAATGATATTCACAAATAATTGTAAACTTAGTCACTAATGGAAGGTCCCATATTTTAAAGATTGATAAAATTAGATCATATGGAAGCAATTGGTAAATTTTTGCAGCTTCAAAATTTCACACATCTATAAGGAAGGGAATTATTTGTTTGATTCCCTATCCAAGGAGGAAACCAAAATGAACCCATTGCAACGATGAGGTGTGCTGACATGGAAATATGATAGGTAGCTAATGTGACCTCACTGTGATAATGAAGTGGTGCTAATGTGGTATCTTGGTGTACAAATTTCCCTATGATGGTTTCAATATGAGTTGAGTGGATTGTGAGATGAGGAAGACATGACATGTGGTTGTCAAGTTGGTGTATATGTTATTCAAGGATGGTGGTGAATGTGGTGAGATGAAATGCATTCAATGCAAATATTACGGACAGGGGATCTACAAGATCGAAGGTACAGGGAGTAAATGTACATTCTACCCATGAATGTATGTTAAAATGGTGGGAAGAAATATTGAATTTTCTTATTTTTGTTTGTAGTGGTGTTTGGGAATAACATCATCAACAATGGAGGCCAACTAAGACATCTTATGGAAATCCACTAATAAAAGGATTTTCAAGGTCAAATTTCCAATAAGCATGTGAAAAATATTTTTTCCACAACTAATCCATGTTCCTCATTGTGGTTTGAGGGCTATTAGGTATGATTATTTTCTTGCAAATTATAATTTTGCTTCAACATAGACATTTTAACCATTTTATGTGCATGGAGATGGAGTTTGGTGACATAGAAGAAGTGAGAAGGGTCATTACCAGATGTATCTGCGAGAAGTGGAGGTAACACCTTGATGCTCTTCTTTAATTTTTTTAAATTGTGAAGGGGATTCAACACTATAAATAGAGACTGGATACATGTTCTAGGGTATGCTTCACACATTCATCCATTTATTCTTTGGCGAGCATGTGTGAATAGAGAAGTGAGGAAAGTTTATGAATAGAGGACATGGTAGGTAATACAGGACTACACTATTGACTGGGAGAAGGTCATTAATTTAGGGAAAAGTAGGGAAGACTTTGACACAAGTGTGCTCAAGTTCAAAATGTGTAATTAAGGGTAAAATTACAAAGCTGTGTCACACTTTTATAAAGGAAAAAGTCAACAACGCACAAACTTTTTAACTTTAATGGCATAAAAATGGTATTTATGTTTAGAATTTGGAGATGATGTAAACTAATGAAATGTGTAAAAGTGGATGAAGTTTATGCCTATAATTTTTTTAAAAAAATTTGAACATGAATTCACATATTTTTTTAATTTTTGAAGTCCATTTTTTACTTGCTGAAAAATGTTGAAAAACGAGGGTCTTGTTCCCACCAAAAAAGTATATGCAAATAATATTTGTTTCCTTTGATTTTAAAATATGTTATAGATGAAATTTATAGCTAGTGCAAAAAAGAAGAAAAAATAGTTTTTAATGTACATATTTTCTCCATTATAACTACTCAAAGTCGAACATACCTGAAATCGACAATTTTCATCTCCCACCAAATTTCCCCTATCAAATCTACACCCTTCAGAAAAAAATTACACATTCTTGAAGAAAACTCTCTCCTCTAGTGGTAAATATAAAATTTCAATTTTTTTATAAGCTTTAGTATTTTTTTCTATTTTTGAAGTAGCTTGTTCTCGAATGTTAAAATACCTACTTGCAGTATTTTGAAATTATAATATATTAGATATAATTAAAATACTATAAAAATTATATGATGATAATCTTGACTCTGTACTCTAAAAAATAGTATTTTAATATTTGTAAAAAAATATCATTAAAAAGAGTAGGAGTTATTGAAACATCATTTTTTAGAAATAATTTTATTTCTTTAGTAATTGGTATAAAACATGCATTAAATAGATATTTCCAATTGGAAAAGTTGAAGCACTTATCTAACTTAGCTAGAATGAATCTACCTAGATCATATGTTTGACAAAACAAAAATAAGTTAGAAATACTCAAATTCAACTGTGTTGATAAGTTGTCTTGAAACGTGACACAACTTTGTGTTTTTACCCTAATGGAGGTAGTTTTTACCTGGAAACATATGCGAACAAGGTGGCAGAGATGAAAACTATAACACTTTCCCAAAGGAAAGGAGAATTTGTGTTTGAGGAAAAGGGTTGTGATAAACTATGGTTGGTGATTGAGGTGGTGTGAGGGGTATGCGATGCCAAAGGAGAAACAATGTTGGTCACGGTCATGGTGAAACGTAGAATGCGACCCAAGGAGATATTGTCATAGATGATACTTGGATGTGATCTTTCAAATTATTTTCATGTTGAATTTAGTATATGTACTATAAATTTTGTATCATGGATGTCCTAGTTAGAATAGGGTTTGAACTTTGATACTATATTTATGCATAGAATGTAGATTGGTATGGGTGGTTGCATACTTTCTATAATATTGAGATCATTTGTGATCAATGTCAAAGCTTTTCTAGGTGGGGTTATAGGGATACTAGTAGGGGTAGATGCCAAAAAATTGATGTTGCAAGTTTCATGGCATACTGGGATGTTGAACTTTAATTTTTTATTCACTGCTAAAACATATTATATTATTAATAAATACATACAAATTACCAAAAAAAAATTAAAAAAATTAAAATTCAAGAATTGATAAAGGTGAATAGTTGAATGTTGAAATGATAGATGCATAAAGGACCACTAAAAATGTGATGCTCGATAAAATTTGCACTCAACCATTTCTTACAAGGATTGTGATGGGGAGTCATATATATCTAAGAAGAAAGTATGTTAAAAAAGGAAACCATAAAACTAGAAAACTTTGATATTATAAAAACTTAGTCATATTTATGTTATCTTTTTGGAATAATTGACTAAATGTGAACAAGGGGAACTAATCAAAAAATAACATATACAAATTCATGAAAATGGTACATTTAGGATCCCATGGATTGGTTATCATCAATGGGGAGTAAAGGATGTCGTGAGATGACAACATTAACTAAATTATTGCCTAATTCTATTAAAGGTATAAAGTGAAAATGAATTTTATCAAAAGAATATGTATAATCAATTCATAAGGATGTGTATGCTAAACCTTGCTAGTTATATATATTTATGTAATTAGTGAGGCCTACTCATTCTTGTTATAGGTTGTAGTAATTTGGTCTTAAGTAGTGTATCTTTGAGGCATTATGACAACCATATTTAATTTATCCCTTAGTATGTTCATGCAAATAAATTTAATCATACTATTTTTCTTGTATAGTTGCAAAACCAATTTGGGGTTTATTTTATTTGGAAGACCAAATAGTTCCCTTATCTGGATGAAAATAAAATAAAAGATCACATTGCAATAAAATAAAATAAATTTGTATTCTAGGGTTAATAAACCTAAATGAAATTATTTGGTGATTAATAACATGACCAAATTTTTATTGTATTATTTTAATATCTACCAACATAGGTTCACATTTTATTTTTTCCTTCAATTTACCTGATTGTTGCTTTGAAAATATAAGATTTTTCAAAATAAAGATGACTCCAATGAAAATACAATCCCTATAAAAGATAATGACAAGTTTCAATTAGACAACAATGCCAGTTAAATAAGCCTTGAGAAACTCCATATGTACCTACAATAGACAGCTCATTATTAAATGTGTGAATCTTAAAGTACGACGATTGTGCATTGACAATATTTGATTAAAAATGATGAGATTGATGTACACTACCTAAGAAAAATCTATCCATAATTTATTTTTGTTCTAAAATAAAAATTGGATCATTTATGGTGACAAAAAAAGGTTGACTAATTGAACATGAGTGGATCGATTAAGGGGATGAAGTAATGGGGTGAATTAAGCTAATACGGCACTTTTCAAAAAAATGTTGATTAAATTTTTAATAAGGCACTTGTTTTATGATTGTTTTAAGTCTGTATGAGACAAAAGAAGATATTTTTGGCAAGTGAAAATTTTCAAGGATGAAAAAAATATCGTTATGAAATGAAAAGCCATGTGTTGGCAGAGTCAAAATTTTCAATGGATTAAAAAGAATACATGTATTAGGCGTTCAGTTCTTTTTTGAGTGCGGGGGAAATGATGATGACTGACGACTGATAACTGTTATTTGAAAAAAAAAAAATCGACGGCAATCCAAAGTCAAAAAATCCATTAACTTCCCATCCAAAATATCCAAGACCCAAATCGAGGAAATATCCAAAATCCTATCCTCCACTGAAAAAATAAGGTAAACGTGTCCAGCCATCTGAGGATCTAAAACTTATGAAAAAAGATTAAACCGCGTCAAAACAACGAAACGTTTGGGAAGAGTCGAGGAAACCCAAATAACCAATTCGTGTTGGGCAAAATCGTATGAAATACGAAGGAATGGGGAGCAGAAAGTGCACATACACGGCGGCTCACGCCACCAGAGCAAAAGCTCAACGTTTTCTTCACAATCTATCTCACCATGCAATCACCCACGCGACTAATTTCTAATTTCCTCGGGAGTTCCAAGGATTTGAGAACTCTTCCACCGTGTAAAACCCGCAGGCCTCTCCTTTTAACAGACAGATTTTCAGTATCATTTCAACATGCCGAAAAGTGATCATTTCTCATCGAGCTAAACACAGAAGCACGATTATTACAGTCATGGCGGAGGTCGAGCGGGTTTATCTGGCCAAAAACGACGTAGAGAAGGCCGCATGGAAAAGCTCGTCGCCCACTGCTCCTCTCGTTCCAAAATCGAGCCTTATGTCCGAAAAAGTAGAATCCGACTCAAATCCGGGCCAGTTTATGTACGCTCAAATTTCCACACAAGAGGAATCCTCCAGATATTACTGCTGCCTTCCTAAGCCTTGCCGCAATTCTTACTGTCTCTGCCTCGTCTGGATGTTTTGCATTCTGTTGCTTTTTATTGTCTCCGCCGTCATAGCAGCCGCCATTCTCTACGCCGTCTTCCAACCGAGGATACCCAAATACGCAGTCGACAACGTTCAGATTACCAACTTCTCCCTCGGTTTAGACGCTACCCTTTCTTCCCAGCTTGCGGTCGATGTGACGGCGAGGAATCCGAATGAAAAGATCGGCATATATTACTTAGACGACAGTTATCTTGCGGTTTTCTACACCGGCACGGAGATGTGCAGGGGCAAACTGCCTGTGTTTTACCAGGGCCACAAGAATACTACTAATTTACACGTTATTCTGACTGGAACCAACGTTCAGATTAGCGGTGAGATGGTTGCTTTGCTGAATGAACAGAAGCAGCGGGGAAGCATTCCTTTGAATTTGAAGGCTGATGTTCCCGTGAAGGTCAGGATTGGGAAACTGAAAACCATGAAAATTACTTTCCGAGTACGTTGTGATCTGGTGGTCGACAACCTGGATGAGAATACCAGTGTTAATATCAGTACGAAGAAATGCAAGGTCAAGCTTTGAACAGAAAAAGTGGATTTGTCGAATTATAATGTTCCATTCTCTATATTTCTTCACTCTATCGAGGACGATCCAGTGAGGAATTTGTTATTCGATCATATGTAGCCTACCATATAACACCGCTGATGCATGATATTATAATTTTTACCTTGATATAATTTCTAGTTCTGGTTATAAACACAGGAAAATAAATTTGATGTTTCTTTTTTAACAAGTTCGTTTATTTCTTTAAATTCTACGGCTGTTCTCTTCAACCGTTCTATGGCGTCGTTTGAACAGTGCAGATTATTTATAAATTGCGAAAGTTAAAGCAATCTGTATATCTTAAGTGAGAAATCGGGTAATTAATATTATAAAGCAACGTCCCACAAGCAAAATATATCTCTCTTATTAAGATGAAAATTCCGGCACTCTAAGATTTGCGTTTGGGGCAATTTACAAGAATAGCCGAAAGCGACTCAAATAACTTTTGTACGGATGCACTCCATGCTGTGGGGAATGAAGCCACCCCCCCACAAGTTCAGTTATTTGACCGCTCCATTAAAATTGTTTTCACTTTTATTTAGGATTAATGTTCAATTGGGATTAGGGTAAAATAATGGTTTGGGTCACAAATCAATTCAATTTGGCTTGAGGTTAGAGTTAGAATTTAGAGATAACTTTTTTACTAGGTTTCAATTAGGGTTAAGGCTACAATTTAGTTAGGAGTGAGGTTAAGTTAGGGTTGGGGTTAAATTATAGTTAGTAGTTAAATAGATTAAGCTTATAGGTCAATTATGGTTAAGGACGGAGTTGAATTAGAGATAGTTTTTATTAATGTCAAAATAGGTTAGAGTTACAATTCAATTAGGGTTAGGGTTGAATTACAACCATAGTAAAATTATGACCAATGTTGAAATACAATGAGTTAGAGTTCAATTAGCATTAAGATTAGAAATAAAATAAAAAATAGGACTTTGATTAGTATATATGTGTGTGTGTGTGTGTGTATACGTATATGTATATGCCTATATGTCTATATGTGTGTGTATGTGTATGTATATGTATATGTATACATGCATACATACATATGTATGTATGTATGTATATACACACAAATATATATATGTATTTATATATACATATATACATACCTACATACACACACACACATACATACTTACATAATTACTTACATATTTTTGTGTGTATCACCCTAATTGAATCATTATTATAATCATTATAGTAACTCTAACTTTCTTTGAACTTCAAACCTAGCCCTACTTGCACACTAACTATACTCAATTTAAATAGTAGTCATAACTCTAACCCAACTCTAATTGAATCATAATTATAATAGTAACCTTAATCAAACTCTAACCCTAACCCTTAATATAATACTAATTTGACCTTAACCCTAAATTAGATCCTAATTGAACTATAACCATAATTTCAATTCAACTATAATTATAATCCTAATATTAAACCATAAACATTACCCTAAATAAACTCTAACTAAACTATAAGTTCCTAACCCTAACCTTACTTGAATTATAAATCTAATCCTAAACCTTACACTACTTGAACCTATCTAAAAGCTATAACCATAAAATGAATTGAACTATAACCTTGACTTTAACTCTTGCCCTAAATTATCCCTAATTAAACTATAATTAAATTGTAAGCATAACCCTATTGAACTCTAATATTAGTTTAGCACTAGCTCTTACCCTAATTCTCACTCTAATATTATTCTAACCATAACAATAATTATAATCATAGTATATTTAACACTAATTATATCAAAGATAATTATAAATATGGCTGGATATAGAATTCCAATTCTAACCCTTACTATATTAATTATAATCTTATTCCTAATACTAATCCTAACCTTGATTAAATATTCACTCTGAATAAACCTTAAATATAACTCTCTTTAAAAAGAAACCCTATTTGAAAATATTTGAGTCAGGGTAAGGGTTAAATTTGAGGTTAGCATTTAATTTGACTTAAGATTTAGCAATTATTATAAGTGTGGTTAAAATTAATTTAATATTAGGGTTGGGACTAGGGCTAAGGTTTAAGGTTAGGGGTTAATTAGTATTATAGGAGGAATGTTTAATTTGAATGGGAACATTAGTATATAAATATCGCATGTAGCTCTTGATAACCTTAGAATTTTCCATGTGGCCCTCTTTAAAATGTGTCACAAATCCTAAAAGGGACTACTATTCCCTTGAGAGACTTGAAAATCTTAAGCTAGTTCATTTTTTATTTGCATCCTCAATCTCCATGTTCTACATACAACTTTTTACAAACTTATTGGGAATGTTAACAATAAGCATGCCTTGAGAAATTGAGGCCTTCACCTCCTCCGTAGTGTCATCCTCAAGGACCAAAACATGTCTAACATATAACCCTCTCAATAGATGAATTAGATAACACTAATAAAAAAATTGATCAAATTAATTGTGAATTTCTATTATTTAGAGCCAGAATTGAATTGCAAATAATGCAAGTCAATTGTTTGTGTATTGTTTTGAAACATTCTTGTGGAGCATAAAAATATGATTTGATTCCTTTGGTGTATATACAAACTTTATGAGTATCCTTAATTCTATGTGGGAAACACTATTCATTTTTACAAGTTATTTTTAACTTCTATTGTTTGGACCAACAATCCATTGTTCAATGATAATTGTGTCATTTGATAGCATGACTTGCAACCTAAGAGTTTCTACCCCATATAAAAGAAAAATAACAAAACCAAAATAATACATTCTTCATGAAATTTTGAACATCTTGTACTTGTGTTGATAAAGCATCCATCTTTGATCATATTCATTAATCAATTAAAAAATAAAATTATTTTCTATTTTAATTTTTAATTAATTTGTTCTATTAGTTATAGATGTACACTACTCAGTAGAAAGCTTCATTTCTTAAAAAAATAAAAAAAAGTATTTGTCATGCTAAAATATTAGAGAACCAATTTATTTTTTTGGTAATTCTATGCAACATTTCTTACAAAAAGTAACATCACTAATTATACTCCTTTATAGCAGCATCGTATTCATTCTATCTGCAAATCCATTCTATTTTAGATTATATGAAGTTATCTTGCATTCTATAATAACATTGTCATAATAGAATCTATTAAACACCAATAAGAAATATTCTCCACCATTTTCTATCTTCAATACCTTTATCTTCTTTACAATTTAAATCTTCCCGAAATCATTACACGACTTTAAAAACTGAAGAAATATATTTCTTCTTTAAAAAATAAATCTATCTTTAAATAATATCAGATTTCCATAATCCATTTCAAATGTGTGTACATTTCTGGATTTGATTGTGTGTTTTTAGCATCAACGTTTCAGATCACACTTCGTGATCCATCATCAAGAAAAAAGAGTGCCAAGAATTATAAAAATAAATGTGTAATTTTTATAATTCTTGGCATTTTCTCTTCCTGATGATGGATCACAAAGTGTGATCCGAAACGTTAATGCTAAAAAAACACACAATTAAATCAAAAAACGTGCACACATTTTAAATCTATCTTCTTAAAATAATAATTAATAAATAATATATAATACTAGAACTTTTCAAGTGAAGTTACATATACCTGACCAGAAAAGGAACTATGAGTTACGCCTAAATTCCGTGCAGATCTATCAAATCTTGAATAAAACTATACATGAGTTTTACATCCATATAAATAATGTGCATAAATTTCGAAATCCAAAGAACAATAAACAAACAAATATCTCGACATGGCTTATTTTTATTTCTCAAGGTCCCAACATCTTTCTCGGCTTAGCTACTCATACCATGATCTTGCCTTCTCAGCTGATAACATGTACCCTAAAATCAATCTATTTTTAACGACAGCCGCCTGGCCAAAACAAAGGCATTTTTAGATCTTCAAATTCTTGATCACCTGGCAAGTGCACTCTCGACTTATCGGCTGCATTTCTTGGAAGTTTCGAACCTTTTGAGTGCTGCCCTCCTGCCTATTTTAACAAGACTTTCATTACCATTCTTCCCAAAATTGAGTCTCGCCCTTTCCTCTCCATTTTCTTGAAGCACAGACACTTGCAGGATTACAATAACAGTCATGGCCGATGAACACTGCATATTTTTAGCCAACGAGGATGCTGAGAAAGGATACCCGGGCGCTAATCTTACAGAGCATATTTTTCCAATAGAGGAAGCAGTTCCCATACTGGAGCCCTACAGATCTTCATGCCCCCACCCTCGTAATAACTGCTGTTGCTGCCTCGCCTGGACTTTTTGGCATCCTCTTGCTCTTGATTGCCGCCATTGTCATTGTTGTCGCCATTCTCTATGCCATCTTCAGTTGACAACATTCAGATTACAGGCTTGTCAACTAGTTTTCTTGCCATGCAGCCTGGAATTTGATGTGGTGCGAACTGTTTTTCACTTTTTGTTCAGTATTTTACGATTTCAAATTTTCTGGTTCTGTTTTATCATAGCTAGACATATTTCTTGATATTAGAAAAATAGAATAAATATTTGTTGTAGAAATTATATAGCTGTGGCTTCTTTGTTTGACTTTGCTCGTCCAAACAATTAAAAAAGTAATCGATCTAAATTTCAGCCTATTGATTTTTAAATGTAGTAGAGTGTGTCGATTATACATTGCTGAAAATTAGATCAAGATATTATTGGAATATTGTATTACTCTGATATGGTTTCAATAACTTGATATTCATCCGTACGTATTTTGTTGATATTTTGTGAAAATATTGCGAACATTTTTATAATATAAAAAATACATTTACGAGCAGTATGCATCCTTTCAAGCAGTATGCATCCTTTCAGTGTGGAAGTATATTTTCAGTTACATTAAAGATAGTGATGTTTCACTTAAATCATTTGGTAACAACATATATTAATTAAATTAATGATTTATTAATAACGTTATACAATACACAAGATTAAGGTTTAAAAGATGATCTTTGGAAAAAAGTTATTTTATTTAGTAGGGTATAACTTGTATTTATTATTTAATTATAAGATATATTTAGAAGTGAGAAGTGTATTTTTTAAAAATTTATATTATATTTATTTAAGCAATCTTTTGATAAAGTTTTATTTGTACATATATTAATTTTAATTAATTGATGCTATTTCATATACATATGCATATACATATACATATATTTCAATTGCACCCACTAGATTAGCCCTAATTTGTTACAAGGTCATTGTTGTGTTTTTGACCTAGGCATTAATCATGTTTTGGTAAGGTAGATTCTAGACCCTAGCTAAACGTTGCATTCAACTATTGAGACCACATTTCAATTGAGTACTGTAATCCACAAATTCATCATCCAAATAGTAATTATAATTGATTTTACCATTAGCTATAGTCAAATTTATTATATCTAATATTGGGTTCAAACACAAAGATCGTAGCTATGCAATATAGTAACATGCCAAATAGTGGAAGATAGACACAAATTTTATTACAATGTCATTGCCATTTTTTGAATGAATTAAACGAGCGGAATATGCTTCCTACGCTAATTTTTGAAAGGTGATATGTAATAACTATAAAGTGATAATATAATTCGAAGAAAATAAATAAAAAATTAATATATCATAATAGTGAAAATAACTAAAATAATCAAATGGCTACAATATACTTCTAGAGTTCGAGTCTTTATAGAAGTATCACCAATAAAAGATCTAAAAAATTAATGGAGCATAACAATACTTGTGAAACTCACTATTTAAAATATTAATCTCAATCATCTAATAATAAATAAAAAAAATATGAAAGCATAAAATAAAAATTAAAAAATCATGAGTTAAAAAAACTAGCTAGGAAAAAACCTAAATAGCTATTTTTTGTGTTCGTGTTAAATAGCTTATGTACTATCAAGGGGAGGAGGGTGCCCTTATTAACTAAGAGATTTTGATGATGATAATATCCCCGTTGATGTATGGAATAACTCTAGTGATTGTGATCCCTTCCTAACAATATTGCTCTTTTTTCTTAGTTTTATTTATGTTTACTATTGATTGGACTTTGCCTTTCTCATCCTTCGTTTAGACCAAATATTACAAAATCAAGTAATGTGATCTCCTGCTAATAGTGTTTTAGAAAATAGTATATCATTATCTTTTAAATTAATAAATATGATATATTTATGCTCAGCTTTAATAATTTTTTACTTAAACTTAATCTCAAAACAAATGAATCTCAAAATAATTTTGTCCATTAAAATTTCTTGGAAGTTTATATAATCATATTAGATATATTAAAAACCATGTCCTCTTTCTGATGGTCATTTGACCGTATTTGCACGCTTCTCAGTAAAAAGATCAGGGGTTTAAGTCTGTATGAGATAAAAGCGGATATTCTAGGCAGGTGAAAATTTTCAAAGGACGGAAAAAAAATCTGTATGAAATGAAAGGCGATATGTTTGTCAGAGTCAAAGTTTTCAATGGAATCGAAAGAATATTCGTCTCTGGCGTTTAATTTTTTTCCTTTGGCTAGGATGAATATTGCAAAAAAGATTTAATAGAAAACAATTTTCTTAATTGACTCCTCCTTGATATCGCTGGAAAGTAGTGGTACAAACAGTAGACCATCCTGCATCATCTTTTGGGTAATTTATATCATCATTTCATCTTACTATTCACTATTTTTTTGACAATATATATTAATAAGTGCTTTTTGGGAAAGATCCTGGACAACGAGAGCTTCATGTGTCAACTTTCAATGAGATTTTCATTTCTTCACAATATATCTTACCATTGTCTAAGTGTTTTCCGGGAAAGTTCAGTTCCTCTACAGCCAGGAGACCTTCCTGCCTTTGGCGTTCGATGAAATTTTCATTATCATTTCGTTATACTACTTCTTTACGACATATCTTACCATACGCTCGCTCACAAAACTAAGTGCTTTCCTGGAAAGTTCCTGTAAAAATAAGAGACCTTCCTGCTTTACCTTTTAACAAGAATTCCGTTTATCATTTCATCATGCTATTTCTTCACAATACATTTTACCATGTGATCACCCACACCTTCCTAAAAGCTCCTGTACAAGTTACAAGAGACCTTCCTGCCTCACCTTTTAACAAGAATTTCATACCCATTTCTTCACAGATTTAATGATTTCTTGAAAAGTTCCTCTACACCACGATTACTACACAGTAATGGCGGAAGCGAGTCAGGTTTATCCGGCAAAACAGGGCGCGTGGAAAAGTCCACCGCCAAGTGCTCCTCTCATTCGCAAATCGAACCTTACGTCTGAGAATGTAGAATCCGACGCTAACTCAGGCCAGTTTCTGCACGCTCAGATTTCCACACAGCAGGAATCCTCAAGATATTACTCCCGCCTTCCTAAGCGCTGCCGCAATTTCTATTGTCTCTGCCTCGTCTGGACATTTTGCCTCCTGTTGTTCTTTATTGTCGCCATTCTCATTGCAGCCGCCATTCTCTACGCTGTCTTTCAGCCCAGGATACCCAAATACTCATTCCATAACGTTCAGATTATAAACTTCTCCCTCGGTTTAGACGCTACCTTTTCCTCGCAGTTTGCTGTGCGTGAGAGAGCGACAAATCCGAATAAAATGATCGGCATATATTACTTAGACGACAGCTATATTGGGGTTTTCTACGCCGGCACGGAGCTCTGCAAAGGCAAATTGCCTGTGTTTTACCAGGGCCACAAGAATACTACTTATTTAGACATTATTCTGACCGGGAGTACCGTGCAGATTACCAGTGAGATGTTTGCGTTGCTTATTGAACAGAAGCAGGAGGGAAGCATTCCTTTGCATTTGAAGGCGGATGTTCCCGTGAAGATCAAATTCGGGAAACTGAAAACGATGAAGATTACATTCCACTTACGCTGTGAGTTCGCCGCCGATAACCTGGATGAGAATAGCAGAATCAACATCAGAACGAAGAAATGCAAGGTGAAGGTTTGAACAGACAAATCGGTTATTTTCGAATTATAACGTTACCTCTCTTGACTCTAACACGATCAAGAGAAGAACTTGTCGTTCGATCATAATTACGCCGCTTCTTTTGTTTTTGTAAGTTTTGTGCTTTAACTATAACACTGATACATAATATTATAATTTGTACTTTCGTACTGCCTAGCTCCTCTTATACAGAGAAAAAAAGCATTTGACGTTTCATTTTAACAAAGTTAGTGTAGTTATTTATTTTGTATGGCTTTTCTCTGATGGTGTCGTTTGAAAAGTGCAAATTGTTTTTGAAGTGTTAAAGTTTAGGCAATCTAAATTTCTTACGTGAGAATTCGGTTACTTAAAACCTTATATCAGAACGTCACACAAACGAAATCTGTAGCTCCAATAAACTTCAAATTTCCGCCACTCCAAACTTTTTGCGTGTGAAGCAATCTAGAAGAATTTAGAAAATCAGTATATATTTATTTTTTAATTTTCAATTAAATAATATATGAATATAGTAATGATACAATTTGATCATGTCGTTTTAAGGCACTCAAAGTTGTAGACAATGAGCTCATCCATAAATTTTGCGATGTATTTTAAAATTAAAATTTAAGTATCAAAATCTATAATATCTATAAAGATAATGGCCTCATAAATTTTATTATTTAAAGTAAGTAATTTAATGTGTAAATAAAAATAAAATTATAAAAAAATTCATATAATTGATAATTGACCAAAAAAATCTTAAACATATTTTCAAATTTATCATCTTAAAAGATTAGGTATTTCTATTCTTGAAAAAAATATTTATATTTATCTTATAATATTTTTTTCTACTTCATAAAATCTCATCCCTCATAAGACCCAACCTTAGTGAACCATCCTATTAAAACCATCATGCAAACCTCCCAACTTACATAAAAAAATTAAATTCAAATAAAAATCTAAAGAAAATATCTCAAAATTCTAGTGTAAGATTCTTGGGAGATCAAACACTTAAAATGTGGTATGGCAAATGAGTTATTTGTTCAACAAAGACATGTATTAATAAATAAAAATAAGTAATTGAATTTTATAAACCAATTAGATTATATTGCTTACTAAAATTATTACTTTTATAATTTTTATCTTTCTACAATAACTAAAAATATATGATAATATGTAAATATTTGATAAATTAATTAAAATAAAAGTAATTATTTAATATTTTAATGTGTAACTTTTCTATATCTTAATTTGAAAATTGGTTTAGAGTTATGAATTAAGTTATTTACTGAATTTATAGTAACTATTAATAAATGGGTAATTAGAAATGATAATGTGTAATCAGATATATAAGATTGGAATGATTAATGATATTGACAATTTGATGTTTATTGAATAAAATTATTATTTTTGTTGCTAGAAATGTGTCAACTTAGTGACATGTATTAGGTTAAATTCTCCTAGGTTCCTGGCAGAGCATTACAACATGTATATGTATATGTATATGTATATGTATATGTATACACACAATTATTAAAGAAAATCCTTAAACCAATAGTTAGTATACAACATACTTTTAAAATTACCAATTTTTTAAAAAATGTTGATTAAATTTATAATTTAAGGCAATTGTTTTATTATAAAATTCAAACCCAATAAATGTCAATTCACTAAATGATATTTGAGGATCTCAATCCCAAGGTTTCGAAGATCACATTGCTCATAGATGGTCTCAATACTCACAAACATCTTCTCATGGTCACAATTTCCTAGCTAGTCAGTTTTTAGTATGTTCCCTTACTTGGATCTAGATGTATGTCATGTTCATGCTCAACAACCTACATACTATCAAGAGGAGAGTCCTCTCTACATAGTATTCTATGGATGATGATATTATCCTCCTCATCAATGTATGCAACGTCCTTTATTATTATGATTCCCTCCTACCAATGTTGCTTTTGCCACTTAGTAGTTTTACTAATGTTTACTATATATCAAATTTTTGCCAGCACTAAAGATTGAACTTTACATTTTACTTATTTTTTGTTCTTTATTAAAACTTGGTCCACATAGACTCTATACATGTACTTTTATATCACCCATCTTTTTTCTTTAAATAGTATATCATTATCTTTTATATGAATAAAAATAAATATACACCTTTTACATTAAACAAATCAATACATACATAAAAACAAATTATTTTTTATAAAAACCCACTTTACATAACACTTATTTAAATTTAACTCCTAACTTTTTCCCTAAAATTAATTTAATAATTAATCACAAAATAATATACTTCATTAAAATTTCTCCAAAGTTCCTAAATAACATGTTGGACAGAAATACCATGACCTTGTCCTCTCTAACGACAACCTCTTGTTGGCAGCATACGTCCTCCAATACTGAACGTGCTGAATAAAACCAGCTCTAGCGTGTATGACGACGAAATAATAATAAAAAAGAATTTAGTTATTAAACGAAACAGATATTAGCGATTTAATTCGATGCCTGTTTGACCGTATTTGCACTCCTTGCTTGTGAAAACTAGCAATCGTTTTAAGTCAAAATGAGACGAAAGGAGATATTTTGGGCAGTGAATATTCTCAAGGAATGTAAAAATATCGTAATGAAATGAAAGGCCATGTGCTGCTAGAGTCAAAATTTTCAATGCAATAGGCGTTCAGTTCTTTTTTTCAGTGCGAGGTGAAATGATTACTGATAACTGTTAGTTGAAAAAAAGTAATCGACGGTATTCCAAAGTCAAATTTAGGGAAACGAAAAATCCATTAACTTAGCATCCAAAATATCGAGAAACTAGAAGGAAAACGTGTCAAGCAATCTGAGGATCTGAAACTTATGACAAAAGATTTAACCGCGTTGAAACAACGAAACGTTTGGGAAGAGTCGAGGAAACCCAAAAACCGATTCGTGTTGGGCAAAATCGTATGAAATACGAAGAAATGGGGAGAAGAAAAGTGCACATACACGGCGGCTCACGCCACCAGAGCAAAGCAAAAGCTCAACATTTTCTTCACAATCTATCTCACCATGCAATCACCCACACGACTATTTTCTTTCCTGGGGAGTTCCAAGGATTTCAGAACTCTTCCACCGTGTAAATCCCGCAGGCTTCACCTTTTAACCAGATTTTCATTATCATTTCATCATGCCATTGAGTGATCAATTCTCATCGAGCTAAACACAGAAGCACGATTATTACACAGTCATGGCAGAAGTCCAGCGGATTTTTCTGACAAAAAACGACGTATAGAAGGCCGCATGGAAAAGCCCGCCGCCCAGTGCTCCTCTGGCTCCAAAATCGAGCCTTATGTCTGAAAAAGTAGAATCCGACTCAAATCCAGGCCAGTTTATGCACGCTCAGATTCCCACACAAGCGGAATCCTCCAGATATTACTCCCGCCTTCCTAAGACCCGCCGCAATTTCTACTGTCTCTGTCTCGTATGGACGTTTTGCCTTGTGTTGCTCTTTATTGTCGCCACTGTCATAGCAGCCGCCATTCTCTACGCCGTCTTTCAACCGAGGATACCCAAATACTCAGTCGACAATGTTCAGATTACTAACTTCTCCCTCGGTTTAGACGCCACCCTTTCTTCCCAGATTGCGGTCGATTTGACGGCGACGAATCAGAATAAAAAGATCGGCATATATTACTTAGACGACAGTTATCTCGCGGTTTTCTACACCGGCACGGAGATGTGCAGGGGCAAACTGCCTGTGTTTTATCAGGGCCACAAGAATACTACTCATATAAACGTTATTCTGACTGGATCCAACGTTCAGATTAGCGGTGAGATGATTGCGTTGCTGAATGAACAGAAGCAACAGGGAAGTATTCCTCTGAATTTGAAGGCCGATGTTCCCGTGAAGGTCAGGATTGGGAAACTGAAAACCATGAAGATTACTTTCCGAGTACGTTGTGATCTGGTGGTCGACAACCTGGATGAGAATAGCAGTGTCAATATCAGCACGAAGAGATGCAAGGTCAAGCTTTGAACAGAAAATATTAAAATTGTTGAATTGTAAAGTTCCATTCTTTATATGTCTTCACTTTATCGAGGACGATCAAGTGAGGAATTTGTTATTCAATCATACCCTGGGCTGCCATATAACACCACTGATGCATGATATTATAATTTGTACCTTGATTCTATCTAGTTCTGGTTATACACACAGTAAAAGAAATTTGATGTTTCTTTTTTAATTTCTTTAATTTCTACGGCTATTCTCTTCAACCATTCTATGGCGTCGTTTGAACAGTGCAGATTATTTACAAATTGCGAAAGTTTAAGCAATCGATATGTCCCACAAGCAAAATTTATCTCCCTAATTAAGATGAAAATTCCGCCACTCTAAAATTTGTGTTTGAGGCAATTTACAAGAATACCGTAAAGCGAGTCAAATAACTTCTGTACGGATGCACGAAATGCTCTCGGGGTCCACTCCATCGTAGGGTAATGAATCCACCCCTGACAAATTTATTTATTTGACCGCTCCATTAAAATGTTTTCACTTTTCTTGACGCAACGCGACAAACTCTATTAAAAACCAAGCTAAATTCTGATCTTGGAAGGTTGCAAATTCTTTTAAAAGATGGTATCGTAAGTGAATTATTTGTCTGCTGGCAACGATATATTCTCATTAATATACACAAGCAATGAAATTTGATAGACTAATTATATTATATTATTCTTGAAAAATATTGTTTATATGTTTTTTTAAAGTATTTTTATTTTTTGGAAATCTAGAAAGAGTAATTCAGGGGTTTGAAATGAGTCTACCAGGAATCAAGTCTTGCTGAGTGCAAGGCTTTTATATCATAATGAATGGTGCTCTGGTCAAATTTGGTGGGATGGATGCCACTTAGTCATTGGCTTTTAGCCAAAGAGATTTCAGCCTATAGACTTGTGCTCCTGCATCGGGCAACACAAATACTTTATGGTGGCCCTCGCTGGGTTGGTTTGCTTGCAGGGTGCCTCTACTGGGCAATCATGCTCGCAGGTTTGAACCTCCATCAAAAAGTGACTTTACCATGTACTATGTTTCAATCAACTTTCAAAGTATTCATTATTAATAAAAAATATTTTATATAATATAATGAGATATTTGATTAATTTATTATTCTAAAATATATTTTTTTGTAATTATTTTATATTTTAATAGATCTTGTTATAATATTTAATCCATTTATAGTAATTAAATAATTTAAAATAAGATTGGAATGATTAATGTCATTGGTAATTTAATGTCATTGAATAAGTTTTTTTTTAAATTGAAAACATGATTAAAAAATTAGTTTCTAGAATTTGGTTATTCATATATTTAAATTGGACTTGTTAAGTTATATTCGCACACAAACTAAAAATCATTTATTATATAATAGTATGATACAAAGATTAGAGCTATCAAATTCTAATTAATGCATGTATATTTAAAACCATGAAATTAAAGCTACCAAATTCTAGTTAATGGAACCAAAACAACTAAGCATTCTTGTTAGATACATCTGGAGGGTCAAGATTTCATTTCTAAACTCATAATGAAGGTTTGGGGAACCCTAAAAAAATCCCTCCTCGATAATGACTGGTTTATTGAGAAAATCTGAAGTAGGATGGCCTTGTTTGCATCCTAATGTGTTTCATACTTGTTAGTTGATGAAGGTTTAGGTTCCTTGTGAAAACCCTTAAAGGTTTAGGGTCCTTTTGAAACCCTTACAGGTTTTGGGTTCCTTTTAAAAACCCTTTGTATTGTTTTTCTTAGGTAGCTTTTTTGCTCTAGCTTTTTTGTTTGTTTGTTGTTATGTTGAGCTGGTTGATTATCTTTCATTGTAACAGGGATCAAAGCCCTATCAAAATCCCTGCTAACCTAACAGAAAACTAAAAAATTCATGTAAATTGAAATATAAAACTTTATTTGTTAGAGACATAAAAAATATTTTTGTTCTTATACATGCTAATTTAACAATTCAACAAATGGCAAGGTAAAAATGAAATAATTTTTTACTAAGGAAGCTCATTCCGCCAAACGTATAAAGCTTGGATTCATTTACAAGAACTACCAATGTATATATGTTGTGTTATTATATATAATAATATACCATTATAAAATATATAGAATGCATAGATAATGGTATAAGATTTTGATAAGTTAATAAATTTTATATGATATTTATGATCCTTTTGTTAGCATAATATTTGTAAAGCATTTTTTTCTAGCAATATCAATAATTATTCTTCCTTTGCGAATATATATTAACCAAAAATTTGAATAATATGATTAATTTAATTGCTACTATGAATTATCCCTCATCAATATTTTTAGTCCTTTAACTAGTTATTATCAATTAAACTTTCAACTATATTGTAATGGGAAGTCCACTAATTATTATGAGACAATTATTTCTTTAAAAAAATTGGATTGACAATAATTATATTGAAATTTTATTTAACATTTTCTTAGTGTTCATGTGATTTTCAGATTAAGATTCGTAATTGATTTAAAAATTAATAAAAAATAATAATTACATTTAAAATTTTGGGAAAAAAAAAGGGTTAGGGGTCTAGTTTGATTTGTGAGAGGTTCTTATTATGAAACATGAGCTCTAGTTTCCCTCTAGCCCATGTGGTACTAGAGGATGTGTCACACTAGCATCACTAGTCACATTAAAATGTTTATCCGATAAACTACAATTTATAGGGGGTGTTATACTCGATTCTTGAAATCTAAAAAAAATATTGTAAAACAAATTTAAATAAAAGAATAAAGTTGAATGAATTAAATAAAATGTGCATTCTATAGTTTCTATAGTCACTTTGGACTCATTTTGGCTATTTTGTTCTTATTGTAATGACATGTCTAGGTGACCCAATTATGAGTAAAAATCAACAATTAACTTGAACCTAATCTAAGATCTTACTTTAACGCTTCCCTAGATTTTAGAATAAATCATCTTATTACATAGATTTTTTTATCGAGGTGAAACACATGAGTATCAATTAGACTTAAAAAATTTGTAAATTCAAAATTTAAATCAAATTGAAACTCTTTTGCTACTTTCGGTTGTCCAATTGAAACAAAAAATTATTAATGTGTGCATTTTTATATTATAGGAAAGAACAAAACCTAATTCATATGAAGATCATCAATGACTCATTGCATATCTACTTAAGTCATTAGATAAGATAATTATACAATAAATAGAATGTATATATAATTTCATAATGTTTTGGGAGAAGATAGTACAAGTAATTTTGAATGATAGTTATAATACCTTATTATTCACATGATAATGCATTATTCTTTCTTTTAATATCAAGAATTTTTCTTTCTCATCAAAGATTTAGATCATTTAATAAAGACTAGTGTTATTTATTAAGTTAGTACTAATTGACAATTTTTAATCCCTTAACTAGTTATAAACTATGCTACCTATATATTACAATGGTATGACACTTGGTTGCTTACTAGTTTTTTGTTGCTAGTAATAAGATTGAGACTATATTTAAAACTTTTATAGCATTTATATGGTTTTCATCCAAGTTAAAGATTCACAAATGCTTTTAAAATTTATTGATTGATAATTGTATTGAAAATCTTGTAAATAAATTTAAAAATAAAATAAATAATCTTAAATGAACTCTGAAACTAAGAAGTTATCACAACACTAAAAAGAATGTATATTCTACATGTTTCTAGTTGTTTTGGACACATTTTAAATTTTTTTCTTATTGTAATGACTAGTGTTTAAGTGGTCTAATTTTGAGTAAAATTTGAAATGATTAACTTGAACTAAATCTCTCTTACCTTCATGAATCCTAGAGTGTGGAATCAATCATCATAATACCTATTCTTGTGTCAAGGTAAAATCCATGGGTTCCAATCAAATGCATGAACTTTTGAATTCAAATTTTAAATTCAATTCAAACTAAAACACTTTCACTAACAATTAATTGCACATTGTTAATGTGTACACTTTGGTGTTGTATAGAATGAAAAACCCTAATTATTTTCAAGGTGGTCAAGAAATCATTAAAAATTTATCAAAGGCATTATATAAGAGCTACATAATAAATTCTATTAGGGTGAACCCACAATAGTGGGCTACAATTTTTTGGAGGAAGGAATTCATCCCAAAAATCATGAGAGCGCAAATTTACTCAAATACTTTCGATAGAAAGTACTTTCTATCGAAACTAATTACTTTCGATAAAATTCTATCAAAAGTAATTCATATCAAAAATCTTTGAGAATGGGTAAATTGCATTATTTTGTGTAAAGTACTTTCTATCGAAACTAGGTACTTTCGATCGAAAGTACCTGATTAGGTCCTGTTTACAAACTCTGAAGAAATTCTGAGAATTTCATGGCTTCGGGCCTCAAGTGTGGTGATCAAATGGAAGAATAAGAAGATGTCCTTTTGCATGCGACAAGTACTCAGAACTAGCTTTCTAACGACTATATATTTGACTATTTTTGAATTTATTTTGTGTATGGTTTTTGACATTAATGGAATGTAGGTTTTTTATCAAATATAAACCTCTGAGTTTGACATTCAATGAAAAATAGTAAAAAAGGGAAAAAATTTTTTGAAAAATAACAGTGCCCTCCATCTTCGAGTCTACTTTCTATCAAAAAAAAAAATTGAAATTCGATAAATACACAACAAGTTATAAGCTATGTAGTTAAGGTATGTCAAAATTATGGTTTAGTCAACTTCAAACGTTAATAAAATATGCAATAATCATGATAATGTCATCAAACCAATTGCATGCCCTCCATATGGATGTTACGAAACTAAATTTGAAAGAGTCATGTTCATATCTATTTTACAAAAAAAGTTATGCTCTATGAAAACAACGTTACTATTTGAAAATGACATTTTCAGCACCATATCAGTTTTCGTGGGAGAAAGAAAAAAGTATTCAAATAAATTTAAAAAAATATATTTAGAATCTAGATAGAAAATCCTAAAAGACTCTAATTTACTTCATCCTCTAATTTTGAGCAGTTCAATGGCAATATGCATCTGAATTTGAAATTTTTTCTCAAAATTTAGAGTTCAGTGTCTATTCAGGCAAAAAAGTGTAACACACTATTGTGGGTTCACCCATCATTATATGAAAATAGTATTAGAATGGTATTAAATTCATACTTATATTACACAATTCTCTAATGCCTTCAATGATGATTACATCAAACGATTATATTAATAATAAGGGTTTAACCTAAGGAGAGTAGTTTTCTTTTATAATATTAAGTTTATTTAAGCTCCCATTTCGGGAATCGAGGAGAATAGTTTTTTACTAAAAAGATCCTAAAAAATATCTATTGAAACCACTTCAACAATTTTAATTTTCTCAATGATCTCATTTTATAGCTCTCATTTTGGAAACTTTAAAGATTCATAACACTTACATACCAATTTATATTTTTATGTAATTTTTTAAACTATGCATTTTTCCACATACTTTGTAGTTTTTCTATCTATTTCCTATCATTTTCTAGTAGAGTTATATTAAATAGCATGTGATCATTTTTTGAAAGTATATGAATCTATTATATGCAGGATTTCACATTTTGGGAGCAAGGGAATGTGTTAGTGTACTTGATCCCATTCTAGGTATTAGATAAACTTATTATTGTTGTTGATCCTAAAGGTCTTGAATAGCTTCATCATTGATGTTAATATCATCTTGCACCCATTCCTATTGTTGAGGTGATCCACAAGTGTCTGTGATATGCTAATCAGACAACGAGCTTTCTTTGACAATATATTTTATTTAGCATTCTCCCATATTTGAGTATTATGACTTCTAAATTTGAAGAAGAAAATGTCTACACATGTTTTGGCATATTCCAAAATTTCAATGGCTAAAATTCAACAACCAGGATGTTAGATGTGACATAATGGTCACTAGCTAACTAGGTTGATGCATCAAATGATTTTATTGTGTGCTATCTAGAAATAGCACATAGATGAATGCTAGGACCATATGAGTCTACATTGGGTAATGCATAATGTGTCTATTCTTCTAGATTAATGTATAGACTAATGGACCTAGCCTATTACACATTGGATTAAGTTTTAATCTTGTGGTTGACTTGTAGATATCTTGTTCTAGGATTACATATGAATAAAATGATTATTGTAACACAAACACATGTACGCACATTTCCACATGCACACACACAAAGTGGTGAGCTTGATATAGAACTTTTGTGACCATCCACAAGTGTAACATGAGTGAATTTTTGCAGATAGATGATAACAATTTGAGTTTCATCTCAACCATTAATTGAAGATCTTATGTACTATGTGAAGAAGTATTGAAAATGATCAACTTTGAAAGAAGCTATGTAATCAGGCTTGGAGGTCCAAATTTCCTATCTCTTTCTTATTGTTTTAATTGAGCTCTCATAGACTAAGTTGGCTCTCAAATCTTGGTGTAGGGGATTGGTGTCTTCAAGAAGACTAGTGCCTATTTCATATCATAAGTTCTATATACTTTGTAGGCTAGATTGGGGTAGTAGATCCAAGTATCCTGTTCTTATGAGTTAATCTATGTAATTTTTATCACTTCTTGATTGACTACATTAATGATCAAGTTAGATTTGGAAATATTCCAATGACTTGGATATGAGATTGATCGTGATGTTTGGAGAATTTATTAATGTAATTAAAGTTTGATCAAGTAGAAATTTTCAAATACTAGTTCACTGTCCCCCCTCTCATTATATTTGTATGTCTAACACTAAGGGGTAGAATCAAAATATTGATCTTGTTTGAGATAACAGAAAACTAATGGAAACTAGATCCTAGAAAATTAAATATAATGATGTAGTATAATGAAGTGTTGGATGAAGATTAAGATCAATGAGCACAAAAAGATAGACAAATTATGTATTAAAGATAGGAATCGAAGAAGTTAAACCAAAGAAGTGTAAAATAAGTAAGAATATATGTAAGGGTGTGCACTTTTCTCATCTACAATAATATGCACAAGTCATCTACAAAATATAATTTGATAAATAAAAAATATAAATACATATATTTATTAGTATCTAAGACATGTTTATAAGTGAAAATATCATAGAAAGATCTTAATATTTTAATTTAAACTACTAACTTCTAATCTATGACATAATTATATAGAATAAATTCTTTAAAAATATTAAATAAAGTTTATTATAGAAGTTTAATATTATTTCAAAAATCAAACTCCATAAATACATGAAAACTAATTATTACATACAATTTAGAGTAGTTAAAGTTACTACAAATTATTTTGATTTTTTTTGTTAAAATTATTTTTTTTAAATAATTTTTTTTTTAGTGGATTTTATATGTCGATGAAAGAATTGTACTAAGTCTATTAATGACCTCTTTTTCCAACAATGATTCTTTATATGAGAATTTATATCATCAAGATATGATCATTCTACACAAGATATTGTAGATTGATACAATCTCAATATCAACTCACTATCATAATGATTTTAGATATTGATTCCCTAAACTTTTTTATTATTAAAAATGTCAATTGTCGTAATGATTTAAGATATTTATCTTATCATAAAAATGAAACACTAACACCAATAAAATATGACCCACAAGAATTTTAATTGTCAAAATGAAAATGATATGTGTTAAAGTTGATGGATGCATGACTATATTTCCACTCTTTGATGGTAAATGAATCATATTTGAAGTTGTATAAGATGAAGTGTTGCATTGAAGCTTGAGGTCAATGAACACAAAAAAGATAGTCAAATCATGTGTTAAAACTAGTGATCAAATAAATTAAACCAAAGAAGTGTAAAATAAGTAAGAAGATACATAAGAGTGCATGTTGTTTTCATCTGTATGCATAAATCATTTCCAAATACAATGTTATAAATTAACATATAAATATAGATATTTATTCATATTTAAGACATGTTTATAAGTGATAATATTGAACATATTTATGAAGAATTGATTTGAAACAATAAAATAAGTAAATAAAATTTATTATAAAAGTTTAATATTAGTTAGAATAAATTATTAAATAATTTAGAGCAATTAAAATTACTCTTGAATATTTTGAAAATATCTTTTTTTTTAAATAATTTAAAAATAATTAACTTTAAGATTTTAAATTATATAATATTTAATTAGATTATATATGTGGATGAAAAAATTGTGCTAAGTTTAATAATGACCTCTTTTTCTAAGGATGACTCTTTGTATGAGAATATATTAGAAATATGATCATTCTACAAAAATATTCTATATTAATACAATCTTAATATCAATAATATCAACAAATATTCTATATTGACACAATCTTAGTATCAACAATATCAACTAAAACTCTACAACAAACAATCTACATTGATACAATTTTAATATCAAAAATATCAACTAATATCATAATGATGTAAGATATTTATCCTCTCAATTTTTTATTATTTAAAATTTGAACTCTCATAATGATTTACGATATTTACCTTGCCATTATAATTTTTAAAAACTAACACTAACAAAACAATGACCCACAAGAATTAATTTGTTAGACAAATGAAAAGCGGTCACTTAAATTTGATGGCCGCATGACCATATTTGCACATTTTCACGGTAAATTTTTCAGATTTAAGGCTGTACAAGATGAAAAAGATATTTTGGACAGGATGAAATTTTTCAAGAGATTAGAAAGAATAAAAGTGTATCTGAGATGAAGGCGATATTTTTGGCACTGAAAATTTTCGGGAGACTTGTAAGAACATACTCATTCATGTGGTGTTCAGTGTTTCGTTGAAGTGTGAGAAAATGATGACTGATAGCAACCGCTTGGGAAAAAATGGATTGCAAAGTCAAATTTAAGACAATAAGTGTCCATTAGCGTCCCATTCTATCCACGAACTGAAGCACCACAACGCCCAAATCTCCCCCACTGAGAAACAGAGCAAAACGTGTCGAACAACCCGAGGATCTCAAATCTCTCAAACAAGGTAAAAACACGTCAAATAATGACGAAGCATTTGAGAGCGGTCGAGGAAACTTAGAAAACCGAGTGGTGTAGGTGAAATTCGTGTGAAATACAGAGCGATGGGGACATGGGTAGTGTGCGTACAGGGCGGCGCCCGCTATTTTTTACAATTTTCTTCACAGTCTATCTCACCCACACGAATAATTGCTTTCGTTGGAAAGTTCCTGTACAAACAACAGATCTTTCTGCGTCCCCTTTTAACGAGATTTCACATAAGTATAATAGCACATCGCTCAGTGACCAATTCTCTCTGAGCGAAGAACAGAAGCAGTAATGGCGGAACAACAGCGGGTTTATCTGGTGAAAAAGGACGTAGAGAACGCCGTGCGGAAGAGTCTGCCCCCAAGTGCTCCTCTGCTCCCAAAATCGAATCTTTTGTCCGAAAATGTGAACGCCGCCGCCAATCCACGCCAGGTTAGGCACGAGCAATTTCCCCCACGCGAGGCCCCCAGATTCTACTCCAGCCCTCCTAAGCGCCGCCACAGTTTCTGCTGCCTCTGCCTCCTCTGGATATTTTGCCTTCTGTTGCTCTTTATTGTCGCCATTATCATAGCAGCCGCCGTTTTCTACGCCGTCTTTCAGCCCAGGATACCCAAATACACAGTCGACAATATTCAGATTACCAGCTTCTCCCTGAGTTCAGACGCTACTGTTTCGTCGCAGTTTGCGGTGGGTGTGAGAGCGACCAATCCGAATAAAATGATCGGCATATATTACTTAGACGACAGCTATATTGGGGTTTCCTACGCCGGCACCGAGCTCTGCAAGGGCAAATTGCCTGTGTTTTACCAGGGCCACAGGAGTACTTTTCATTTAAACGTTATTTTGACTGGAATTAACGTTCAAATTACCAGTAAGATGGTTACGTTGCTGAATGAACAGAAGCAGCAGGGAAGCATTCCTCTGCGTTTGAAGGCCGACGTTCCTGTGAAGGTCAAGATTGGGAAAGTGAAAACCATGAAGATTACTTTCCGCGTGCGTTGTGAGTTAGTTGTTGACAGGCTGGATGAAAACACTAGTGTCAACATCAGTACGAAGAAATGCAAGGTCAAGCTTTGAACAGACAATTTGATTTTTTGTCGAATTATACTGTGTTCTATCTTTTATCCGTCTTCACTCTTCAGAGAGGAGGATACGCCAAGGAGATTTTCATTCGATCATAATTAGGCTGCCACATTTTTAAACTTCTGTTGTACATCACTGATGCATAATATTATAATTTGTACCTTGATACTGTCTAGTTCTCGATATACATAAAAAAAAAGACATTTGATGTTTCATTTCATACAATTTCAGTTCAAAACGTGAATTTTTAATAAAACATTACTGTTCGGAAATATTTTAAAGATCTGATTATATAAAAAACAAATCTTCATTGACATTCTGGCGTCATATTTCATGATTCATCATAAGAGGGAAACGATTAGGGCAGACCATAAGATGTGATCGAAATTGTTGGCGAAGGAAAAAACCTCACAACCAAATCTTAACATATTACAAAGTTTAAACAATTCCGTTTAATTTTTATTTTATTTATATGGGTTTTCTCTGCAACCATTATGTGGCGTCGTTTGTAGAGTGCGAATGATTTATCAAGTGCGAGAGTTTAAGGGATACAAATTTCTTAACGTGAGAAATTGGGCGATTAAAATTATAAAAGAACGTCACAGAAGCCGAATCTTTCTCTCCAATAAACTTCGACATTCAGAAACTCAAAAATTTGTGGGGAAAGGAGATTGCCGTGAAGCAACCTCAAGGGGATCAAGTATCTTGTACGGACTGTGTACGCTCCAAACTCTCGGGAAGCCACTCCCATTTGTTGGGAATGAATACAGACCTTACAGATTTCCTTGTTTTTGAACTCCCTTCGTGACTGCTCAACTAAAACCGAGCAGCCGTGGACTCCTTGTTTGACTTGGCTTGAACGCAACTCGACAAGTTTCATAATAAAAAGTGAACCTAAACGGTGCGGTAAGACTGTTAGGAAATAGAAAATTGTTTTTTTATTTTTTTAATAGTTTTTGTTTAAGAAAATAAAAGTGTGTTAATTATGGCTTGATAAAAATTGAATTATGATATTGTAATTAGTTTTCGTTATAGACAAGTTATAGACAAGTATATTATTGCATCTATTTAGTGCAATAAAAAATTAATAAAATATTTTTATTGACCAATAAAAATAAAGAATTTTTTGAGGTGTTAGATTTGTTATATAGTTTGAGTTTTTTTCATATTTATAAAATTGAGAAAAAGGCTATTTTATTTGATGTTACAGAAAAGAACAAGGAGAAAAATAAATTTCGAAATGGAAATTGCAAGAAAATTTAAAAATTCAAACTATTGCCAAGAACCTTTGGCATGAAAACCATCATGTTGAAAGCCTCCTCACATTAATTGTGCATTAATGTGGCAAGCTATATGTCCTTTCCTCTGGTTGTGCGCTTTTGTTCTCACACATGTAAGGAGGGCGTGGAAATCTCTAGACTATAATCTAGGGTTCCTAAATTGTCAAGAGCTCTATTTTTTTGGTTCAGATAATATTTTGGATTTTGTTGAACACCTAGAATTGAAGGGTTCGAAACCAATAGATTTGAAGAAGATTTATGAAGCGGAAGCGAGGATTAAGGCTTTAGAAGAAGAGAATACAAAGATCAAGCAGATGTTAAATTTTGTAAGAAAGCAATAAGGAGTATTTGAGAGCTTGATTTTGTACCCAACTTATTTTTATGGGTTGGAGCATTTTCCCGAGTCTCAAAAAGGCATGGCGGCATTAATCAAGAAGGCCAAATTCTTCAAAGCCTCCCATGAAATACAACAAAAGACAAAGGAAAACATGAAGGAAATATGGTCCAAGAGGTGCATGGCCTCCCATTAGTAATAAGGAAAATGCTTCAACTCTATGTTGTGGAAATCTATTTTTTAAGTTGTGGCGGAAGGTATTTGTGGCCCCTTCATGAGGATTAATGGTGAGTTTGTACAATACAAAATAACAAGTTTAACATAGGTAGTTGTGGTTTAGGGTTAGTGTTGTGGGCTTCTGTTAGGGTATTCACTTATAAAAAAATATGTTTTCTTGAGGAATGTCAATGGATGTATTAAAGAAATATGTAAAATTGATGAAAGTAATGAAATGAAGTACGTTGCAGTATATTTCTATGAATATTAGATTGATAAATTCCAAATGGGGTAGCATGTTTCTGTGCAATGATCCCACTATTTTTCCAAACAAGATTTTTGACTGGCATTCTTTTTTATAAGTTTTTTAGGTCAAGGTTTATTACAAAGTATTTTGTTTAAGATATGTTTTATGAAATTTATTGAAAATATGCTTTTATTTTCTATTTTGTTTATTTAAAGGATATTTGTTCTCATTTGTGTAACTTGCACAATGGAGAAATCACTATTTTGCAAAGGTTTTTGTTTTTTGTTCTTAGATTTGTTTTCTTTTAAAAAAATGATTCCTTTCCAAGGGATCCATACTTACATTTGAGGGTTTAGCTCAGATTGGGATGTATGCCATTTCTAATGGTATTTGTGACCAACTAACTTTTGTCAATTTTTTCCTAGTTTGCAGATTTAGGGTATTGAAATTCTAAATTAATCTAAGAAAAATGTATGTCCCCCGTTAATTTTCAAATGTGGTTTTATATTTGGCCTCATTTATCTTAGGGATTTTTCTCTTAATTATTTCTCAACCCTAACGAAAGGTACATCTTCCTGGGTCACTTATCACATCTACATAGGGAAAAACACACTTCAAATTAAAAGGATTTGTAATCTTAAGATCTGTGACTTCGGCCTTTCCAGGGTTTCCTTCCATGATACTTAAACTTTAGTTTCATGGATGGTTTGTAATAAATAAGTAGACTTATTTGGAAATAGCTTTATATTTTTTAGAGTGATTCAATTTGATGCACTTTTGAAGAGAGATATTTTTATGTGTAGAATTATGTAGCCACAAGATGGTATCGAGCTCTAGAGTTTTGTAGTTCCTTTTTCTCAAACATATCAATAGCCACAGGATCTTCACTGAAGGGGCAATATGATATCACACACATTCATATTGGGGGGTTTAAAATGGGAAAAAAAGGGGGCAATATATTACCTAAATAAGATGGAGGGGGTTTGGGGGGGAGGGGGAGTGGAGGTTTATATAGGAAAATAGGTACAAGGGGTACTAGGTGGGTATTGGAGGGGGGTGAAAAAAGGAGTTTAGAGTAATAATTTTTGAAAATAGGGGGATTCTTTCGAATGCCATGAATGCACATGTTATGATTCAGTTTCACTTAGTGAAGCCCCCATGTCAATACCCTCAAATGGAACTCCTTTTGATGTGTGCTCTTGTATTTACATTTTTTCTATATTTTTGCATAAGTTATCAATTTCACCAAACTTTAAGTTTGGAAATAAAAACTAATATCTTTTGATATATAGAATGTGTTAACAAGCCAACAAAGAATTGTAAAGTGTTTTGTCAAGTGTTATAACTCATAAAAATATTTTACAATATTCATTGCATGCATTATAGAAAATTTATGAACTTGTGTACATTGAATTTTACTATAATAAACTTTTCTCTTGTAGTACGAGCATAGAATTTAGGGAGCCAAATATTTTAATTCTTAATTCAACTCTTGGGTGAAGTATATTTTAGTAGAATTTGAATAAACACTAAATAGTAAATATAATGTATTTCATGTAAAAGTTCGTGTTTCATTTCTTTAATAATAAACCAATATGATGGCTTATGTTTTTACATTTATTGCAGAAGAGATTGTGCTTACATGTGAAAAATATACCTTTTTTGTTATGTAAAACTTCATCTATTGTCCTTAAAAACTATAAGTAAATGTCACTAAACTTTCACAAGAAAGTAATGGGCTATCAATATTTGTTGTTTTATCTACAAATCCTCTTAGAATTATCATTAAAAGTAAAAATTACGAGGCTGCCAAATTAAAATTTCTTATTGAGGAATGAATTGTATATGATACTACTAATGAATTCATTAGTTAGTTGAATGTAAAATTCTTTTATTTCTAGGTTTAACGAAATGATGTAATGAACCCTATGTTTCTCATTTCATGCAATACCTACTTTTTCATAACGTAGTAGAAGAGGAATGTTATGAAGATGCCACAAAGCTTGGGGATTTAACTTGTGTTGTATTGGTGAGCTTTCTTTTAAGGTTCTTTTATGTGGAGCAATATAGATGGCCCTGATTCAAATTATCTAAAGGATTGTCTCAACTTGAATTTTTGTGTGTAGATATTGGAAAAGTAAAAGAAATTGCTAACATTTAGTAATTGACTATTAAAATTTTAGTTCATTAATTCCTTGTTTAATTTTTATTTTTAAATGATTATATAAACTTAGCCCCTTCATGTTATACCTTGAAAGTGGAAGTTGTTTGTAAAATCTCAATTCTATTATTCTTTCTTGTCATGCTTAGACACTATAGTTGTAAGTGTTATAAAACAACTATTAGTTCATTATTTGTGGCTTAGATATTATATATTTAGGATTTATACTCTAGTATGCTAATATAGAGTGTTTTAAGGTGATAAGGCACTAACTCTTATTGGAACCCATGTTCTTCTCAATATGCATAAAGTCAACAGTATGCCTAATGGCTATATCCTTGAAGTGTGGCAACTTGTACAATATGTGCAGCCATAAATTATACCACTTTCATTATATGGATCATATCTACTATCATTAATCCCATAATTTACAATAAATGACATTTATTTTGTCCATTCTCAATAATGTAATCAACTGTTATTAACAATGGTGCTTCACGATTCTCTTCTTGGCCATTAAATTGTATTTTTTGTTGATGATAGGGATGATCCATTTTAAGGTAAACATGATGTCCACAATAAATGGGTAAAAGCACAATCGAGTGTCACCTTTTAGGTTAACTCAAATCACTCGGCCCAGTTAAACTCGGTCGAGTCTAACACAGCCGAATACACGTAGGTGCCACGCGGTGCCGAATGGCATCTATGTGGCCCATTAGACTGGGCCAAGTAGGACTCGGCCGAGTCTAAATAATATTTTTAATATAAAAAAAATGACAAACCACTCATTTGCACACTATTGGGCTATTTGAGTGGGGCCGACCCCTAGGGGGACTCAGCCGAGTCGGACTCGGCCCAGTCAAACTCGGCCCAGTCTACTTAGGTGGCATGCCATGTTGGCAGCCAAACCACCAAAAACACAAAAAAACTAGAATTTTCACTTCTGTTGTTCCTTTCTTAGATCAAAATAGAAAATGTTAAAAAACTAAAAGTACCCTTTTCTAGATCTTGGAAGTACAATTCTAGACATATAAATTTTATATTGTTTCATCTACAAAATGTTAAACAAATTTGCTAAAAACTACATGTAGGTATATTAAACTTTGAGAAGATGTTGATTCAGAAAATATAAAAAAATACTAAATCAATTCAAAAAAATTTAAAAATTATATACGGCACTAGAGGAGAGGGTCCTCTTCAAGAATATATAATTTATTTGGTTTTTGGTATAGTTTTGATAGGGTAAAAGTGATGGGAGACAAAAACTATTGATTTCAGGTAAGGTCGACTTTCAATACTTATAACGGGTAAACTATAGCTCGAAAAAACTTCTTTTTTTTTTCTTGCACTAGATATATATGTCATCTAAAACATATTCTGAAATTGGGGGGAAAAAAATGTTTTACTTTTAATGATTTGACGGGAAGTGAACTCCCTTATTTGTAGTATTTTCAGGATATGAAAAATAGACCTAAAAAATTAAAAAAATATATTAATTTTTGCTCAAATTAATTTTTAAAAATTATAGGTGTAAAATTAATCCTATTTTACACATTTCATTAGTTTACATCATCTTCAAATTCTCAACAGAAATGTGACTTTTATACCCTTGAAGTTTTTCAGTTTTTGTGTTGTTAGCCTCTTCCTTTGTAAAAGGGTGATAGCTTATTGTGCTTTTACCCAAATACATTTAAGCAAAAAAATTTGAGTGCCTCACAATATCCTTAAAGTTGCAAGCAGGACATCCATGGTATCAATGAACAAAGAGATCGGACAATGTGTCATATACAAGAAGGTCATGAATTGTAAACAATAAGGAAGCTCTTAAAGTGAATTTGATTGAGTGACCATCCATTAAAGATTGAATTTCTTGAATTCTTTTCCACAATTCCATTATCTCACCATATAATGGCTCTAGATAAGCATCTATTGTTTATGAAGTCACACTTTTCTTTCTCAGTATAATCAATGATAACATTAAGACAAATGGTTTAGTTGCTAAGCATGGAGGCAAGTTATAATTTATTAGAAACACTAGCCAAGTTGACCATTTAGTACTTAGATCTAAGAATGGGTTCACCTCATCTAGAGCCAAACCCAACCTTATATTGTGATGATCTTGAGAAAAAAATCAGGCCATATGTTATCAAAATTCATGTCTTAGAATTTGGAACATGTCGTTGTTTTCCATCAATGCTCTTATTTTGGGCATGCCACTTCAAAAGTTCAACAATGTCTCTGCACCTATACATTCAAAGTGTAGACACCTAAATTTGATTAACAATTTTAATTAAATTTAGTCATCTTACTTGCATTATTGATTAAATAATCATGCATTATTTAATTAATTAATGTCATCCCCTAGTTAATTAATCTAATTAATTAACTATAGTCCAATTAATCTAATGGAAACTCATAACCATTTAATTAATTAAATCCCCTTCATCTATTAATTTAAATGAATACATTTATCTATTTAAATTGATTCATAAATCCTTTTTTAATTAAATAACTCCTATTTAATCAATTAGAGCACATGGCTCCTAACTTTAACCCCTAACCTAACCAATCCCAACTACCTAACCTTGATTTTTCACTCAACCCAACCCATTCACACATACTAATCACCCTTAATTAGCTAATGACCCATGATTAGCTAATCCAAACCTCCACTCATTCTCTCTCCTCCCATCACATCCTCCTAATTCTCCCACTTGCCTCCTAATCCAAGCCTAATCACCTCCTAAGAATTTGCACAATCATAATACATGGATTAAGAAATCCTAACCCAACCCAAGTCAACTCTTGTGTCACATCCTCACATCCCCAATTCCTTCACCTCATGTCAACCTTAAATGATCTTACACATCCCTTACACACTCCATCTCCTTCTTACACATTTTTGCCCTCTCACATCTCCCAAAATGGTCACATTCCCCCGTGCCTTCCAACCTCTCCCATTGTGACACTTGTCACAATGAGATGCATTTGAGAAAGCACAATCCATGTGCTCTCTCTCAAATGCATCTTGGCCCTTCCTCACATTTACATCTCAACCATTCATTTTCCTCTCCTCTTGCCTATACATTAAAGGTTCCTTTCCTTCATTTTCATCCACCTTCCATGAAAAGTTATAATGTTAATCTGAGAGCCTAAAAACTACCAAATTACCATTATTATGCCAAAATCCCCCCTCACATTTTAAGCTTGAACAAGTATCATTGAGCACACATATCCAATCTTGGACAAATCTACAAATCAAGGAGGCCTTTTGAGTGGTTTGCACTCTCTTATTTTAAGCTTTCTTTGTCTAATTGTAAGTGTAGTTTTTATCTTAGTTTTTGAGTGCTTACGCTTTCTTTTGTATTCTTCAAACACTAATTTATTGCTTAAATTTTTGCATGCCAAGTGGGACCCACTTCTAGGGTCATTTCTCCATCCTTTTCATCTATTTTGTTTTGTAAAAACTAACTAATACTAACATTTTTTGTTGTTTGAGTGTTTTTGCAAGCTTTTTGAGTGTTTTTCAGGTTTGGGGGGAAAGAAATAGTATTTGCGCCGCCATTCCCACATTCAATTTTTACAAAGAAAAAAAAACACAGTCTTGCAAGATCGCAAGTATGGTTGGCGGGATCGCATTCCTGTGAAAACTCCTCTTCTCTATCTATTTATTCTCTATTCTACCTTCATTCATTTTCATCAGACCGGTGGGAACGTGATCCCGTAGGTCCTTGTAGTAATCCCGTCAAAAAAAATTATTAAAAAAAAATTCCTGCGGGATCACGGTCTAAACCTACAGGATTGCGAGCTAAACCCATAGGATCGCTTATTTTTTGGCCTAAACAGTGAAAAAATCATTTTTTAAAGTTTTTTTGACAAACCTACAGGATTGTGGGTAGGACCTACGGGATTGCGAGATGGATTTGTGGGAACACATATTCTGAATGTAATTACTGATAAAAATATTTTTTTAATCTTGCTAACAGACCTGCGGGATCGTGTGTACAGTCTGCGGGATCATTGTTCTAACCGTTGTGGGATTGCAGGTACAATTGGCAGGATCGCAAATTAATCTTTTAAAATAGAATCTACACATTATCTTTTGGTGCACTAAAAAGAACTTTGAATGCATACACACAACATCATCCTTTTGATTTGGGCTTAAAATGAACAAAGGCTAAAATTGACAATCAAACTTCTCACTTCATTTTGGTGCTTAAAATGAACAACAATAAAATCTTGAACATGCCTAAAGGACAATAAATCAATGCAATAAAATATTTCGATTTGGGGCTTAAAAAGAATCAAAATCAAGTCTTGAATGCTAAAAGGAAGTAACACTTTTTTTTTTGTTGCAAAAATCAAACTTTATTTTAAGCATTTTCATTTGCTTTCCAAAGAACTTTGCATGCTAAAAATGAGTGGTTTATGTTCTAGGATAGAAAACACTTAATCTAATCTAGGTTCAATTTGGAATGAATACTTTTTGGTGTGTTTGAAGGAGTAGTTTTCAACACTACCTTAGAGATTTTCATTTTTTGCAAAACCTTGGTAAAATAAGTTATGTAAAAGCAATTAACTTGTAACTGTATCCTCTCCCCTCACCTTCATGGAACTTGGGTGAAGAGAAAGATCAATTTTAATTGGTTTTTCTTCTAGTGAGGCATGTCTAGAGAGAAGTGCTTCCTCTTTAGAGAATGACCTCAAACTGGTAATTCCCCGATCAGTATATAAACAAGGTGTTGAGAAAACTCTCACCTTATCCTCTCAAGCTCAGGCGAGGTGTGTTGATGGTAGTCCGATGTAGGTGAATATCCCTATGATTTCAACATGATCAACTAGGCTCTTAAGTGAGTCATGCGCATACAAACTGATTGGGAGGATGCCACAGATCTTACTAAAAGACATTAATCATAAACCTACTTGATCTACACCCAAAGGCTTCCTAATATTTTTCCAAGGAGAATAGTAATCTCTCCAAGTCACTCATCATATCGTGTCATCCTTGAGTGCTTAGAACTGGATAATATGACATCATGACTGGAGCCATTGTGTTCTTGGTGATGACCGTATTCTAATTTTCTCTTAGGTGTGTGCCTAAGTTAATGAGAAAAGGTTTTCAAGTCGTGTCAATTCCTTAGGGTAGAAATTGCTTGTGTGTGTCTTCAAAGTTACAAAACTAGTGAAAACATCTGTTGAACATATACAAATGAAAAAGTTCTACAAAAAAATCCTTTTCCATGTCAGTCCAACTCTTCTAGTCCAGAAGTCGCCCAAGCCTCTAGAATCCTATCATCCTAGTCTCATAATCATGGTCTTCCTGTCATCCCACGTCATTTCCTTCTAGTATTGTTCCCCTTACCTCCCCATACCCTAGGCTAGGAGAGTCATCTTGGTCATCCCTCATCCCCTTTCCATCTTCTTTGGAGTCAGTCTTTCCTCCTATCCTAAGCTTAATCCAAATCTCAGTCTGAGCTTATTCATCATCCTAATCTGAGATTTAATTTTCCTTCCATCTTCATCTTTCATCCCCATCCAACTCATCAACAAATCATCATGTCACAATTCTATTATGATGAGTTTTTTCATCTCACCTTTTCTCCCACTTTATCCTATTCCAATGATGATGAGAGTCTTGTTGATCATGATGAATACATTAAAAACCTTAGCAAGCTTGCTCCAAACATCCCCCAAAACCCAATCATTCTTCCAAACTACTTCGTCATGCCTCCATGTATACCTACTAGTACTCCTTATCATACCTTTGACAAGGGAAATCCATTAGTGCACTCATCCACACCTTCTTCCTATGTTGTACCCAAATATCCCCCGCATACATCATTCATGCCTTCACCTTCTCCCATAGTCATATTGCAAACTCTACCTTTCCACAACAACACTACTAGCTACATCCCTAATACAAGTCCATCATCTCCTTATCCTCCAACCCATTTTCAAATCCATAATCCTAGTCTTCCAATCCATCACCATAATCCCCATGCTATTTCTAATCCACCATCCACTATATCCTACCTTTCTTCTCCATCTCCTTCATCCTATCGCAATCCACCATCTTCCATTCCTACCTATATTACCACAAATCCCCTTCCACAACAAACATGCATCCCTCAATCCACCTCACATCACATACCTCAATCCATCACCCTTACCCCATTAGTTAGTTAATTCAGTTCACGAGTCACATCCATGCCTACTTATGTGAACTATCTAGTCATTCAATACTCCCCCTCCTCCTCTACACAGTCATCCCCTCAACCAAGCTCACAATCCACCACCTCACCTTCATGTGTGGACTATCTTAGCTTCCCACCATCTACACATTATAATCCTTCACCACAACCTCCATCACAAAAGTGTCCAAGGAGTTTCACAAGGAATCCAGCAAAAAATCCCTCTCCTAAAGTTGATGAGTCGTGTCATCTCACTCCCTCATGTGAAGCCACCAGTGATGATTCCCATCCACCTCCCACATCCACCTTTTCTCCTCCATCATCCACTCCTATTATCCTTCTTCCATCTACCCCACTTATTGATCCTCTCCCATCTCCTAGCATCATTGAATCCCCTCCATCTATCGAATCCATCCCATTTCCATCAATGTCTCTTCCTCCTAGCATTATCCAAACCCCATCTAATGAGCCTCATGAGTTCACCCTCCTTCCCTCTATCACAATTGCAAAACTGCACATCCTTCCATCCATGCCATGTGAAGAATCCATTCATACATCACCCATCACACCATCCACACCAACCCAATCAAGTCAAGATCTTTTCCAGAAGCATGTAGAAGTATCTATCAAACTAAATCAATATCCTACCCTTTTAATTCCTCCATTAAATGATCCATTGTCATCACCCACTCCATCTCATGATCCATCAATATCCATACCTCCAACTCAAGATCCTACCATCCCACTTCCTCTATTACATGATCCATTTCTCCCATCCATTCCTCCATCTCAAGATCCATTACCATCCCCTAATCCCAATCAATATCATATCATCCCATCCCTTCCACTTCATGATCATCTAACACCTATCCCACCACCATCACTCTATCCCCTTGGTCCACTTGCATTTTTCAATGGCAGCCCACTTGAAGCAGAAGAAATAAGTTTCATATCTTCCACCACGACACCTAATACTGTATGTTAAACTTATTCCATAAGTCAGAAGTATCCTTTCTTGGATAAAATGCTCAAGAAATGGAATTATCAGGGTAAAGGCTTAGGCACACATGAACGAGGAACTCTAGAGCCCATCTAAGACAAAAAAACATCCATGATCATATGGTATTGGTCACACATCTAAAGACATTTCCTCCAAAAATGTTGGTACAACTAAAGACAAATTCAAGCATGCTTCCAAACCCACCATCACATCTCCTTGTCGTTCATCCAAAAAATTTAACATCATTCCCCCTCCTCCATCATTACAACCCAAAATGACCTATCACATTCTTCCTTCATCCTCTAAATCCATTTTGGTTCCTTATATCCTAAACTCTCCCATCACATATCTTCCACATACCAAATCCATTTTGGGCCCTTACATCCCAAAATCACATCCCCCATCTTATCTTAGTCATTCCTCCATCCACCAATCCCATATCCCTAACACCTACCATAAAAATCCCATTCCTTACATTCCCAGTCAGGATCAACAAAGGCACATTCCCACATCTCATATCTGCCAATCTCCCTCCATCTCTCCATCCATATCTTCTCCATCTCATCCAATTTCTCATGATATCCCACGCTCTCCCCATAGCAATTTGGATGCCATATCAAAAATGCATAAAGATAACTATCCACAATAATCTAAAGATTGTCATGTCCACTTCAAAAGACATGCTCAAGAAAAGAAAAATCCAATCGAAAAATGCACCAATTCCCAAAGGCCACAAAGGCCCACCAAATAAAAAGAAAAAACTATGTGGATCCCAAAGAAAAAAGACACAATACATCTAAAATAAACATCCACAATGGCATCCAAAGTTTCTATTCCACTAGATAATCATTCCCCTCCTCTATCTCCTAGCTTCATTTTGGGTCCTTATGTCCCAAAACTACCTATCATAACTCCTCCATTATATCCACATGTACCTTTCACTTCTCTTTCGCTTCATCCACCCACCTCACAACACATGCCAATGTTGGTCCTGACAACATCCCCCTATCATGCTCACTTTCCATTATTCCATCCAAATACTTTTTACCACCATATCCCTCACCCCACACATATCCACCATCACAACCATCTCATCTACACCTTTTCATAAGCCACTCATCCAAAATAAAGTCGTACCAACATCCAGTCAAAAAAAGTCAAAAAAGTTGAAAATATTATAAAGTTAAAAAAAAAGAGGTCAAAAAAATTTAAAAAGTCAAAAAATAAGTTCAAAAAATAAAATAAAAACATTCATCCAATGGTGAATACTTTTCAAAAAAGTGCCTTGGACAAGTACCATGATGAAAACCTGGCAAACAGGCATCATGCTTAATCCCTCCATCCAGTTCCTCTCTACAATTGGGGACAATTCCTTCTAGCACATCCCATCCATCACCTCCTCCGTCCCATTTTCCTCTCATACCTATCATATCTTACCCATTTTCATCTCCTTCATCCTCCTTTGGATCTTGATAACACAATAAAAGCTAGTGTGTATACATGCTTTTGGGAACCTTTTTACATCCATTTCCCTGCCACAATTTGCAGCAACTTATCCTCTATCTATCCATGCTTCCTATAATATTATCTTTCATCCACCTCCCTCATCTACTCATTATCCTATCTTCCATCCACCTCCCTAATCCAATTTTTATCCTATCTTCCATCCATCTTCCTCATCCACTTGTCATCCTCACTTTCATCTACCTCTCTCATCCTCTCGTTGTCTTATAGCTTCCAGTCATATCTCCCCCCTCTTAATGTCGCCTCATGTATGAACTATCCTAAGTGGGGGCATCTTATTCCTTGGAAATCTTATCACATCCATCTTTCCATCTCCTCATCCTTGCGTCATTTCCATCTTTATCCTATCTATCCTTTCATCTCCCAATCCTTATCTTCTTCAATTTCCCCATCCAAATCCTTCCTTACATCCTTCTCACATCCATCTTTCCATCTCCTCATCCTTGTGTCATTTCCATCTTTATCCCTAATCCTTTCATATCCCAATCCTTATCTTCTTCCATTCCCCCATCCAAATCCTTCCATTTATCCTTATCACATCTACCTTTCCATCTCCCTATGCTTGCATCATTTCCACCTTTATTCCCCATCCTTTCATCTCCCAATCCTTATCTTCCTCCATTATTCCACCCAAATCCTTCCATCCATCAATCCTTGTCTACACATGCTTCCATCTCCTCATCCCTGAGCATCTCCGCCATCTTTCCATCGCCTAATACTTCCCTTGTCATTAGTATCTAGCTCTAGGCTACCCCCCATGCAATCCAATGCCATCCATTCATATCCCAATGCTACTAGAAATCTACCATCATATGAAAACCCTATCCATATCCCCTAAGCTATCCAAACCCAAACCTCAATCAACACATCTAATCACATCCTTAGTCTTGTCGCAAGCCTTGATCTCAATCCAATCATCATTGGGATGCATCCTTTCCAATCCCTCATCACCCTACCTACCATCAGTCCACCTTGGCTTTCCATATCGATCAGGGCATCATCATGCCCATCTTTTCATTGTCACCTTCATCCACAATCTCATGTACATCTTGTATCTTGTGTCTTGTACATAGCATCAGTCGTGTCTCCACCTAGGATCATTTATACATATTTTTCATTAGGTCCATCCTTTGTGTTAGTTAGTCATTATGTCATTGTGACCTTTGTCCCTATCTAGCTAAGTGCTTCAGCAACCATCCCCTAGTCCCTTTGAGGTTCGAGTGTCTCGCTTGTCTCTTGTCATAGAAATCTTGGTCTAAGCAATCCATTATCGGTCTTCGTAGGATGTATCCTTCCTCATATCAGACCAATCAAATCAGTCATCATCCATCATAGTCCTTATGGAAAAATGTTTTGTGAGATACTTTTTTTATTTCTCTAGTACTTTTTTATCTTTGTTTATCTTTTATCTTGGGCTTCCTTGGTCCACCTCCTCATGGTCACCACGATCCTTTATATCATGGTGCGCTTTGAATGGTCGAACTTGGGGCAAGGTCTTGATTTTTTTTTTTGAGAGTAAGTCAGATATGACCCTTACATATTCAAACATGTGATCCCTTGTGGTCACATGGTGCATTTGGGAAATATTGTGTGTTTGTCGGTTACCCAGCATCGTTTCCACCTTGAAGCTTTTGGGACTCATGTGTGATGTTGGGGCAATCCTTATGTGTTTTTCGTGTCAGTCCCATGCAATTTCTATGACATGGCCTTGAGTTCCTAAGTAACCTTGGCATGTCTTGGATAGTGCTAAATCAAAATAAGTGTTCACTACATTACATCTCTCATTTTGGGAGGTGCCATCTCAAGCTTCTTAACTCTCCATCTGCTCATTATTCACTCATTCTGCATGCATCCTCTCATCCATTTCAAGAGTATACCCATGTTCTCTCCAACCTGTCTATCCTCTTGAGGGGGCATCCTCATCCTCATCTCCTATCAATCATTTCTCCTAGTTACTCTTTTGATTGACTAGGGAACCTTTTAAAATTCAACCATTTTCTTTCTAGCTCTATGTTTTACTTTTCTTTGAAATGACACTACTATGTAACACCTTCTCAAAGAGGGGAAAAATGTAGACACCTAAATTTAATTAATGATTTTAATTAAATTTAGTCATCTTACTCGCATTATTGATTAAATAATCATGTATTATTTAATTAATTAATGTCATCCCCTAGTTAATTAATCTAATTAATTAACTATAGTCCAATTAATCTAATGGAAATCCATAACCATTTAATTAATTAAATCCCCTTCATTTATTAATTTTAATGAATACTTTTATCTATTTAAATTAATTCATAAATCCCTTTTTGATTAAATAACTCCTATTTAATCAATTAGAGCACATGGCTCCTAACTTTAACCCCTAACCTAACCAATCCCAACAACCTAACCTTGATTTTTCACTCAACCCAACCCATTCACACATACTAATCACCCTTAATTAGCTAATGACCCATGATTAGCTAATCCAAACATCCACTCATTCTCTCTCCTCCCATCACATCCTCTTAATTCTCCCACTTGCCTCCTAATCCAAGCCTAATCACCTCCTAAGCATTTGCACAATTATAATCCATGGATTAAGAAATCCTAACCCAACCCAAGTCAACTATCATGTCACATCCTCACATCCCCCAATTCCTTCACCTCATGTCAACCTTAAATGATCTTACACATCCCTTACACACTTCATCTCCTTCTTACACATTTGTCCCCTCTCATATCTCCCAAAATAGTCACATTCCCACATACCTTCCAACCTCTCCCATTATGACACTTGTCATAATGAGATGCATTTGAGAAAGAACAATCCATTTTCTCTCTCTTAAATACATCTTGGCCCTTCCTCAAATTTGCATCTCAACCGTCCATATGCCTCTCCTCTTGCCTATAAATTGAAGGTTCATTTCCTTCATTTTCATCCACCTTCCATGCAAAGTTTTAATGATAATTTGAGAGCCTAAAAACTACTAAATTACCATTATTATTCCAAAATCCCCCCTCACATTTGAAGCTTGAGAAAGTATCAGTGAGCACACATATCCAATCTTGGAGAAATCTACAAATCAAGGAGGCCTTTTGAGTGGTTTGCACTCTCTTGTTTTAAGCTTTCTTTGTCTAATATTAAGTGTAGTTTTTATCTTAGTTTGTGAATGCTTAGGCTTTATTTTTTATTCTTCACACACTAATTTATTGCTTACATGGAGTAATCATGGGATCATCAAAAAGTGGTGAAGAAATTTTCTAGGAACCACAACTGATTTAAACCCTTTTTCTATACCTCACTTCATGACACTTTGGACATTCACTCTCATTTGCAAGATCTTTGCGAAATAATACTCAACCATTCACACATGCATGGATGTTTTCATATGCCAAGCCGAGCTTACTGATTTGATTTTTACATTGACTTCATTTTGTTGGCAATGTGGAGTCAACTAGTAGCAATGAACTTGATAATGCCAATTATTGATCTAAACTCTCATTTGTCCAACCATGCACCACTTGCAAGTTAAGGATTTGAAGGATTGTTTTCAAATGACTTAACTTGCAATTAGCATACACAAGATTTAAAGCATCCTCCATTAAATTGGCCCAATCATCATTGAGACCCTCATCCAACAATCTATCAACTTCAAACCCTTCATCAAATATTTCTACCTCTTCATCTATGTTTGGTGCCACTTTATCTATGTTTGTTGCCTCTTCATCTCTCACTATCTACAATTCTATCATATCTTCTAATAATTATAAGTCCAAGGGCTTATACCACTATGCCCATATCTTATCATATGTACATAGATCACATTTCTTTTTTCCAACTTTCCACCAAGACATTTTTTACATGGACATGGATATTTGTCAATTCCCCCCTCATTAGCTACTCTCTCATCAATTGCATGATATTGATCTATAGTAAGCCATTGATGTTGATCTATCTATAATATTTTGAATTTCACTATTAATTTAGATTATGATTTTAAAGAAAAAAACATAAATCTGAAAATTAGAGATGGCAAAATATTGTTGAAAGTGACTTTTAGTAGAGACCATAACAGAAAGAAGAGGATATAATGAGTTGTTCTAAGATCTATCTTACATTTATTTGACATTTACCTAATCAGAATGAAATATGCATGTGTTTCAGGACCTAAATTACCTCTGAATTTGCTACAAAGGGCCTTCTTGACTTCAAATTTGTTACAACAAACTCTGAATTTCTTGCTCACCTTTTCAAAAGTCTCCAAGTCCTATCCAAACAAGCTTTATCACATCTGCAAGTTCTTCAATACCTATCCATGATAATAAAAAATGTTAATAACTATGATGAGGGTGTATTAACAACTTCTAAATCAAATTAAAGATGAGTGGAAAATCATTGTAACTATTGTATCTTCATCATAATCTAAGAACAATAATATCAACAAGAAGTAGCATCACAGGACTTTAAACATCACTATTAATATTTATTTAAATGTAATTTTTTTATCAAAGTACAGAAATACCAGGGTTGGTAATTTTTCCTAGAATTAAAAACCTTCAAACAAAATTTAAAAATGATTCAGTGAGGCATAAAGGAGTGGTTAACAACTTAATAAGATGATACAAAATTGTACCTTGAATGAAATGGGAAGGAGGAAAAACTAATAAAGCTAATAATATGATGCAAAGAATGAATAAGGTAACTTGGGTTCCTTAATTAAAACCTTATTAAACCACATCCATCCATTGATCACATTCCTATAAAGCAATTCTTAACAAAAATGGTCATTTGTTGTCATGGGGTAAATATGACTATGTTTTTAATTGCCTACTAATAATTGTCCACTTTAATACAATTCCCACAACAACTCTCATTGATTGATCTTCCACCAAAGTTTAGATCAAGGATATGACAAATATGGAAACAAGGCACTAAATCCATAGTCTTGAAATGTACACACCAATTCATGCAAACTAAAAGTTTCTTGATTGTATTGTTACTGTCTTGGTAATTTGATAGTCACTTTCAATGGTCATCAAGAATACAAAAGGACACAAGGCTATAAGACCTTATCAAGCCTTACAAATAGGAGGTGGGAGTGTAGGGATGAGGTTCATACCTTACTGAGTTCAAAATAACTTTAAGGCAATGGACAAACTGGTGTAGGAACACCCATGGGACGAAGGAGCTAAGAAGGATTTCGCATCTAGTTTTTTAATCAAATATGTAATAAGGTCTTTTGACCAATTTTTGATGTCAATTGTAATCATTTGAAGTAATTTTGTCAAGCCAAAGAGCCAAAATTTCATTGTAAGACCAATAGGTCAAATCTGGTAAATGTGGTCAAAGGTGATGGAAATGTTGGATATTGCTAATGCATTGGGGAGATTGTTGGATACATTTAATATGTTTAATCACTATATTATCAATGTTGTTGTCATTCATGTTTTGTCACTGATGTCAACATATGTCTCTGAGAGGAAAACAGACCGGTTATTACAGTGTACAAATATTGTATGGATGTTTCAGAATGTGCGAAGTTAGTTGTAGGTACAGGAAGGTGTTGTGAACTTATATCTAAGATCACATAATTTAATAATTTATATTGGCTGAGTTATAGAAGATTTAGTGAAGACTGGTTTCTGGAATGTGACAATGAAAGTTGATAGAGTAAGTCTCTTGTTTTGGGTATATCTTGCAGGTGATAGGGATTCAGTATATGCGAGCTTAAGGGATGATGGATAGCATAATGAGGAATTTTCATTGGTCTTTGCAAGTTATGGAAAGAAGGATGATGTCATCTATGGCATGTGTTCTGAAGAAGACCTATTTGGAAGCTGACTTCAGAGTTGTAGCGTGTATCATGGATGGTGAGCATGAATTACGGATGTCGGTCCTTAATTTTTGAATTATAATTGTTGTATACTTATTTTAGATACCTTATGTATCTTAGAAAGGAATTATGTAATCATTTGTATATTAGGAAAGCCTAGTTGGCCAACTTGATCATTTATTTTGTAATAAGGGTATATATGTAAGATCTTTTTTTTTGAAAAGATATGGTAGAATGGATGTGATGTAAAATAAGATTTTGGAAGTTGTGAGATTGTGTCTATTAGATGTAGAGAAGAGGATTGTATGTACTTTATTGGAACTAATTAAGCAAAGATAGTTCCTATCAGACAGTTCACAAGGACTGTGTATTTCCTCATATACACTTGTGTTGCGAACAGTAAGTTCTGAAGGTGGACTTAACCTTCTTTGGGCAATGAGCCTACCTCTTTTCTTTGACTCCTAACAGGGTCTATCCTCTAACAAGGACTATGTACTGTAATGTTGTATTCAGCTCCTAACAGGGCTAGATCTTCTAACAAGGATACTATACTCTCAGTACATCATTATTGGGTGTTAATACCCACCAGGGTTTTACCATGGTTTCCTCGACAATAAATATTGTTTTATTGTGTTGGCATTCATTGTGTTCACTTGATTTGATATTGTTGTTATTCAAAGTTTAAAGTTTAATAATCTGGCATACAACTAATTCACCCCTCCCTCTCAGTTGTATTGGTCAACTATTATTCCTAACAATTGGTATCAGAGCTTCTGGTCCTTAGTGAGAAAGCTTAACAGCTTGAGGTGATCTTGGAGATGGCATTCTATAGAAAGGATAGTCCAAAGTTTGATCCTGAAAACTTTGACAGTTGGAAGAACAAGATGTGAACTCATTTGCTATGTTTAGGCATTGACAACTAGATGATTACAAAGAATGAGGTAACCATAAAGGTTGAGGATGAATTGGACAAGGCTTCTAATGAAGAAAAGAAGACATTTTCATATAACATGGTTGCAAGGGAAGCACTAATCAGTGCACTCTCTGAAGGAGAATTTACTAAAGTGAAAGATTTGGATTCAGCACACAAGATTTAGATAAGATTAGAAGCATTGTATGAAGGAGACAAGTTTACCAAGCAAGCGAAGTTACAGAATTGGAAAACGAGAATGGAGAAGATGTAAATGAAGGATGATGAAACTATTAGGGCTTATGTACAAAGTGTTATAGAGGTTGTGATTGGAATCAAAAATTACGAAGGCACTTATGAAGAAGAAGTAATTACGAAGATTCTTAGATCATTGACACTAGTCTACAAGACCAAAGCTCAGACTATAGAAGAAATTATACCTTTGACTCCAAACTTTAGTAGAGAAATGTTGATTGCTAAGCTAACTACCTTTGAAGCTATAGAAATGGGAGATTTTGTACCTAAAGATGAAACAACATTTAAGGTATTTGCACAAAGAAAGATAATATTTGCACTTTTGAGTACCAACAGTGAGAATATAAAAGAAGAGCTTGGTGATTATGCTGATGAATGGGAACATATACAAGAAGAAGAAAGAAAGCTAGATGAACTTGTTGCACTGTGCTAGAAGAGAAAAGAGAGGTAAGGGTAAATTTGAAGGAAAGTTACCTTTGAAATGTTTTTCATGCAATAAGATAGGTCACTTTGCATCTAGATGTCCTACAAGAGTTCCTAAGCACAAACCTAAGTTTTTCAAGCCTAAGTATTCAAAAGAAAAGGAAAGTTATTATGCTAATGAAGGTATCTCTAATGATGATGATTGTAATTATGAGGAGATTGGATTTATTTCTATTAAAGATAAAACAACTAGTATATGAAGAAAAAGCTTTAGTATCACATGTTAATAAGAAATCTAAATGGGTTATAGACAGTGGTTTCTCACATCATATGACTAGAGACAAAAATAAATTTGTTAAACTAATGAAATATGATGGTGGTGTTGTAAGATTTGGAGACAATGTTCCTAAACCTATCATAGGAGTAGGGTCTATTACTCTGGATGGAAGGACTAATACTGACAATGTATTGCTTGTTGATGGACTTAAGCATAACTTGTTGAGTGTTGGACAACTGATGGACAAAGAGTATCAATTGAGATTCATTGATGGGAAGTGTTTTATCAGAAGTAATACAAGAAAAATGATTACAACTGGTACTAAATCTAGAGGTAATCTATTTGAATTAAATACATTTGGAGCCTCTTGTTTTGTTGCGAAGGTAGATGATAGCTAGTTATGGCACAGAAGTGTGTGTGAGTGTTTACACCTTCATGAAATTAGGACAATTAGCAACAATTCTATGAAAATATAATAAAAATTTAATCTAAAGAATTGCATTTAACATCCATAACATCTCATGGTTCTCTATCTAAGCTTGGTAAGTAGAGCTCTCAGCCTTATTCTCTACTAATGATGATCCTAGAATGAGAAATTTATGATAAAATGCCTAAATCTAGCTCTCAATTCTCAATGTGATACAAAGATTAACTCAAATGCTCATGATAATGCTCTCAAATCTCACTATTTGCTCTCAAATGCTCAAGATATTGCTCAATTTCTCTCAAATTTCCTATAGTGATGATGCTATGCACTTGAATTTTCTAAGATCTATTATGCTCTCAAAATGACTTCTATTTATAGTAAAATCCCAAGGGTAGGGGGTAGAGTTACTTGATCATGGTTTAGCCTTGGTTGAGTCAAAAACTTTGAAATTTTTTTAAATGGGGGGAAAATTTAAATGATTGTCTCAAAGGTTTGGACAAGTAGACAAATTTGAGTGATTGAGATTCAAAGTTGAAAATGAGTGATTGAGATTCAACTATTTGGAGTGATCCATGTGTATTGTGTTCTCAATTCTTATTGGTTTCTCAAACTATGTTGAAAGATATTAGGATTAATTAAATTCCATCAATTAATTAAATTAGCCATGTAAGGGAATAGGTTCAATTTGATTTTTGATTTAAAACTATACAATTAATTGATTAAAATCAATTAAATAGTGTGATTGATCCCTTTAAGCTTGTATTTAATTATTTGATGTCATTATTTGATTTTTCCTTTGATTTGAATGATTTTGTCCAATTTTGATTAATAAATGTCCATTTAAAATTGGTTTGATCCATTTTGATGAAAATTAGAGCATTTGGCTAAGATTTTGCAAATTTGAATGATTCTAAGACACCTGCCCAGTTTTGAGTGTCTACAAATGCCCCTCTTTGAATTGATGTGTGTAGCGCATTGATTCAAAGAAAATTGTGTTTCTTGATCATTGTTTTGATACTTGATTGATTGATACAAAACTAATTTGAAAAATGATGCAACATGCCCCACTGATAATAGTTCAAAATTTTAATGCCCCTGATTCAATGTTGATGCAGATTTGATACTCTAATGATGCCCCCTCAGAAATGAAATAGATTGATCTCTGGATAGAAAATATAATGCAATTGATTGATAATAGATCCAATATGTTTTCATTTCTAACAAACATTGATGATAATCAAGGCCTCAACAAATGCCCCAGTTTGATAGGTATGCAGATATAGGTCGAAAGGTCAAAAATCTCTTCAAAATTAGGTCAAATAGAATAAATAGGTTGAAAAACCCAAATTTACTATTCATTTGCACTTTTTACTATTGAGATTTTTCTTTGATCCTGAGAAAGTTGATTATGATGGTCCCTATTCGAGAGCATCGGTTTGAGAGAGGATGACAGTATCAGAGACCATTTTATTACGGACCTCCGGTAAGTGACTTTGACCCTCCTAGTGCATTTATTACCATTTTTTTAGCATTTATTACATAAAAAACTTGATTTTTAGTTGTAAATTTGTGAAATGCCACCTAGGGTAGTTAAAATGATGCTTAGGAAGATAAAATACCGCATCCACACATTTAAATGCCACCTAAACATGTTTAAATCCCACCTATGAGCAATTTTAAATCGCCTAAAAACTAGGGTTTTTAGTCAAACTATGTATAAAACACCACCTGTAAAACCCTTAAGAATTAAATGATGCCTAGGGTCATAAAGTACCACTTAAGGAAAGAAGTGTCACGTCTACATGATAAAGTACCGCTTGTAAAAATGGATTCACCGCGTAAGGTAAAGTGTCACCTCCGCATAGGCAAATGACGCCTATAGGAAATTTGAAAATTTTTAAGCTCAAAATTGATTTTTATGATTAATTTTTATGTCTCTAGATGAATGATTAAATGTCCAAGATAGATAGGTCTGTTGTAGTTAAGAGAACAAGTGATTAGGATATCAGGATAATCGTAACAATGAATGTTTGATTTGTCAATCTGATAGGATAGAAAAATGATAGGATAGAAAAATTGATAGGATTGATAATTGATCATATAGGTCCCATCTCACGATCTAGAGTTAGGAACAATAAGTTGATAGCACTCGCAAAGAGAAAAGATTGATTAAAATTTGATTGATTGACTTAAAATAATCCACTGATATAGAATACTGATATGATTCCCTTGATTTGCAAAACAAGCACATTTCTGTAAGTTATATATACGGACCGTAGCTTCTTGGATATTAGATTTAGGTCAAGAGCTGACACAGCCTGAGTATCATGTTATTGAGATGTGTGGTTTCAGTTTCCTTTTAGACATCCCTCTGTTCTAGCTGAACCGAGGTCTTTTGATAGTTGTGGCAGAGCAATGGCACTCTGACCACAATATCTTCCACTTACCACTCGAGGAGATGACCATCACTCCCGAGGATGTTTACAGATTGCTCTATATCCCTACTCGGGGTGAGAGAGTATACTATGATTCTATATATGACAGCACTTTCTGTAGATGTGTTTTTGGGGATAATACCATTGGCGATGATACTATTACATGGGCACAGTTTTCTTTGTTCCCTACATTGTCAGCGGTCTTAGGTGCTTTGATAGGCGGTTTACTGCTTCTGAACCAGTGATGTCGAGGATTCTCCATTGGATGGGGCCACATTTTAGAGGATTTGATTGCACACCCTTGGTGTTTGGATTAGGGTTCCTGTGTGCTAGCATAGTTGTATCATGATTTTCATGAGGTTGTATACAGATCAAGTGCATCATTGTCAGCAGGTGCAGTTGTGTTACAGTTGTGGATATGGGAGCATCTTCCCATTACTAGACCAGTGTGGGCACGTGCTCGAGGTCATGGTTATCCATATGATTTCTTTTATAGTGGCATGGTTGTCCAGCATCATCTGGGAAAACTAGAGTATTAGCATCTCATGATCGATGATAAAGATCATATGGTATGGAGATCATATCTATTTTGTGAGGGTTGGCAAGAGGACAATGATGAGCTCCCATACATGGTTTCACCGATATGGATGATAGGTTGATCACCACTCATGATTGAGAGATTCTGCTTTGGTTGAGTATCCAGGCAGTATGGCAGATATCAAGATATGCCCCAGGGTATGGCATTATATGCTCGAGTCCAAGCAAAGAGATCGATGTGGGGTGCACAGATTGACTTCCAGTTCACATGTGATCAAATTGACAGATTGGTATATATTAGATGGGACATGTTAGACCATGTGGTAGATGCTGGGATGTATGTGGAGTATAGAGAGTGGTTTTCCTAAAATAGATTTTTGAGATTCACAGATCCTGCGAAGCTAATCCCAGACAGGGATGAGCCATCAGATGATGAGGGTGGAGATGATGATGGGGATGGTGAGGATAGACATAGATGACATTGACGCCAAGTTCCTAGAGCACAAAGAGCTCCTAGGGTTATAGTTAGAGGATGAGGAGGACCATAGGTATGAGGTGGTCATATCAGAGCTAGGGATATAGATGTCAGACAGGATCAGAAGGGATAGGGACCTAGATTTGCACAACCTAGATTTGTAGAGGTATGGGGAAAGCATAGAGTTAGATGATAGGTTTTCTTTTTTGCTACTAGACAAGTTCCCAAAGGACAAGCTTCGTTGGTACAGGCACAATAGGTTCCCTTGGTTCAGCATGGACAAATTCTAGCACAATAGGTGCTTCCTCAAATACCTAGGTCTCAGGATATGGGTTAGACTTCACAGGCTTCTCCTAGCATAGATGCTCTGTCACAGGATGTGCAATCATTACAGATAGGTTTGATAGAAGTGGTTGGCCGACTAGATCAGGTAGCTACTATGATGTAGCAGTTCATGACTATGATGGCTTAGAGGTCGAGTGTTGCTAGTACTATTTAGACTCCTCCTCCTACTCAAGATAGATCAGGTGACAGGGGACCAGATGGATCAGGGATAGGTGATGGAGCGGGTCGCCCTACATGATCTTGATGATTGATTATGGATCTTCCTCGTTGATGATTTTGTATCATGTTATATTTATTGATCAGGATTTTGATGTATCATTTTGTCAATGATATTGTATCTTTGATATACATATTTGATGGATCTTTGATGTTATGGACATTTATATGATTATAGACTTTCCTTGATTCTCGTGATGTTTTCATGTGAGATTATCTTTATGTGCAGCTCTATATGATGTTTATGATGCATTTTCTTTTGATTGTGTTATGGATGCAATGTAGCTTACATATGATATAGATAAATGAGTGCAAATGATAAAGTAACTTTGATATGTTTTCTGATTTTCAATCTATGGATGTAAATGTTTTATTATGGAAATATGGATAATGAATGCAACTATGTTTTTAATCTTTTGATGTATGCAACTCTTAAAATGCAATTCTTAACTAAATGTATGCAAATGATTAATGATGAATGAATCTTTTTCTTTTTCTTTTTCTCAGATATAAGGTTAATGAAAATGAGTAATGCTATGAATGAATGCAAAAGATAATCTCACATTATTGATTTGAACCAAGGACAAGGTGTTTAAATTGAACCCCACTTGAAATGATTGATCAAGATAAGAAATACATACCCCCTTTCACTTGGAAAATTAACTAAAAACCAATGCACTTAATCTAACATGAAAATGCAAATGTAATGCAATGCAACTAATTGTCACTAGCTTTTTGCGAAAGAACTGCAAAAGAGAAATATTTTCATCATTGAGCATTGTGGGACTGGAAAGCAAGTACAACCATCACTGACCACATCATGATGATATGAATACTGCTTTTTATCACATTTGGTAACCTTTAGGAAACTAGTACAACCCTCACTAGTTGAATAAACAACTATGGGAGTATGAATACTGGTTTCAATGGATTCAATGTTGCAATTGGATTTTGGTATTAAGATATGGAAGATCTAAATAGCCAAGGTATCCATTTGTGTAAACAAACAAAGGTTAACCCTCCACCCTATATGAAAGTCCTCGATGGTTCTTTGATGACCATGTCATTAGATGAATTCACATAAGTTGTTGGATCTCCCTCAAGACAGTCACTCAAAGGCAAGAAAAATATCATGTCTCCATCATCGCCAATCTTGTCGGAACATCATTGATTAGCTAAAAAGACATGATAAAAAGAGATTCAATAAAGATCGCCAAAAAGCTTCAAGTGTTTTTCCATGTATCAATATTTTCAAAAAGAATTTCCAAACATTCTAATCATTTAAGTGATGTCAATTTTTAATCCTGAATAATAAAATCAATGAAGGCTCAAGGATCAAGTTGTAGGATCAAAATACTTAGTTGTGAACAATGATATCAATCAAAGGTTCAATAAAATATCTCTCTTCTGAAGCTCTAATAATTCCCTCTCTGATGTGTGACCAAAATTAGCACTATTGAATCTATTTTTAACAAAAATCCAATCCTTTCCTGCCCCCAAGTGATAAATGTGATCGTGTGACAAACTTAGGGCAATAGGAAATCTAAAATGCAACAATGCAGCTGAAAGGTTTTATTATGACTATGCACAAATGATGGATGCAATGAAGGTTTACAAGTGAGATGATGGAAATGCAATATGTACACATGCAACTAGGAAAGACTTAGGGGAACAAAAGGCGCTTGATTGCCAAAATTTCACCTTTTGGGTTTATTGCTCTTTTTTCTCTTTTTTCTTCTTTTTTTTCAATATTTTTGATCTTTTTTATTTTATCATGTACAAAAGTGATGCTTGAGTCATCAGATACACACTTGTCTGATACTCTTTCTTCTGATACTCTCTCATCTAATTAGGTATGAAACCTCTTTAAATGGATGCTATTAATGGGCTCTTGTAATTCTTCCCCATCACAATTGGCTAATTTGTAAGTCTCCGTTCCAAATGAAGAAATAATGACAAAAGGACCAAGCCAATTTGCTTCCCATTTACCCTTCTTTTCCCTTTCCACTTGATTTTTAGGGTTCTCCCTTAGCACTAAATCATCCACTTGAAAGACTCTTGGTTTAATGTTCTTGTTATAGTTCCTTGAAATCCTATTTTGGTAAACTTTCAAATGTTCATAGGCTTGTGCTTGATGTTCCTCTAAAAATTCCAATTATTGAATTTGGGCAACCCTATAATCCTCATCTACTATTAATCCTTACAATGATACTCTTAGGGATGGGATTTCAACCTCCAAAGGTAAAACAACTTCGGCTCCATAAACCAGGGATTATGGTGTAGCTCTTGTAGGTGTCCAGATACTAGTTCTATAAGCCCACAAAGCCGGGTTGATTTTTACATGCCAATCTCTTCCTGATTTGTTCACCGATCTCTTCAAGATTTTAAGGATATTCTTATTAGTAGCATCGGCTTGTCCATTTCCTTGTGGATAATAAATGGAAGAACAGTGATGGGTAATATGAAAAGTATCACAAAGTTCATCCACATCTTTGTTCTTAAATTGTTTTCCATTGTCAGTAATTATGGCATGAGGAATACCATAGCTACAAATGATGTGATTAAGGATGAACATAGAGATTTGTTTTCCTGTAGCATTGATCAAAGGAATGGCCTCTACCCATTTAGTGAATGTAGCCGTGATAATGTATTTGTGCCCATTAGATGAAGGTGGATAAATCACACCAATCAAGTCAAACCCCCATTGATAAAATGGCCAAGGTGTAACAAAAGGATGTAATTCTTGAGCCGGTATATGTATCATATCACCATGATATTGACATTTTGTGCATATCTTAGCAAAGTGACAAGCGTCCTTTTCTAAGGTTTTCCAAAAATACCCCATGTGAAGGATCTTCTTAGCTAAGTTTAAATTTCTTGAGTGTGACCCACAAATGCCCTCGTGGACCTCACGTAAAGCTACCTTAGACTCTTCTTCCTCTAGACATCTAAGTAAAGTTCCGTCAAGACCCTTACGATACAATGTGTCAGAAAGGATAATATAACGAGCCGATTGTCTGATAAAGTTTCATTTTTGGGCTCGGGATTGGTCTAAGGGTAATACTTGGTCTTTAAGGTATGTGTAAATAGGGTCATACCAAGGTGAGTCATGTCCATTAAGTAAAGCAATAATTTGGGTATCAGGAAGGTCAAATATCAATTTTGTCAACTCCTCCACCAAGAATTCATACCTTTCATTTTGATTAGGCTTCTAGAGTAATGAAGCCAAGGTAGCCATTGCATCAGAAACTCTATTCTTCTCTCTTGGAATTTTCTCAATAGTTATCAACACAAAGTATTTTTTCCAAGCATCAATCATTGTCTTGTAAGGCATTAACTTTTCATCTTTTGTGTTGTACTCATCATTGACTTGATTGATCACTAATTGAGAATCACCATGTTAGAATAACTAAGAGGGGGATGAATCAGTTATCCACAGTCCCAAAACAAAATGTATAATCCAAAAACAAATTACTTAAACTTCTGCAGCTCGGTAACATAAGATACTATACTGTTTGTGCTTTTACTGATTACCAATCAATAACATATAATGATTGCCAACCAAATCCAATATGCAACATGTAAAGTATGACAACAAACAATCATCACAATGAACACATAACACAAGAGATTTAACGTGGAAACCCTGTTAAGGGAAAAACCACTTGGGACCGGCAACCCAAAATTGTTCACTCTTCTGAAGTGAGGTCAATGAAGACCCAACCCTGTTAAAGGTTACAAAACACACTATAAGGTGTGACCTTGTTAGAGGATTTTAGACCAACCATTATCATCCAACCAGCATTCACTATGGGGTTGAAAGGATAACAAATGTACATTCTATGAATGACATTACAAGACTTACAAGTCCACTCTATTAAGAGATTTCTCTATTTACAATGGTTAAAATGTAACAGCAGTTGATCTGATCACAACACAACTTCAATTGCAAATTATCAAATCTATGTTAAGATCATTCAAATCCTCTGATCAATATATCAATTTTGTATCAACAATAATCAATGACTTACTGTCACTCGATAATAGCTTTCTGATGCTTGGTAAACTCTACAGTTTGGTTCTCCTTAACCATTTTGATCAGGCATGCATGAAGCTCGTTCACGTGATAATTCTGCAGTCTCCTTCTCCCGGCATATGTTTCATAACAAAACCCTAGTCTCTTAAATAGACAAGTAAACCATTTTCTTCTCCTCCATTAGATTTTTCCACTTATTCTCCTTCATCCATTTTACCGCCTAAACCTTCCTCAGCTGATGTGTTAGTAACACATTTTAATTCCATCCTTTAGATCTTCCTTGAATTTTGTTAGTCATCAATCTTTGTAACAAACTTTATCTCCAACCTCATGATCATACACTTTACAGCTCATCAATCCTTATTGGCTAAACTAATCATTTAGTTCCTTTCTCTCTATTTGGTTAACAAAGAAATGTGTCAGTGAACACAAGCTTAGTTTATACTGTGCTTGGTATACACTACACTGCTCGGTGTATACTGTGATGCTTCATCAACCGACCACACTGCCTTATGTCTTTCAGTTCTTTTCCTCATCATAGATGAATGCAACATAATCAAGTTAATAACATAAGGTCATAGACTCATCAAAAAGTTACCCAATGTGTTCCTTATTCTCATCTATCATATACATCTTTCTTATGTAGATATGTATGTTCTTCATCTCTTTTTCCTCCTTTCTACAGATGTTTAGGTATTGTAACTTACAAGATAAGTGTTTTCAAACTAGTTGAAATCAATGAAAACATATTACTAATTTAATCATCTTACATATCTAATCAGTAACTCGGTGATCTCTAATCACTGATCTTCAATTAGGTTCTAAATCATTTGTAGTTCATCAATCTCTCCCTTTGGCATTGATGGAAACTCAAGTAATATGAAATATACCATACACATACCAAACATGTATTCTACAACTCTGTAAACAAATGTTGTACAAGCTCTCCCTAGCTTAATATGTTCAATCACTACATTACTAAACAACATTACCAAATACAGACTAGCTTCTGCAGATATGATCTTTTCAGCTCTCAGGTTCCTGCTTTTGTTCTCAGTAACTGATCTTCAATGATCTCCCTTACTTTCAGATTATCTCTCCCTTAGATAGATGTTTCAGTGTTCTCATTGATGCATATTGTTTCATATTGTTTATCTCTCCCTTTGATAATAATGCCAAAGAAACAAATAAACAAATAGCTCTGTAGTAGCCATGTAACTCTCTATTGTCTGGTGCATACTCTGTATACTGATATGCCAATCTGTTCTAGTTCTTCAAACTTTTCACAACCTTAGACATGATCCAAAGTGTGAACTATGTTGCATCAATATGAATGATCTTCTAATAAGATTAGGATGATGCAACATCTAGATCACATTAGTGACAGGTAGACAGGGGATAAACCCCAAGTCTAGTCCTCAAGTATTCAAATGTATCCTTCGGTAGAGGCTTTGTAAATATGTCTGCAAGTTGTTCTTTTGATGTAACAAATTCTAGCTTCACTTGCTTCTCTTGTACTTGTTCTCTTAAGTAGTGATACTTAATAGATATATGCTTTGTTTTAGAGTGCATCACTGGATTCTTTGAAATGTTTATTGCACTGGTGTTGTCACAATATATAATCACCGGCTCAGTGATTACCTCATTCATACCTTCCAACACTTGCTTAATGTATGCAATATTTGAATAGTTTTTAGTAGCAGCAACATACTCTGCTTCGGCTGTAGACTGAGAAATACAAGCTTGCTTCTTACTCATCCATGTAACAAGTCTTTCACCAAAGAAAAATCCTCCTCCGGAGGTGCTTTTTCTGTCATCCACATTTCCAGCCCAATCAGCATCGATATAGACTCTGAGTTCAAATTTGCCTTCCTTAGGATACCATAATCCATATTCCTCTATTTTCTTCAGGTATCTTAAGATTCTCTATGTAGCAATCATGTTTGACTCCCTAGGATTTGCAAAAAATCTTACAACAATTCCCACAGCATGTGCTATGTCTAGTCTACTATGAACTACATACATTAATTTAACAATCATAGATCGGTACAGTGTCTGGTTCACTTCTGTAGTTTCATCTTCCTTAGTCAATTTACATCCAATAGCCATCAGTGTTCCAATAGGTTTAGCATCTTCCATGCCAAATGTTCTCAGTATTTCCTTGATATATTTGGATTGTGTGATGAATATCTCATCACTCTATTGAATCACTTGTAGTCCTAGAAAGAACTTAATCTCTCCAAACATAGACATTTCAAACTCTTTTCTCATCTCATCAGCAAAGGATTTACATATGTGATCTTGACCTCCAAAGATAATATCATCCACAAATATTTTAGCAATCAAAATAGTATCATCAGTATCTCCTTTCATATACAAATTATTGTTCTCACTAGTTCTAATAAAATCCAATACTTAACAAATAAGTATGTAGCCTCTCATACCAGGCTCTAGGTGCTTGTTTCAAACCATATAAAGCTTTATGTAATCTACATATCATATCTTTCTTGTCTGGATCAACGAACCCTTATGGTTGTTCTATGTAGACTTCTTCTTCAAGTATCTCATTCAAAAATGCTGACTTAACATCCATTTGATACACTTTGAACTTTTTGTGTGCGGAATATGCAAGTGACATTCTGACTCCTTATAATCTAGCAACAGGTGCAAATGTTTCACCATAATCAATTCCTTCCTCCTGTGCATATCCCTTGCATACCAATCTAGCTTTATTTCTTGTTACCTCTCCATTTTCATTCAACTTGTTCCTAAATATCCACTTAGTACCGATAACATTCTTGTCCTTAGGTCTAGGTACTAAACTCCAGGTTTTGTTCTTCTCTATCTGTTCTATTTCCTCTTTCATTGCATTAACCCATTCATCATTTTCTAATGCAACTTTAACATTCTTCAGTCCATATTCACAAACTAGACATGTACCTTGTCTTGCTTTACTCCTTGTTTACATGCCATCTTGTCTGTCTCCAATGATTTGTGTCTTAGGATAATGTCTTCTGACAAATCTTGCCAGTATTTGATCTCTTCTTTCTTGTTCATCATGTGCAGGTTCATTTGCTTGCTCGGTAGGTCCTTCCTACTCGTCGGTTTCTCTTTCTTGTACCTCGGTATTGTTTTCCTGCTGACCAGTTGTCATAGGCTGTGGCTTTGGTAGATAATCAAGTTATTCAATGTAAGTGAATCTACCGTAGTCTTCTGGTTCCTTTCTATTTTCCTCTGCATTCTTATCATCAAACTCATCAACTCAAACATTAGTACTTTCAATCATTTTATTTGTAACTCTATTCAGACACTTGTATGCTTTACTTTTACTGGAATATCCTAGAAATATCCCTTCATCACCTTTTGAGTCAAACTTCCCATTTCTTTCATCTTTCAAAATAAAGCATTTACTTCCAAAAATCCTAAAATAACTTACAATGGGTTTGTGTCTAAACCATAACTCATAGGGTGTCTTGTTATTGTCCTTCTTCAGTTGTACTCAGTTCAAAACATAAACAGTTGTCCTGATAGCTTCCCTCCAGTATATCTAAGCAACATTATTTTCTATCATTAATGTCCTTGCACAGTCAACAATTGACCTATTCCTCCTTTTAGCAATGTCATTCTACTAAGGTGTCCTCGGTGCAGAGACCTGTCTTTTAATACCACGCTCATTACAAAAATTAGTAAATTCATCAGAGATAAATTCACCTCCTCTATCAGATCTTAAGCATTTTAATTCTTTACCAGTCTCTTTCTCTACTTTTTCTTTACACCACTTGAACATCTTGAATGCCTCAGATTTTTCTTTCAAGAACATGACAATCATCAATCTAGTATAATCATCAACAAAAAGAATAAAGTATATGTCTCCATAATAACTCTGAGTTCTCATAGGACCACATAGGTCGGTATGAACCAACTCAAGTATTTTCTTTTTTGAATAATCTTTTCTTTTGAAACTAGATTTAGTCATTTTACCTTTTTGACATTCATGACACATAACATGATCAGGCTTTGACAAGTTAGGAAGACCTCTAACTTTTTTCTTTTTACTGATCTTAATCATGTTATCAAAATTCACATGGCATAACCTTTTATACCACAACCAAGCATCTTCATTTTTCATCATCAAGCAAGAAGACTCATCATTATCAAGATAAAATAGATTACCTCTTGATTGTGCTCTAGTTCCAACTAGTCTTCCTCCATCATCAAATATTTTCACTTTCTTACTCTCAAAAGCAACTTGGTGACCTGAATTGTTTAGTTGTGCCACACTTAGCAAATTATAGTTCAGTCCTTCTACCCAATAAGCATTTTCACATTTTATTCTATCATTTATCATCAGGGATCCTTTACCTCTTACCATATAGGGTGTATCATTACCCATCTTAATAGATCCTCCATTGTATTGCTCAAGATGATCAAATTTATCATCATCACCAGTCATGTGATGTGTACAACCACTATCTATGATCCATGTATCATTTTTATTAACTTTAGAAATCAGTGATGTTTCTACATGTTTTTCTTCTTCCTTAGAATCATCTTTCATAGCAACAAATACAACTTCTACATCTTCATCTGAGTCAGATTCAGATTCATTTTCTTCTGCTATGTAACATACCTTTTTTCCTCTGTCATTATTGTCTCGATTGTCTCTGTTGTAGTATCAGTAGTTCCTATTGTTTCTTCTCCCATAGGCTCCTTTAGATTGGTCTTTGGTTCTATCTTCATCTTTCTTGTGTGGACACCTAGCAGCAATGTGACCAACTTCTTTACAGTTAAAGCATGCTAAAGGTAATTTACCTCTATATCTTCCCTTACTTTTAGGTAACCTTTTGGCCATAAGAGCTTCAAGTTCATCAAGCTCATCATCAGTATTTCTATCACTATCATCCTTATTATTTCTACTACTAGACTTACCAATCTTCAGAGAAGTTATAAAAGTGGATTCAATAGTCGGTACAACACTATTATCATAGTTGTTCAGTTCAAATGTTGTAAGCTTTCCAATCAAATTATCAAGAGTGAGTGTGATGTTAGGTGCTGACCTATTTTCATGAATTACAGATATTATAATGGCATAAATAGGCAATAGAGTCCTTAGAATTTTACTTACCACAGTGTCTTCATCAATAACTCCATCTAATGCTCTAATATCATGAACTACCTCCTTTATTATGTTTGTGTACTGCACAATGTTTTCACCTTCTTTCATCTTCATGTCATCGAATCTTCCTCTTAAGCTTTTAGCTCTAGCTCTCTTGACATTTACATCTCCACTATAAATTTTTGCAAGTTTATCCCACATATCTTTAGCATTAGTACATCCTTTGATATCTTCAAATTTGGCATCTGTCAGTGCAGCAACAATCTCCATCATAGTAACATTATGTTCATGTTTGTCTCTTAACTAATCAAGGGTCAGAGGTCCATTGGGCAATACAATGTAGCCATTCTCCATTAGAGTGAGGGCAGAATTCCCAATTCTAGATATATGCAGCTTCATTTGGCTTTGCCATATTGTGAAGTTATCCTTGTTTAGCTTTGGCACTTCCCTCTTATACATTTTGAGATCTTTGTGCTAAAGTCCTTAAAACTCTATTCCTAAGCAACCAATGCTCTAATACCAATTGTTAGAATAACTGAGAGGGGGGTGAATCAGTTATCCATAGTCCCAAAACAAAATGTATAATCCAAAAACAAATTACTTAAACTTCTGCAGCTTGGTAACATAAGATACTATACTATCTGTGCTTTAACCGATTACCAGTCAATAGCATATAATGATTACCGACCAAATCCAATATGCAACACGTAAAGTATGACAACAAACAATCATCACAATGAGCACATAACACAAGAGATTTAACATGGAAACCCTGTTAAGGGAAAAACCACCTGGGACCGGCAACCCAAAATTGTTCACTCTTCTGAAGTGAGGTCGATGAAGACCCAACCCTATTAAAGGTTACAAAACACATTGTAAGGTGTGACCTTGTTAGATGATTTTAGACCAACCATTATTGTCCAACCAGCATTCACTATTGGGTTGACAGGATAACAAATGTACATTCTATGAATGACATTACAAGACTTACAATTCCACTCTGTTAAGAGATTTCTCTATTTATAATGGTTAAAATGTAACAGCAGTTGATCTGATCACAACACAACTTCAATTGAAAATTATCAGATCTATGTTAAGCTCATTCAAATCCTCTGATCAATATATCAATTCTATATCAACAATAATCAATGACTTACTATCATTCGGTAATAGCTTTCTGATGCTCAGTAAACTCTGCAGTTCGATTCTCCTTAACCAGTTTGATCAGGCATGCATGAAGCTCGTTCACGTGATAATTCTACAGTCTCCTTCTTCCGGCATATGTTTCATAATGAAACCCTAGTCTCTTAAATAGACAAGTAAACCATTTTCTTCTCCTTCATTAGATTTTGCCACTTATTCTCCTTCATCCATTTTGCTGCTTAAACCTTCCTTGGCTGATGTGTCAATAACACGTTTTAATTCCATCCTTTAGATTTTCCTTGAATTTTGTTAGTCATCGATCTTCGTAACAAACTTTATCTCCAACCTCGTGATCATACACTTTACAGCTCATCAATCCTTATCGGCTAAACTAATCATTTAGTTCCTTTATCTTTGTTCAGTTAACAAAGAAATGTGTTGGTGAACACAAGCTCAATTTATACTGTGCTCGGTATACACTACACTACTCGGTGTATATTGTGATGCTTCATCAACCGACCACACTGCCTTGTGTCTTTCAACTCTTTTCCTCATCATAGATGAATGCAACATAATCAAGTTAATAACATAAGGTCATAGACTCGTCAAAAAGTTACCCAATGTGTACACTCCTTATTCTCATCTATCATATGCATCTTTCTCATGTAGATATTTCTGTTCTTTATCTCTTTTTCCTCCTTTCTACAAATGTTTAGGTATTGTAACTTACAAGATAAGTGTTGTCAAACTAGTTGACATCAATGACAACATATTACTGATTTAATCATCTTACATATCTAATTAGCAACTCGGTGATCTCTAATCACTGATCTTCAATTAGGTTCTAAATCAGTTGTAGTTCATCACACCATACACTTGTAACTCAGTAATATTCCATTATAAAGCCATCTTGGTACCAATGACTAAAGCTTCATACTCAGCTATGTTGTTGGTACATGGGTTCATAAGAGCGTGTATGATTTAGGAATAGTATACCCTTGAGGGGTAATCAAAAATATGTTGGCTTTGGAACCTCCTTGTGTGTATGATCCATCAAAGTACAATTTCCATGTCTTAGCTTCTATATTGATGATTGTTGCATCAGAAAACTCCACTTGAATGGAATGTGTAGAATCCAATGGATTTTCTACTAAGTGATATGCTATCACTTGTCCTTTAATGGCATTTCTATCCACATATTTAATATCAAACTCACTTAACATCATGACCCATTTTTCTATTCTTCCTGTTAAGGTAGTTTTGTTAAGCAAGTATTTCAAAGGGTCAATCTTTGTAATGAGCTTCACCTTGTGCGTCAACATGTAGTGTCTCAATTTTTGGGAAGCAAAGACAACAGCTAGGCCTTCTCTTTCCATGAAGGTATAGTTTAATTCATACTTAATCAATGTTTGGCTCAAATAATAGATAGCTCTCTCTTTTCCTTGATCATCTTCTTGTGCCAAAAGAACTCCTAAAGACCTCTTAGTTGCTGATATGTACAATAGCAATCATTTTCCTTTGATAGGAGGCATTAGAATTGGTGGATTGATTAAGTAAGTCTTCAACAAAGTAAAGGCCTTGTCACATTCTTCATCCCATGTAAAAATGGTGTCTTTGTGGAGCAATCTAGTGAATGAGTGACACTTTTCAACTAGTTGAGAAATGAACATTCTTATTGATTGAAGTTTTCCTTGAAGAGACCTCAGTTGGCTAATGTTTCTAGGAATTTCCATGTCCATGATTGCTTGAACCTTTTCGGGATCTACTTAAATGCCTTTTTCCAAAACTATGTATCCTAATAATTTCCCGAATTGAACACCAAAGGCACATTTTTTTGGATTGAGCCTTACTTTGAATTGTTCCAAGCATGTAAATATCTTCTCTAGAATTTTTAAATGGTCCTCTCTTTGATGTGACTTAGCCAATATATCATCTACATAATCTTCTAAGAAGGTGTGCATCATATCATGAAAAATGGTAGTCATTGCCCTTTGGTAAGTAGCTTTGATATTTTTGAGGCTGAAAGGCATTACATTCCAACAAAAAGTTCCCCAAGGGCATGTAAATGTTGTCTTTTCCTGATCTTTGGGTGCAATCTTAATTTGGTTGTATCCACTAAAACCATCCATCAATGAAAACATGGAGTGACCAGTTGTTAAGTCCACTATTGCATCTATACTGGGAAGTGGAAAGTCATCTTTGGGACATGCAAGATTAAGATCTCTAAAGTCTGTACATACGCGAATGAATTTGTCATGCTTGGTAACTGGTACAATATTTGATATCCATTCCACATAAGCAATTGCTCTTATGAACCCCACCTTTAACAATTTCTCCAATTTTTCTTTAACTAGAAGAGCTATGTGTGTATGCATTTTCCTCAATTTCTGCTTGATAGGTTTAACCCTGGGTTTGACATTCAAGTGATGCATGATGAATTCTAGATCTAATCCCAGCATGTCAGCATAGGCCTATGCAAAATTCACTTGCTTTGATTGGAAAAATTTGATGAAATCCTTTATCTCTAAAGGTGTAAGTGAAGCTACTAAATGTATGAATTTGGGCTCCAATTCAGTTCTAATATTGACTTTCTCCACTGGCTCTATAAGAATTGGTGATCTTTCTTCTTCATGTGCTAGTAAGGTATCCAACCTCTCTTCCTTAGGTGCCACAGTTGGGTTTTCACTATCTGAAACATCCTTTATTTTTACTTTTCTTGGTTCTAGTACTGCCACATGGTGGTTTTCACCACTAGAACTCTTCAATTTTTTACTTTTTTTCATTTTTTCTTTTGGATTAAGAGGCTGGACCCCTACCTTTCTCATCATGTTTGGATTAAACTCTTTGGTGGAAGAGGGATCAACCGCATTTAGGTATTGTGTCATTGCTTGGTCATTGGGAAAGTATAGTAACTCATTTGGTTTGGTTTAGTCCCAATCAATAAGCTTAGGATGCATTAAGGATAGAGATTCAATTGGCAAGTTGTCATTGGTTGGATTTAAGGTCATGACCTCATTAGATGGTTCATACATTGTATTGTTAAGGTCAATAACATGAGCTTTCTCAAGATGATCTGTGGAAGAAGGATCAAAGTTTTCTTCACTTGAGTCCTCTAAGACTTCTATGGGAAAGAAGACATGCGGGTTAAGCCTAACATTCAAATCACCCCCCCCCCCCATGAAGATACCCAAGGTTCACCTATCCATGGTTGATTAATGTGTGCTTGCCCTATAGGAAGTATCTCTAGATCTTCACTATCTTGAGTATGTTCTTGAGGAAAATTAGTATAAGAATGTATTACAACAATCTCTTTGTCATGGAAAGAATCTTTGGATAAAGAATCCCACTTATATTCTCTAGAATCATCACTATCAATATCGGATTCTACCATGTTCACTTGTTCATAAAAATCATGCATAGGGCTAGAACTTTCTCCTTTGTGTTGATAACCTATTCCTGATTTGTCTTCCTTTGATCTCCAAGAAGGTTCAATAGGTTCCAGCAACCCTCTATTTCTCATACCTAAGGGTCCTCTTCCCTTATACCCCATTTTTTGCATAATTTCAAACCCCTTTCCATATTGGTCAGCTTGGATATTGATGTGTTGAACACTTTCCATGGGATTGTTTGAAGTATCACTTTCATATTTGTAAAGCCATTGTAGAACCTCATTATCTTCTTTCTCAAGTGTTGACTGGTCACTCTCTCTTACAAAATGAGAGTTGTATTTGTGAGGAGGATTTGTCTTAGAAGTTTTTCCATGTGTTTTTGGGGAAGTAGGTAAATCAAATAGAGAAACAGAATATTCCCCTACTCCTTTAGAACCGATTCTACATTATTTTTTGAACATGTGCATCATCTCACTCATTTGTTTATATTGTTCTTCTTTGGCTTTGTCTCTCTCCTTTTTAGTAGGTTTAGAAAGTTCCACCTCCGGTGTGGATGTTTTGTCTAAATTATCATTTGAACTTGGACCCTCATAACTCACTTTTTCCTTTCCCTTAGCCGATGTAGTTGAGTTAGTTTGAATAGGGTTTGAGGTAGAGGTAACATTTGATGTTAAATTAAGATCATCACCTTTAGTTTCTTCAATGGTAGTATTTGGAACAATCCCTTTGCTATTATGAGGAATAAATAATTCATGAAGAGGCTTCAATGTGCTACAATATTGAAAAGGATTTGAATCCCCTCCAATTGTGATTTCTTCTCCCATGTGCAGAAATTTGATACATTGATGATATGTAGAAGGAACCACTTGCATCTCATATATCCATGGCCTCCCCAATAAGATTTTAAAATTTAACTTCATGTCTAGGACTTGACATATGGTGTCCTTTTTGATAGGTCCAACCTGAATAGGTAAGATAATCATGCCTTTTGAAGATCTCTCTTCCTCATCATAAGCTTTAATGGTAATTTGCTTCTTAGGATCAATTAAAGATTCAAATAAACCTAAGGACTTGACAAGGTTTAAAGTGAAAATATTAAGACCAGCTCCCCCATCTATGAGAACTCTCTTAACCCTATTTCTTTGAATGAGGACTTCAATATGCAAAGGCAAATTTTGAGGATGAGTGGTGGACATATCATCTTGATCTAAAAATGAAAGAGAATGTGGTGCAATGAGGTGTCCCACCATGTTTTGAAATTTTCTTCCTCCAAGTTAATAGGAACATTAATCCCCAATAGGGCTTGTTCCAAGATCTCCTTGTGATTTGGAGATAATTTTAACAACTCCAAAATAGAAATTTGAACTAGAGTCTTTTGTAATTGGTCCACCAAATTATATTACTTTGTTGTTTTAGATAATTGCTTAGCCAAAATGCTTGATTACGTAGGACCAATAGGTTTAGGATCAACCCCTTATAGGGTAATCCTTGAAGTTTGTCCCTAGTGATAGCATAAGATGTTTCCTCTTTGGGTTGTTCCTTGATTACAACAACATTAACACCCTGCTCATGTCTGGATAAAGTATTGATAGTGTTATCATAATGATGAGCAAAATTGACATTATTGTTGCCTTGTTTATTCGAATTGGAAGATTCACCCTTCTCATGGTTATAGAAAGGTTTCTTAAAGGTCGTGTGATCTCCATTGTTTTGAGGCCCTTCTATCTTGATCACACCATTGTCAATCAAATCTTGTACCACATTTTTCAACTACAAACAATCATTTGTTGTATGTCCTCTATTTCTATGGTACTCACAACGACTAGACTCATTCCACCAACTGGGCTTGTTTTGCGGTTCATATGGTTGAGCTCTAGGTAAATCAATAATCTTATTAGCAATGAGAGTTCTCAATGCATTCTCAAGGGGTTCACCCAAAGGTGTGAATGTCCTCTTGGTAGATGGTGCAAATAATTTCTTAGACTTGTTAGCCCCTTGATTGTTCCCAAAGTTGTTATTATTGGTACTATTGTTAAAAGGCACTTTGGGAACTTGATTTGCATTATTCACTTGAGTAGGTGTTCTCGTGAGAGTAAAGGGAGTGACTTTCAAATTATTAGCGTCAACAACCCCATCATTGACCACACTTTTTTTTTTGTTCCTCAATCCAAATCAGTTATACGTGTTAGGAAAATTCTTATTTTGATTGTTATTATTGTTGGAGGTATTGTTGTTGTTGTGATTCTTGTTATCCTTGTAAAGTTTTAGTTCTCCACTTTTAACCAATACCTCCTCCATTGTTCTTATTTGACCCTAGATTATTTGGGTCAATACCTCCTCCATTGTTGTTATTATCATGGTTACCTCGGTTGGTTTGATCTGAACCCAAGTTTCCAGAATAAATCATGTTGGTTGCTACCTCTTGGATGGGTTCCTGTGGTACTCTTGAGGAGGTAAATGTGTCACTCAGAAAAGGAAGTTCTTGCCTTAGATATGTTTCGTCTGATTGCAAGGTTTTCTTTACGTAGTAAGATCGAGTGAAAGTTAGCATGAGCATAAAAGCTCTTGGAAATAGGCTTTATCTTACTTGCTTGTGGCTAAATCCTTACAAAATTTTCAAAAATATTCAAAACCAGGATTTCTGACCAAGTGGAATATTGGAACAGATAGAACGTCCAAAAGGGTATTCAAATATAAAATCCAAATTTTTTGAAACCCTTGAGAAATATCCACTATTTTCCCTTCTTTTTTTTTGGGTGTCACTTTCTTGTGTGTAGGCGTGACTTAAAACTTAGTACGCGGTTACTAGAATTTGCCTAGGTGGCGCTTTGCAGGTGAGCAGGAGCTTTTTCCTGTTGATAGGCATTTCTTAACTTTTTCCAGGTGTTTCTTAAAATTTCATAGCTGTGACTTCATCATTTATAGGTGTTTCTTGAATAGTCATAGGCGTGACTTCACTATGCATAAGCGGTTTTCATCTGTGTGCAGGCGGCACTTTGCAAATTAGGTTGTAAATTCTAGAATTTTTAAAAGTTTTAAGATCAGATCCGCAGAATATTCTTTCTTGAAAATAAAATAAAAACCCAACACACACATCAAATTTGTACCATATACCTAAAACCACACTAAAAGTGTATGTTCTCAATCGTTTTCACAAATATAAACAAGAATGTCTTCCAAGTAATCTACCTAGAGTCAGATTTGGCTTTTAAACACATTGGCTCTAAAAGGCAGATTACTACTTAACAAGATTCTAATGAACACCTCCATTCTAGATCATGTCAAGCTCTTTTACCCACTTACGGGCTTCCCACACGCACGAAAGAATGATTTGGCGCAATCCCAAAGGACTACTAGAGGAAGTGAAGAATTCTTGCACACAACCTAGTCACTCTCCTATTAAGGAAGAATGCATTTGTTTATAGTGGGTCGGATAGTATCGCGGCTAAAATGATTGTCTCCCACTTTGGGTCATTCCCTCTCATCGTCCTCATAAGGAAATTCTCGGGAGGCAAGCCCTCTAAAGATCTAATTTATCTAGCATATATAGAAAAATAAGAAATCAAACTTAGTTCAACAAGTTTGGGAGTTTGGTTCACTTAGAAAGTGAAGAGCATATCCCTATTGTTGTTCCTTGTTCCAAACACTTCAAGCAAAATTTATTCTTTTTCAACCTCTTGACAAGGAGATTCTTATAAATGAAATGTTTGGTTAATTCCTCATCCCTTCCTTTCTACCAAGTTGAACTCACACGTTTGGATTTTTGATCCACTTCGCAAAATGGAGAGCATATGCCTAATGTTTGTTCAATTTGGACAATAGTTAGGTTTTTTCCTATTATGCTAGATCCAAAGAAAAGCCACAATTTAAGCAATGCAAGCTTGATATGAAAAATACCTCTTTTGTAGCTATCAAAGGCTAGGCGCTTTTTTGAAGTTTTTGATGTTTATTTCCTTACTTACCTAGTGGCTATCGTTCCCATTCCGGCTCCTCCAACAAATTAGTCAACACAGCCATACAAAGTGAAGGAAACCAAAAGCAACAAATTGAAATGCAATTAAGTGTTCTTGACAAGATTTTGCAAAGGAAATTTTAACAACTTAATGCAAAAAAATTAGTTCAAAGTAGGAAATTTCTTTTTGTAAGCATCTAACACCTTAATGTAATGAGCATAAAGCTTTTCTTCTAATCCCAAACTATCTAGAATTGAAGCATTATGAATTTCCTTTTGATGTTTGGTTTGAATTCTTACCTCTTTGCTCTCTTGAGTAACTCTGCTCTTTGGTTTCCATACTTTCCTGTGTCTGCTCATCTGCGGGAAAAACACAGACAGAGAGTAAGAAAACAAAATTTAATAATCTGACAACAAAATCAAACAAAAAATGCTAGGCGACATTTATCAGCTAATAAGCGTCAATTAAAAGCTAGTAGGCATGATTTAAAAACTTGCAGGTGTCACTTTCCAGTAACTCAAGCGACTTTTAAAAATTACTAAGCGTCAAACTTTAACTACTAGGCATTAAAAGTAGCTGTAAATTGCATAAGATAAAATATCCAAGACAGCAAAGAATAACTATTAAGCATCAGTTAAAAGCTACTAGGTGATACAAATAACTATAAATTGCATAAGATAAATCAGCAAAGGTGGCAAAGAACAGCTAATAGGTGTTGTTTCTCAGATCTTAAGCGACACTTTACGCTCTCAGGTGTAATACTTTATCTCACAAGCATTAGAAGAAGAAAAGACAGAATAGAAAGAATCTCTTAGGCGTCAGTCAACTTCTTCTAGGTGTCGTCAAAAAGCTCATAAGCATCATTAGATTCTTCGTAGGTGGCACTTCTCCTATTTTTTACAAAATTAACCTAAAAGTGAAGCCAAAAACACATAAAATTTAATAAAAATGATAGAAATGAGGCTCAAGGCCCCACAGTGGGTGCCATTTGTGTGTGAGTGTTTACACCTTCATGAAATTAGGACAATTAGCAATAGTTAGATATGAAAATACAATGAAAATTTAATCTAAAGAATTGCATTTAACTATTGGCAAGTTGTCTATACTGAAGTATATGACTAGATATAGTGTTGTCATTATGGCAACAAAGTCATATAGCAGTTTGGAGTCAACGCACTAAGTGTAAAGATCAGAATTCAGTTAAGTGTTGAAGACTAGATAGTTAACAGAGTACCAGAGACTCAGAGCATCAGTGCACATGTGTACGGATGAATTAAGGTATGCACCCTGGAAGTTAAGGTTATTAGACTATACTTATGCTTACTCTATAAATGCATAAGTAGATATGTAGAGATGTGAAAGTTACAGTCAATTGAAGTTGCACAGCCAGTGTGTGTCAGCAGTGAACAGAGTATGGAACCGACAGTGACTATTTTGGTTTGTGATTATAAATTAATGTTATAGAGGCTATGCACCCATTGTATTTAGGTTTCCAACATATGTATATCAGAGCACCAGGTTCTACACTGGGAACTCTGGGAAGTTGTGTGCCTATTAGATGTCTAGTCTGTTAAACTTGAAACTAAACATATACATAAAACAATATGCTTTCAAACCATTGCTTTGTGTTTATGTTCTTATGTTATGACTTGCTTTCCAATGTCAAGTTTTATCTTTAGTAAATGCTTCATTTTTGGGGGGAATATATATCCTCAACTATTGTAGGCTTCCAGGAGTAAGCCTAATCCTAGGGGGGGTGGATGTAGTACCTTGCCCCTAGGTTGATTTTATAAATGTTGTAATTAATCTAGGATGATAGATTATATGTTAGGAATTGGTTGATGCTTATGATTTTACTGACCCCATACTTGCATGTGTATGGTTGATGTGTTTGTTTTATATTTCTGTTTGATGTGCTTGACGTGGTTGAGGGATGGAGTTGTAGTTACTTGCTTGTGAGATCCACACGATCGACCGATCCCCGCCATTGTCTGTTATATCTATATATATGTACATGCTTGTCTTTTATGCAGGTTTGCAGGTACCGAGCATCGACTTCCCTGAATTGTCAAGATGAGCATGCCCTATCACTAATCTCAATGGTAAAAGAGGGGAGATAATATTCAGTTCCAAATCCTAACCTAAGCCAAATATTATCCTAAAGTAGGGGATAAGATTCTGTGTTTCCACCCTACTAAACTCGTCCAATTGGCAAGAGTTTACACCTAAGTCCTGAGTTTGAATGTGGGTCCTTGGGTCTTTTTGATTCTTTGATTTGTGGCATTTTGTGTGATTTCTATTTTTAGATTATTCTATTTTTTTTAACTGTGGCATAGTATTTAAATGGTAATTAAATAAATGTATTTATTTTAGTTTAATTATTATTTATATTATATAGTTGATGCATTAATTAATTGGAAATTAATTATATGCTATTTTGAGTGTGGTTGAAATATTTAATTAATGTGAATTAATTAAATATCTTCACTTATGATTTATTTAATCATGAAATTTAACCTTTGTTTAATTAAAATATACTTTTTAAATTGAAGATTATTTTGGCATGTGTTAATTATGTTAACTAAATGTTCTAATTATTAATTAATTGAATGCATTATGTTGCACATTCATAATTGCATGAAATTGAAATAGTAATTCAAGTTGAAGTTTGGTTATGTGTTGTCAACTCAAGTCAAAGAGGAACAGGGACTCCAGTTCAACTGAGACTGAACTGTGAATTGAAGTTCATCTTCATGCAAAGCTCTCTTGGAGTTGAGTTTGAATTCATGCATGAGAAAGGAGATTCCTTTATGTATTGGGAGTTTTTTCCATTATTGAAGGACATAGGTTTTGGAGGAGAAATTTTGGAGATAGATTTGTGACATATTTGGGAAAGATTTTCAAAAGGCTTGGATTCTATATTCTTCATTCTGGTCATCTTCGAATCTGTATAATGTTGTTTGAGGTAGGTTTTGAAATTTATTCTTGTCATTACTTTTCGGATCTTTGTAGGAAATTGTAGAAAGTGTCTTCCTCGTGTTTGTTGGTTTTGATTGTTTGAGTAGTGTAGCAATGTTATTATCAGTTGGATGTTAGAGAAAAAAAAGTTTGCATGCAATCCATTGTGTGATTTGTATCTATTTATCTATTATTAAAATCTCAAAGTTGGTGGTAATTGTTATAGATCAATTGAAAACCCAAGTGGATTAGAGTTTTGATCTTGTTGTGATATTATTGGAGATAATATTCATGTTTGATTTATTCGTATTTGTGGTATATATATATATATATATATATATATATATATATATATATATATATAATAGTAAATATTTGATAATATATATAAATTAAATAGAATTGAACAAAGTTAAAAAGTTATTTGAAAACTTTTAATATGGAAGTTTTTATTTTAAATTAAATGTTTGGGGTTTTTAAATATCCCCATCGTAGACCTCTGGCATATTGCCATGCGCAGTACCCTGGGTACTGATGCACGACAGTCCCCGAGGGGGTTGTCGTGCGGCAGTACTGCAGGTACTATCGCCAGCAGTAAGGTTGCAGGGACAATGTTGATGGAGGACAGGGGGTGTGGAGACCTGCGGGTACCCCCCCCCCCCGATACCTTTCTTTTTTATTGTTTTAATTTAATACAAAGCTTTTTATTAGGTATTTTGATCATTTATTTTTATTTTTTTAAAACTTTGTTTTGTTTGGTAGTTAATAACTGTTAATAATTTAATTTATTAATTTAGTTTAGTTTTTTTGTTATATTTGCTATTTTATTTTTATTTAATTATTATTAAAATAATTTTTTTGTTTGGTAATTAGTTAAATTTTTTATTTTATATTAAATACTAATTTTTTTTAAAGTTAGTTTAAAGCTAATTCATATTTTAGCCCTTATGTTATGAAATGATTTTTATGTGGATGTAATTGTGAAATTTTAATTTGTACTTTAGTAATTTAAATTGGATTGTTATGTATTTACTTAGTTTGATTTTAAATTGAATTGGGTAAATTATGTATTTATTGGGATATTTAAATTTTTAGATGTATTTGAGAAGTTAGACAACTTCATAATGACTTAGATTGCTTATAATTGATTTAAGTGTTAGGTTGAAATAGGATCTTTGTCAGATGAATTTGTATATATTCCTGTGTGAATTTTCGTGATGCAATCCTTAATCATTTTACAATTGGTTTGTAAAGCATTTATCTCAATTTGTTTTGGATTGATTTTTAGGGGTTGTAGTCATCTTTTGGGGTTAAAATCCAGAGGCGGGTTTTGGATATTCTTTCTATCATGTTTGGTTGCCATGCATGTTATGTTGTGTCGGTAACTTGTTTTATGATGTATCTAGCTATGCATGTTTTTGCTTTTGCATGTTGAATCTAGTTGTAGAGATTCAAGAGTTGTGTTAACTCAGAGTTCATATTGTTCATGTGAAACCCTAGAGTAGGTCATCTGAGTGTATAAGAGGAAGTGGCTTGTGAATTGGTGCCAGATCCCGGAAGTGGCTACCTAGAGATCCAATTACAAGTAGTTTAATAAGTGATAATTAATAAACATTGGAAATCTAAAATGAGCCTAAAAAGATATGTGTGCCTCGCCCATGCCTGAGATCCCTGATTGAGTTTGGCTAGGATGGGAGTTGAGATGATGGTTGCCACCTATATGGACTGGAGATGGCATAGGTAGTACCTCATCTACACGAGAGGTTACTATAACCACATATAGTCACTAGGGCACCGGGGTCTGAAGGGACTACCAGGATAACCCTAGATTGGACTTATGTGATGACACTTCTTGTATGCATCTTAGGTTTCCTACGTGTTCTGTTTGCCTCTGGTAGAGTATGTTATACCTTGTTGTACTTGTGGTATCCTTGAGTTAGAAGCTTTCAGGACCTCTTCCTTGGATTCTTTTTGTTTGTTATCCGAGTGGGATCTGATGTTATCTCCTCAGCACGGTGGGAGTGGACCGTTTAGGTTCACGAGGTCGGGTGGTAGTGATTCTTTTACCATTTGAGATTCCAACGTTCGTGCGCTGAGGTTGGATGATCCATGTTGCCATTGTTCTTTCTTGTTCTTCTTTCTTCTTGTGATTTGTATCATTGTATCCGATATTCAGAGTTATCATGTGGTATTTCTTTTCAGTTATTGTATTCTCATACCCTGCGACATGTGCAGTGGATGCTTATTATTATGGTTACCTTATGGTACCAATTGTATTTATGTAATCATGCATATGATTTTGTATTTATCTTTCAGATGTAATCTTGGGATTCATATCTTTATCTTATATTAATTAATTAACTCTTTCGTAATCTATGTCAAGGAACCCTTGAGAGTTGTAACCTATGTTAGTTTTGTTTTTCTTTGCTTTGCTTCCGCATTGTAAACTCTGATGTTATTGATTGTTAACACTTTAAAAAAAAATATTCTGCAAACTTAGTCACATGTTTAGGTTAAGTTCTTCTGGGTTCCCTAGCGGGGCATTACAATGTACATGTATAATTGTAAGCATGCTTAAGCCAATTCATTTGGTAGTGTTGTTTGTAATTAGTTATAGGGCCAACCTAATTGTTTTGTTTGTATGAGCGTATAAATATAAGATGCACCCATTGTAATTAGCATGGAAGTTGTAATAGAGTTGTGTTAAGCAGAGTAGAGGTATGCGAAGAGAGCATAAGATGTATTAAAGCTTTTCTAGAGGTCAAAGCATCAGCGCACCAAAGGAATTGATCTAACAAGAAGTGTTACAGCGACATTTCAACTGCAAATATAGTGTGTATCTGAAATCAGAAAGTTGTAGCCTTCATCATTTGAGCAGTGAGCTCTAGGATAGTGAGTCCACTCCCCTAATAGGGATCATTGTAAAAGACTCCTAACAAGGTCTGACCCTTAACAAGGTCTACTATACTTAAAGCATTGTAAAGCTACTCCTAACAGGGTAAAGGATCTTCTAGCAAGGATCACAAAACACTAGTGCAGAATATTAGTGGGTATCAAATCCCACTGAGGTTTTCACCTATTTAGGTTTCTCTGTAACCATATTGGTGTCTTGTGTTGATTTCATGTTTCATGTTTATATGAATGTTTAATTCATTACTTGAGCATTTATAATTTAGTATTCAAATTAAAGTGAAAAGTTAAAATACAGTGAACACTAATTCACCCCCCCCCCTCTCAATGTTCCCATTCCTAACAATTGGTATCAGAGCTCTAGTCCTTAGAAAAGAAGTTTAACCACTCGAGGAGATCATGGACAAAGCAGAAATGAAACATCTGAAGAAAAATCTTGAAGCCGCTCTTGAAGACCTAGACAATTCAGAAAGAGAAATTGAAGAACTAAAAGAAAAAGTCAGTGATGCTCAATTAGTTATCAAAAGACTAAGAAAGGATTTGAAAGGATGCTCTAACAGTGATCTTGAAGAAAAAGTCAAGAAGTTGAATGAAGAAAATGCATCCTTATTGAGTCAGCTTGAAGAATTTGATGACAAACTAATGAACAATCAAGATGTCAATAATGAATAGGTCAAGGAAAACCTTCAACTCAATGAGGAATTGAGGGAAGCCAATTTGGAAATCTTGGATCTAAGAAATTGCAAAGAAAGATTGGAGTCTGAATTAAAAGAAGCAAAGAATCACATTGACAAATTACACACCAATTCTGATTTGATAAAATCACATTTGTATGCAAGAAGAGTCAAAGGAAACATTAGTTGTATTGGATACAATGAAGCACAAAATCAGATTGATAATATGCAAGCAAGAAAGGAGACACAAAAAGACTCTACTGATACTGAAAAGACTGAAGATCAAACCAAAGACAATGGTGGTCCTCTTAAGAATGAGCGCAAGCCTGGAGAATGCACCTGTTTTGCATGTAACAAGCATAGACACATTGCCAGGAACTATATAGAGGTAAAACCTTTTAATGGTTATTGTTATCCATGTAATAGATTTGGTCATAGAGTAATAAATTGCAAGACTAGTAAGAAGAACAGGATTCAGCATGATCAAAGAAGTCAGAATCAGACCAATGTAAGAAGTTCTCAGAATGTTACATGTCAGATAAGTAACTCTAATGGTCACTTAGCCAAAACATATAAAATAGTGACTCATGTCAATGTGCCAAGGAATAATAGACCTCCAGTCATTTGTCACTCCTGTAACAAGGCTAGACATATCTCAAGATTATGTAGATCAAGGACACAAGGTTAGGAGAACCCTAAAAAGGTCAAAGAACCAGTATTGGATCTTGAAGGAGAAGTCAATTTTGTGAAAGCCTCAGAGGATGTGAGCTTGATTTGGTCAAAGAAAAAGAAGGACAAGACTGATGAGAATGTATTGGATGCATCCCTAGTGGACGCACCCTCTACATCTGCATGAATGGCCCTCAGGGTCATAGGGGGAGCTAATTTAGCTCTAGACCCCTGTGTGGCTGGTATACTCATCATCAGAGTATGCACCTTTGGACTTAAGCTTTTGGAGTGTATAGGAACCTTTGTGCAAGAGCACACATGCTGATTGTTAGCGGAGCGCGAGTTTGAAATTTTGAAGTGACAGCCTAGTTTATGCGCCAAGCATTAATGGCAGAATTATCACTTTAAGTACACATAAATTTGTTTGTTCACTCATTGCATTCAAATTTAGAGTGATTGAAGAGTAGATTGAACCTTGGAAATTGTTGTGAAGTCTTGGAGATTGAACTATTAGTGTTTGCAGTGCATTTGATCAGTTGCAGTAACCCTAGCTCATTGTGCTGGTTCAAAATTCATCAAATTATCTCAGAGATCAGTTGGAAAGTGATTACCAAGTAAGTCATGGCCACTCCCATTGTTTATAATGTCATTGAGAAGAAAAGATATATTTTCAAGAGGCACCCATTTAAATCAACCCTAGATGATTTAGAGGGAGCTTTCTCCCGCACGCCTATGGGCGTCATGCATGTGGAAGATGTAAGGGCTTACATCTACTGTAAGAAAGAACCTTTTGGACTAGATAGGTTAAGGGTGCACATGGATACCATGTTGAAACAGGATAAAACATTCATGGATGAATACACCAAATGGAATGATCACCCTATTGTTGAGTATGCTACGACATATAAGTTCTATGAGGAAGAATGGATAAAAATCCTATTGAGCAGAATCCATGATGATTTGTTTTGGATTGGAGATGTACAAGTAAGAATCACTAGTTACTTGATTCATGAGATGACAAGCCTCTCTAAGACAGGCACCATCCTTCAAGGAAAATGGTGGAGCAAGTGTGTAAGTCAAGGAGCGATAAGCGCGGCATGACTATTGAGCCGATTGAGCAAACGGACATCAAATTAATGTCAATGATATTGGGTTACAGATTTAATCACACTAGCAGGGTGAATAGTGTGTCTGTGAGTACTATTCTAGCAACCATCTGACTTGTGCAAGAAGATGGAGAGTTCAACTTGTGTGAGATCTTGTGCACATAGTTGATAGACAACATCAAAGCTATCAAACATGACAAAATAAAGATATTTAGGTTTGGGTCCCTAATCATCTATATGTACCTTCATATAGTTGGAAGACTTTTAGACTTGTATCTAAACAAGTCCATTCCAACCATGCCACAGATATCAAACAAGGCATGCACTGAAAGAACCTTAAGAGACTATATAACCTTGGAATTGAAGACCTTCAGAGCAAGGATGAAGATGAGGTTCAGGATTCTTGAGAGTATTGTGGAGAAGTATAAAAACACAATATGCTTCATGGTGGAGATTGATACTACTTGTATGGAAGTCATTGAGCCTAGAACTAAGTGGATTCATCCACTTGGGTATGAGGTTGAGGAAAAATTTCTTGAAGCTTATGCACAAGTATTGTTATCAGCCCCTAAAGATGATAATGAACCTAGGTGGGGAACCTATGAAGAGAAGACTAGAGAAGTTGATGCTAAGCTGAATAGTGTTGCAATTAAAAGAAAGGTTGCAAAGGTCACTTTTGAAATCTTAAGAATACATGGTGTATCACAAGAAGACCTTGACAATGCAAGGGAAGAGAAGATTTCTCTAGAACTAAAGAGCATAGCAGTAGAATAAGAATAGGAAGATCCCAAGATGAAGAAAATTAAAATTGAAAAAGATGATGACATTCCTTCTACACCCAAAGAATCCAGTGATCCTATTGCTCCTCTAAAGTATGAACCAATGATTAGAAGGAAGAAAGAAGTAAGCACTAGTCATCCATCCTCGTGAGCTACAAGGAGCAAGAGAAACATTCAAGCACCTCCTAAGGTAGGGTTCAGACCTAGCCTTAAAGCTTTGAGCACAAGAATTGTTGATGAGGGCAGAATTGATCAAGTAGGGAAACATTATGAATCATACAGTGAGATTGATAAATCAGAAATTCATAATATGATTAGCAAACATATGATCAAGTTCAATAAAATAGTTCTTGAAATATAGACCTCTATTCTTGATAAAGTTTGGAATATTTTAGAACACCTAAAGAGACAAGCAAATGAAGAGGATCTTAGGATAAGAGAAAGAGTGTTACAAGATACTCTGCTAGTATGATCCAAAGAAGAAGAGGCACTGATATTAAATTTGGTGAAGCCACACTTGAGAACAAAAATAAGAATTCTACACATTATGAACAAAGACTATGACATGATAACTCAGGAAACAAAGATGGCTTTTGAGAAGGTACTCTTGGAGCAACAGATAAAACTACCTATTGTGACCATCACTCATGCATCCAATAAGAAAGACAAAGCAGCAGAGACCTCCAATGCACTAGTGGCAGGTCCTCAGGACTCAACGCCCATAGCAAAAGCATAATCAGAGGTAGATAAGTCTGTGCCCACGTCAGGATCACTCAAGGATAGCATATTCATCATTAATAATGTGGAGATAGCCATGGTGGCCACTGACATAGAATTGGACAAGTTTGAGGAAGCTTTTATGAGTACACAAGAAGTAGAGATCTTATGCAGTAGCACTCCTCCCACTCGTGAAGAAGAAGAAATGGAAGAGGAAGAAAAGAAAGAAGAAGAGGAAATAGAAAAAGAAGAACAAACTTCTATGGATCTAACCAAGATAAAAATAGAAGTGATGAACAACACTCCCATCACTCCCTCCTCAGCATTGTTGTCAAGTCTGACACCAGACACAAGAAGTTTGGACTCTTGGAAGGAAGAAGACCCGATTAAGTTCAACATCCTAGCTATGGAGAAGGCTAAGGAGAAGCAAGTAATGAGGAATCCCCTTCTGGTGGAATCAGTAAATATTTTGAACAGTTTGCTGCTAGAGAATAAGAAAGTGGTAAAGGTGCATTCGGTTGATGATGTGAGGACAGTCATCTCATAGTTCAAAGTCAATTTTTCAAGCCTAGAAGAATCTGCGGCCATAGTAGTAGAGGAAAAGTACTTAAAGAAGAGACTTAATGAACTGATGAGTAATTTTGCACTAGACTTGAATTCTCTTAAGTTTGGTTAGGCATCCTTGAAGGAATTTGCAGATCAAGGAAGGAAAGTCATTGCAAAATCCATGAATCAGGATAAGTTAACTGATGCCCATCTTAAGAAGATCAAAGATGCAGAGGAAATGATTGAGAAAGTGCTAGACACATCCATTGATTTGAACATATGTAACAATGTCTATCAAGGTCAGTTAGACATAATCCAGAAGGCAGAGAAAGAAATGGAGAAGATAAGGTCTAGACAGACTCAATTGAGGAATGCTCTTGCACCCTCACTAGACATTCTCAGTCAGAACATAAAGGAGATTGATGTGACCATGATAACCTATGATCAAGGTCTGAGCATAGAATTGGAGAAGATGGAGAAGCTTCAATATGCCTTATGCACCATCTATAGATATTCAATTCACTGATAACCTTTTGGAAGAAGGAGATCCAGAAACTCAAGATTGCATATCTGGATGTTTTCCCTCAGTAAGTGTATGTAGATAAAGTTTTTGATATACCTTTTTTATTAATGTCAAAGGGGGAGTTGTATATAATATGGAGTATATAAGATGTATAGGGAGATATAAGTTTATGTATAAAAATGTATAGAAGACAAAATTTTTTTTGTTAAGAACAGTTAGAGACTTGGCCATATTCCTTTGTTGCCATAAATGACAAAGGGGGATATTGTTGGCAAGTTGTCTATACTAAAGTATATGACTAGACATAGTGTTTTCATTATGGCAACAAAGTCATATAGTAGTTTGGAGTCAGTGCACTAAGTGTAAAGATTAGAATTCAGTTAAGTGTTGAAGACTGGACAGTTAACAGAGTACCAGAGACTCAGAGCATCATCGCACATGTGTACAGATGAATTAAGCTATGCTCCCTATAAGTTAAGTTTATTAGACTATATTTATGCTTAGTCTATAAGCGCATAAGTAGATATGGAAAGATGTGAAAGTTACAGTCAGTTGAAGTTGCACAGCCAATGTGTGCCAGTAGTGAATAGAGTATGGAGCCGACAGTGACTATTTTGGTTTACGATTATAAATTAATGTTATAGAGGCTATGCATCCATTGTATTTAGGTTTCTGACATATGTACATGTATAATTGTAGGCACGCTTAAGCCAATTCATTTGGTAGTGTTGTTTGTAATTAGTTATAGGGCCAACCTAATTATTTTGTTTGTATGAGAGTATAAATATAAGATGCGCCCATTGTAATTCGCATGAAAGTTGTAATAGAGTTGTGTTAAGTAGAGAAGAGGTATGTGAAGAGAGCATAAGATGTATTAAATCTTTGCTAGAGGTCAAAGCATCAGCGCACCAAAGGAACTGATTTGACAAGAAGTGTCACAGCGACAATTCAACTACAAATATAGTGTGTATCTGAAATTAGAAGGTTGTAGCCTTCATCATTTGAGCTATGAGCTCTAGGATAGTGAGTCCACTCCCCTAACATGGATCATTTTAAATGACTCCTAATAGGGTCTGACCCTTAACAAGGTCTACTGTACTTAAAGCATTGTAAAGCTACTCATAATAGGGTAAAGGATCTTCTAGCAAGGATCACAAAACACTAGTGCAGAATATTAGTGGGTATCAAGTCCCACTGGGGTTTTTACCTATTTAGGTTTCCCCGTAACCATATTGGTGTCTTGTGTTGATTTTGTGTGTGTGAATTTTGTACCTAGCTGTGGACACAACACTTTAGTAAAACATTAGAGGTTAGCAAAAATCAAAATCATGCAATGAAATGGAAACTAAACTAACTAGGCGATTTACTACCTTCTAGTAGATGCGAGTATGTATTCTCATATTAGACCGAGATCAGTGACCTTGATGACACCTAAATGAAGGATTTGAATGTAGAATCTAGATATGGAATGAATGCAATTTAAGCTATGTTTTTGTATTTTCTGTGCAATTAGAATGAAAGAAATTGATATGAATCTATTCTAGATGAAATTGAAATGATATGCAATGATTCTAAGAATGATATGCTAAATGATATGAATGCTCAAAAACAATGAAAATCTCACAACAACCTTGATTCGCAAAGATGGATTCTTCGATCACCAATTCACCAACGTGAGGATGCAATTTCGTGGATGGATTTAGAAGAGCTGAAGCCTTGATTTTATAGAAATCCAGGGCTTTGGAGGTGCATGGGAAAAGCCATAAATCACTCTTGATGAACTCAGGTTGATTTTTGAGTCAACAAGAACTCAGAGATGATTAACTCACAAAATTATGCAAAATCATGTAAGAACAACTTTTTAACTCAAATCAGAAGTTTAGATCAGCTTTGAACTCAAAATAGATGTTGAGTTTCCAAAAATTAACAGCTTGCATTGATTAACTGATTTTTAGTTTAACTGCTCTTTGAATGTGCACAATAATTATGAATTAATTAAATAAATAAAGTGATTTATTATCAACTTAACTAATTTTAAATTTAAACAATTGATTTATGGGTTAATCAATTATTAAATCAAACTTTTATTCAAAAACTATATTATTAAATTTGACAATTGACATTAATTAATTAAATAAGAATTTAATCAATTTGTCATAAGATTTTTTATTTATTGTCAAAATTAAATAATATAATTTAGGAATAAATGTAATTAAATTCAATTAAATAATTAAGTGGCAATATTAAATCTAATTAATTAAATATTCAAACTATTCAATTAATCAAACTTTAGGATAAATAAGATTTATCGCCAAATAATCATTAAATTAAAGATAATTGTGATAAATAGGAATATTGCTAGGAATATTCCCCGATGCAGAATTTAGGATAATCAATTAAGATTCGATGATGTGCAGATGTGTCTTAGGTTAGGACTTCGATGTCAATTTCGTTTGATTTGAGGATGTAGGAGGTTAATGAACTTATAGCTCATTTTTGGGGTATTACATTTTGCCCCTCTTTGAATCACTGTGCGAAGCACAATGGTTCAAAGATAGTCTGTGTATGATAAAGATGTTTGAGATTGATTTGAAAGATGAACCAATTCTGAGACAAAAATTGATTCAAAGATTTGAAGATGTCAGGTCCTGAATGACCAAAGATAATGTTCACTATAGCAATGATGAACTAGTGATTACAAAAAAGTGTCAAAACACCTGATTCTGAACCTTATGATTATGAAGAAGTGAGTGACCGATTCCAGACCTGATAGTCAATAAGAATCGCATTGGTATCACATCTGAACCCTTCAATTATGAAGAACCAAGGAAATAACACTAATGAACTGATGGTTACAAAAAGATGATATAGTTTACATGATTAGGAGAATACCAGATTGATATGGATCTCAATGAATCTGATATGCCCCAAGTGATGATAGATTTTCCCCAAGCGATGAGGACTTTTGATGAATCAACAACTAGACATGGTTGGTGTCTTGATTACTGAGGAAAGATAACAGATTTGATTGATAGAATTAGATTTACAGACTTGAATGATGTGCAATACCATGCCCCCTTCGGGATTAAAATTGAAATCTGACAAGAAAAGTTAGCATTATAGTTTAGAAGCATGTTAATTGATTTGAGAAGTGGTTATACATGTCCCAGAATGCATTCTGCATAGTTTGGAGTTCCTAGAGACCAAGTTTGACTAGGTTTGACCATGAGTTGACCATGGTTAACCAAGTTAAAATTTTGATAGTTTGATGTAAGATAATCAGTTAAGTTGAATGCTAGATTTTTGTGATGATTGAAGGTCGATTGTGCAAGCATTAGACTGTCCTAGGTCCAAAAATTTTAAATCATGATTTTGACATAGTAAACAATCTCAGATTTTGATTTTGATCCCAAAAATAGATTCAAAATCTCAAAATTAGCTAGGGGTGCAATTTTCATGAAAAAAAGAGCACTTTTGAAAATGAGGTCAAAACCTATATAAAGGCCGGAAGGGTCATTTCAATTCATTTCAACCTTTGACTTTCAAAACTTTGTGGAGCCCTCTGAGCAAGAAAATGGTGGAGATGAAGGTACCTATCAGTTCGCATCAATTTGAGTGCAGCTAGAGACACCAGAGACCCCGTCAGTATAGACATCTAGTAGGTGGACCTATGTGCCTCTCAAAAATTCCATTTTTTTCATGTTTTATAGCATTTTTAGCATCTTTTTGTACGTTTTTCAATTTTGAATTTTTGAATGCATGGAAACTTAATTGATTATGGAAATATGTATGTATGGTTTTCATGATGCACATGTATGCAATGTAAATGTAACAAATGGAATGATTATGATATGAAAAGTAAATGCAATGATACACATGATATGTTTTGCAGGCATTGATGAAGACAAGTACTTGGTCTTATGTCAAAAAGGATGTTTAACCCAAGAGGATAACTGCTTGCATTTATGCGAAGAGACCTTCATGTTAGATTTCAGCTCTTGTTAGATTTGGATAGGTGATGGAAGAATCATTTAAGCTTTGAAGTTTATCCAAACATTGTGAGATCATTCAAACATGCAAAATGCAAAGAAACATGCAATATGAAATGCGACCTAAGACCTAGGACCTAGTCACTGATCATGTGTCGATCATTTTCATCATTGAATTTTTAGGTAACCAGATAAATCAATACAATGCCCACTAGTTATGAAACCATAGACGTATGAATATTGATTTGTATACGCAAAAATCAATACAACACCCATTGGTGAGACAACCATGGACATATGAATATTGATTTTGTTTTCGGAATGTCAGATTAGATACAAGCACCAAGGCACAAATGCCAAGATGACCTGAATATCATGTCCATTTTGATATAGCAATTTGTACAAGCATCAGAACATAGACATTTTGATGACCTGAATAAGCCTTGCATTTACTAACACAGCAAACAGTCAAGAGAGCATTCCAAATCCAGTGTGAATTACCCGTAGTGACCCTTTATCGTTCACATCCTTAGGCAAGATCGCGTTTCACAGTGGGAGAAAGAACTCACTTCAAAAAGACAGTAGTTAGATCAAACTTCCTTAAATTTTCTAGGTATCAATGGTCGAGGTACACATGGCCATCCAATTTGAGATAGAGGCTCTTATAGTCAGTCACCATATCAATCTAGAATTTCCAAAGTTGTTAGATTTTCACATACAAGCAGAAGACAAAGAAAAGATTATGCATCCTGTCATCACTCTTTAAATCCTGTAAAGGACATCATCGAAGAGCTCAAAAGGACACAATATGAAAAAATCTCAATGTGAATCAGTAAGCATACAAGGAGATAAAAGCATGTAAAAAGCATAGATTATTTTCATTTTTGTCTTGATGTTTGATTGTGTTGTTGTAGATGCAAAATCCTTTCTAGAGAGGAGACAAACAAACTGACTCAGATGAAGCTTCAAAGGACTCTGACTGGATATGACTCATCTAAGATGTACTGGAGACCATAGGATATGACATTGATTGCCCCCAAATTTGAAACATTGATAAGATATAGACGCTTGAGCTGATTGGTGTACAAACTGACTTTATTGAAAATAGGAAAGTAGGAACAAACTGGGAGATATGTACAAACTAAAGCAAGACTGAAAGCTGGGAAAGACCAAGATTGCACTGATAGATGGAGCATTTTTGAACAAGTGGCACCTATTTTCCAAGTTTTCACCATCTTCATAGAGATTCTATTTTTGCTACCAAGGTGCCTATTTCCAGGTTTTCACCAAGGCACTTTTTCTTTTTCTCATTTTTTTGTATTTTTCATTTTTCCAAATTTTTTGATATTTTTGGTATTTTTTTGTTTTTTTGTGAATCATCAAGGCGCCTATTGCTAGGTTTTCACCAAGATGTTCATTTTTTCAGGACTTTTTCAGATTTTTATGATTTTGTCAGGACATTTTACCATACACTGAATGCCTTAGGCATAGAGTTTCTTCAAATGGAGAATGTTGATTGGTTCTCAGAGCTGTTCCCCTTCAGTTGTTGAGATTTGATTGGCTCCAGAGCCAAAACTAGCAATGATTACAAAGGGACCCAGCCAGTTGGGTTCAAACTTCCTCTTGTGTTCTCTATGTGATTGATTTTTAGGATTCTCTCTCAAGACTAGATCGCCAACCTGAAATTCTCTATGTCTAACTTTCTTGTTGTAGCCTCTAGACATTCTCTTTTGATATATTCTAAGATGATCATACACTGCTTGTCTGCACTCATCTAGTAGTTCAAGTTCTTGCAACCTAGACACTTTGTAGTCATCATTAGTTACTAGACCATGCATTCTGATTCTTAGTGATGGGATTTCAACCTCAATAGGTAGTACCGCTTCAGACCCATAAACTAAAGTGAAAGGTGTAGCCCCAGTGGGCATTCTGATACTTGTTCTATAGGCCAAAGAGCTGCATTGATCATGAGATGCCAGTCTCTTCCTATTTTATTAACTGTACGGTGTAATATTTTCAATAGATTCTTGTTAGAAGCCTTTGCTGGTCCATTCCCTTAAGGATAGTAGATAGATGGCCAATGTTGTGTAATCTTGAATTTGGCACATAGATCATCTAAGTTTTTGTTTTTGAATTGTCCCCCATTATTTGTGATTATAGAGTGTGGGATCCTATATCTACATATGATATAGTTCAAGATGAACATAGATATTTGTTTCCCAGTTGCTTGTGTTAAGGGAACTGCTTCTACCCATTTTGTAAAATAATCTATAGCTGTGATTATATGGGTATGTCCATTAGAAGAATGAGGATGTATGGCTCCTATAAGATCAAATGCCCATTGGTGAAAAGGCCATTGTGTAGTGAAGGGAATTAGATTTCTCCCTGGAGCATGAATTAAGTTGCCATGCACTTGGCACTTTTGACAGTTCTTAGCAAACTTGATAGACTCTTTTTCCATTTCAGGCCAATAGTACCCAGCCCTAATAAGTATTTGAGCTAGTGTTAAACCATTCGAGTGTGACCCACATATACCTTCGTGGACTTCCTCTAATGCACATTGAGACTCTCCCCATTCTAAACATCTAAGTAGCATACCATCTAGACCTCGTTTGTACAGATCGTTACCAATGATGACATATCAGGATGCAGTGCGGATAAGGTTTCATTTCTCATACCAATTAAAGGAATCGGGAATGATTTGGTCTTGGAGATAGGAGAAAAGGTTTTCGTATCTGGATGCATCATGACCAACAATAGTGCAGATCATGCGGGTTTTGGGGGAATCATATGCAGGATAAGATAGTGCTTCCACTAGGAACTCATAGCGTAGCTCATGTTCAGGCTGCTATAATAGAGTAGATAATGTTACCATTGCATCAACAGCCTTGTTCTTTGTTCTAAGAATTTGCTCAAATGTGATAGATATGAAATACTTCTTTAGATCATCTACCATTCTCTTGTAAGGAATGAGTTTTTCATCTTTAGTTTGGTACACATCATTGACTTGATGGATAACAAGTTGGGAGTCTCCATGAATGTGTATCTCTGTCACTCTCCACTCAATTGCTATTTTCATGCCATTAAGAAGGGCTTCATATTCAGCAATATTGCTTGTGCGAGGAAACTTTAATTTGAACGCTTTAGGTATGGAATATCCTTGAGGTGTGATGAACAATATGCCTGCTCCAGATCCATTCTTTGTATAGGAGCCATCAAAGAATAATTTCCATTCTCTAGAAGAAAGATTCATGATAGAGGAATCTGGGAACTCCATTTGCATTGGTGTATCATCAAACAATGGTGCTTCATCCAATTGATCAGCAATGACTTGGCCTTTAATAGCTTTTATTTCAATATATTCAATGTCAAATTCACTTAAGAGCATGACCCATTTGGCTAATCTACCCATGAGGGCAGCCTTGCTTAGTAGGTACTTTAGTGGATCAATTTTAGCTACCAAATGTGTGGTATGAGCTAACATATAATGTCTCAGTTTCTGTGATGCAAAGATCACAGCTAGACAAGCTTTCTCAATCATTGAATAGTTCTTCTCATATGCCACCAAAGTTCTACTGATATAGTAGATAGCTCTTTCCTTTTTACTTGCATCATGTTGTGCTAACAATGCCCCCAGTGATGTATCTGTGGTGGAGACATACAGGATCAGCGGCTTCCCTTGAATGGGAGGCATCAAGATTGGAGGATTTGATAGATATTGCTTGATATGGTTAAATTTCTTCTTACATTCTTCATTCCATGCAAAGGTCACACCTTTATGTAATGTTTTTGTAAAAGGCTGTGAGATATCCGCAAGCTGTGATATGAAATGCCTGATAGATTGAACTCTCCCTTTCAATGTTCTCATTTGACTGACATTCTTGGGAGGTTGCATCTCCATGATGGCTTTTACTTTAGTTGGATCAACTTCAATGCCCTTTTTTGAAACTATGTATCCTAAGAGCTTTCCAGAAGTGACACTAAAAGCACACTTCTTAGGATTTAGTCAGAGACTAAAATTTTCCATTCTATCTAGAATCTTGCTCAAGTCATTTAGATGTTTAGTTCTGATCATAGATTTTGCTAAAGTGTCATCAACATAATCCTCCATAGTTCTATGCATCATGTCATGAAAAATAGATGTCATAGCTCTTTGATATGTAGCACTAGCATTTTTAAGCCCAAATGGCATGACATTCCAATAGAAGGTAGCCCATGCACAAGTGAAAGAAGTTTTCTCTTGATCCTTTGGAGTGATTTTTATTTGATTATATCTAGAAAAACCATCCATTAAGGAATACATCTTGAAACCCACAATCATGTCCACTATCATATCAATGTTAGGTAGTGGAAAATCATCCTTAGGGCATACTTTGTTCACATCTCTAAAGTCTATGCATACTCTGATTGATTTATCTGGTTTTGAAATAGGTACAATATTAGAGATCCATTCAGCATAGTCTATAACATGGATGAATATGGCTTTTAGTAGTTTCTCTAATTCATCTTTTACCAAGAGTACAACATGTGGATGCATCTTTCTCAACTTTTGCTTAACAGGTTTTAGTCTAGGAGCAATAGATAAATGGTGCATTATAAGATCAGGATCCAACCCTGGCATATCTGAATATTTCCATGCATAGTTGATTTTTTTCTCAGTTAGGAATATAGTAAATTTTTGCTTCTCTTCTTTTGATAAAGATTGTGCTTCATGGATCAACTGTGGTTCTTCTATTGTTCCCAAGTTGATGGATTGAGTGGGCTCAATTAGAACTGGAGATCTGTCCTATAAATGACTCAGAAGGACATCAAATATCTCATCCTTAGGCACCTTAGAGAGGTTTTCACCTTCAGATACATCTTTTATTTTTACTTTTTTAGGTTCTGAGACTGCCACAAAGTGGTTTTCACCCTCAGAACTCCTCTTCTTTTCATTCTTATTCTTATTTTTCTGACTAAGATACTTGATGTCCAACTCTGTCATGATGACACTTGGTTCACCGATGGAAGTCCTCATAGGCTCAACTACATTGAGGTAGAAAGCAAGGGCATAGTCATTAGGAAAGGTATAAATACCATAGTTCAGATTTGTGGAAGTTTGGTCAAGAAGATCAGGATGTTGGATAGTCAAAGTGGGAAAAGATTGGGAGATAGTGTTTACAAATATGGATCTGTCATCATTGGCACTGACCCAATGCTTGAGTTCGAAAGTGATATTACAACTTAAGAAATTCAATTCATGAATAGGTTCAATGTCATTGTGGGAGTCCAATTCATCCATAGGTGGATCAAACCCATTAAGTTCATTACGTCGCTCTAGACTTAGATTGGGTTTAGGCGCATATTGGTGAATAACATCAACATGTTTTTTTTTTATAAGTTCATCTTCCTCTAGAATGACTCCCCATTCATAGTCATTAGATTCATCTTCTGATTTAGGACCTCTAGGAAATCTTAGAACATGTGTAAAGTCAGGATGAACACCCCAAAAAGGGTTACCCTCAGTTTCTGATTTGAATTCATACTCATGGGAATCTATTTCAGAATAACTACCACCTTCCTCTTGGTCTATTTGATTAGTGTTGGTTAACAGTTTGTCCTCCCTTACAATTTACAATCTTTGACTCTCTAAACACCCAAGGTGAGAGAACAAAAGGATGTTTACCAACAAATGGGTCAGTGTAAGTCATCTATCACTACCCTCTGAATTGACAAGTACAGCTCCCTGAATATGCAATGATGTGCAATGAATGTGTTTTTTATCGATCATCAGATTATTTTCTTATAAGATTTAACCAAATCATCTGTAGGCACAAACAATTCAGGCAAGGAAAGAGTGGATAACCTATAATCCCCAATGGAATGTTGATCACAAATTACCATAAAGTCTATCTTCTAACCTAAATATATCTACTCTAAGAATGCATAATCTATTGAGGAGAATAGAAGCGGAATCATACATGGACAACAAATGGAATTACTTATGCTACAATTACTAGCATGAAATGGAATCCAAGTAGGAATTATAGTTCCACATACAATTGTACTTTCTATTCAAATGCATCTAAACTTCTAAATGAATAGGAGAAGAATCATACATGAAAAGTAAATAGAATCACTCATACTTCAATCACTACATGAAATGGAATCCAATAAGGAACCGCAACTTCATATATAACTGTTCTTTCTATTCAAATGCAAATCAATACTAATGGCACAACAAACATGAACTAAAGCCAAGCAAATGGAATTACTCTCGCTTCCATAACAAGTTTGCCAACCCCTGTATTGATTTCCTTGACAGTATTTATAGAGTTTACAATGTATAAAGTTCATAGAGACTGATGACCTTTCCACTTCCTGAATACAAAGAGACAGGAAACAAGTAATTACGAACATACAATGAAGATGAAGTAATTTGACTTTGTCCCTTCATCTATTTTGGCTTCCATAAGAGAAACCAAACAGTTCTCTATCAAATCAATATGATTTAACTTATAATAGCATAACTGCTCGACATAAAATTGCAAGCCTTCCTAACATTATGTTCCCTCAGTAGACAATTCAAATGCAAGATTTGTTTAAATAAGAAAGAAATATACATATTCTTTGCAGTCATCCTGAAAATATCAGCGGCTCCATTGACAAAGTCAAGTTGAAATTCATGTCTAAGAACTCTATTTTTCTCCAATAGCAAGAAGCTTCCCCCTTTGTAGGTTATCACATGTTTTCAAACACCTTTTGAACTACATAGTTTGCATATTAATCCTTCATCATCGACTTTGAATTATCATTCTCCTCTGTCTGCCCAAGCATTTCATCAATCAATAGTTGACGTTTTGTAGAATTTTCCATGTTTCAAGCACTTTTCAGCAACATCGGATGCAAATTTATGTTGACTCATCTGTACAGATTGGCCTGCCAATTTATTGATGACTTCACTCCTTTTATGTGGCTTCCCATGTTCTTTTTTCTCCTCTGTCATCATTTGTGAGAAGCTTAACCTTTGGATTTTCAGTCGGCCACGGCTCCTATCATAAAGAAAAGTTCAATTGTCTCAATAAATTGCATATTAAGATGATGGACCATGTTGAGTAGCCAAAAAAAATCGAGCCCAGTGCATTTTATAAGACTGTCACTTAGATAAAGCATGAAATTATGCTTTGGTGGAAATTGCACTAAGTCAGTGCGAAACCCGCCGGCTTATAACTTCTTCATTTTGGCACCAAATTACATGCCATTTTCACCAATAGAATCCTTGAGACTTGAAGAATCGGTCCATGCATCCAAATTATGGAAAGCACCACATTTTACTGACTGTAGAAGATGTGCATTCAGCTCTATTACACTAGAAAAGGCAAAGCCTGAGTTCAAAAAGAACTCATCCCACATATTAGCAACAGTTGATACTGTGTTCTTGTCAAAGCTACAAGAACTATTAGAGCTCTGTTCCAGTTCTTCCTTAGATCCCAAACTTAACTCAATAGATTCATCTATTTTGCAATTCATATATTCTTGAGCACTGAACATGGAAAAGATGTTTATCATGCTTTCAACTTCAGGGTTAAATGCAATACTGATATTATTCTCAATTTCCAAAGGTACAGGCAACAGAAAGTCTTCAATAGTTGCAAGGTCTAGCTGAGAAGAAATCCTAGCTTGTAATTGGGCCTTATCTTCATTGCTAGATCCACAAATCAAAGCTTTAGAGAGCAGAGAAAATAAAAAAATGAATGGCTATTACATTAAATCTTCTTCCCAATGGCAGCAACCTTATAATACCTTCCAGCAATCTACATTTCAGTGTACTATCCCACTGTAACACCTGTTGGAGAGCATCCATTTGTTTGCATACATGATTATAATGGGGCTAACATATTTTCATTCATCCCCTGTTTCCATATTGTTATACAAATCAAATTCATTTAACACGTGCTCGAGGGCAAGAAAAATGTAATACGTACGGCAGACTGTCTAGTATGCATTGTGAAATATGATACATTGATCGAGCTCTTTAGCATCACAGGATTTTCAAACACAGTCACATGCTAGAATTTTGATTTTTTTATCATCATTACTTATGTGTATATACCATAATGCAGTCTTTTCGATGCCACATCTTCATTAGAAGATGTATCTTTAGCTTTCAATTATAACACCATACTCTGAACAAGATAGTTATCTGTTCTCAGCAAGAATCTCTTAAATATTTTGAAAGCTTATCTATAATATTATAATCCTTTTCACCTCACTGTATCAACATTCTCACCTATCTTTTACAAAGAGTTCAGCATCTTTTTTCACATAGTATGTAATTTATTTAAAAACTTTCATCTGCAATCACTGAAAGTTAGGAGCATTATAACAGTCTTGGAATTTGATTTGCAAAGATTAATTATAAAAGAAATGAATTCCCAACACACTGTCATATAATACAAACTTCTCTAATTAATCAAAACTAGCTCTGTCACTGCATCTTTTTCCTAATTTCTTGTAAACATCTGGAGATCATCCTGCTTTAAAAAGAACATCAATAAGAGCACATTATCATTGCCGGGTTGGGATCTATAACCTACCCAATATGAGGAGACTTTTAAAACAACCCACCCGGCTTGAAACAAGAAGGCAATGGCAGGGAAACCCAACAAGGACTTCCTATCCTAGAGGGGACCTAGACCTAGACTCAAACATAACCAGACTTGACTGGATCTGACATTACCAAAAATGATGGGTGACTAAAAGTCAGGCAACAACTAGCTTCAAGATTAGCTGGTTCTTGTGTTTCAACCATCTCTTGTTCCATAGCAGGTTCGCGTGTGTTGACCACATTAATCCATTTGATTGGATCATCTTCTGCATCAAGGTCTTTGATTTCTTTAGGAAAGCATTCATAGGGAATGAGCTCTGAGCTGTCTGAATCACTATCAGATGGTTTTTTTTCTTCTTTCTTAAGAAGGGCTTCTCCTGGTGTGATTTGTTCTATGACATGAGAGCAGTTACCTTTGAGGTGGAAGGGTTTCTTTTTGAAGCCTAAGCTGATAGTATCCTTGTTTGCCCTACTAGTATGTAAAATAGGTGTCATAAGACCTTTTCCTCTGACTCCTAGAGGTCCTTTACCTGGATATCCCATCTTAGCTATCAATTTATCTCCTAGGCCATATGAATTAGAAGGAATTTTAGGTACTGTAGAGTTACTAGGTTGAACAGCGTGGGATTCAGATTCATCTTTGTATAGCCATGCAAGCACAGCTTCATCCTCTTCAAACTCTTGCTTGGAGACTTGTTATGTCACAAAATTTCTTTTATATGTCTCAAGAGGTTCTTTAGGTGTTAGTTTGGATGGTTTCAAAGACTGTCCATAAGACTTAGGCGAGATAGGGAGAGATGTCAAAGATAAGACTATCTTTATAGTATATTCTCCCATACTATTTTCTTTGATATTGACCTATTTTGCAATGTCTTCCATTTTTGATGTGGATGTTGCTTCTGTTTGCTTAGTGGAAGATTCTTTGTTATTAGGAACAAGTTTATCTGCACTTTCCTTCAATGCATTGCAAGTGGTGGATATGTCCACTGGGATAATGACATCTACTCCTTCATAGGGAAACTTCAAACATTGATGGTACGTAGAAGGAATAGCTTTCATTTCATGTATCCATGGTCTCCCTAGAAGGATGTTGTAAGCCAAAGGTAGATCAAGCACTTGACATGTAGTATCTCTGATTACTGGACCTGCTCTGATAGGTAAGACAATGGTGCCTTTAGAAGACCTCTCTTGTTCATCATAGGCTTTTATAGTTATCTTCTTTCTAGGATCAATAGCCAATTCTGAAAATCCCAATTGTGTGATCAAGATGTAAGAACAAATGTTTAGACCAGTGCCCCCATCTATCAACACGTGTTTGACTCTACGGTTCTAGATCAAGACTTCTATATGCAAGGGCTGGTTATGCTAGTGACTCAAGGAGTTGTCATCTTCCTCTAAAAAGGAGATCTATTGCAGAGATGTAAGATGTCCAACCATAGTCTGGAACCTGTCTAAATCAAGGTTGTAAGGAACATTGGATCTGAGCAAAGCTTTATCTAGAATGGCTCTGTGAGCTGGAGATATTCGAAGAAACTCAAACATGGAGATCTTTGCATTAGTGTGTTGGAGTTGTTGAACAATGCTATAAGATGTTGGCCTCGTATCTTTAGGATTGGAAGATTTAGAAGCAGCCTTCTGTTTGGAAGCGGATGAAAGATTGAAGGGCATCTTAGGGACATTGGATGAATCTGGGATTTTTCCTTTCAGATGTGCCCGAGCTTGTGATAGAGTAACTACGCTAGCTAAATGATGATCTCTATCTCTTCACACAATTATGATGACATTGCAACACTCAGAGAGATAGGGTTCAACCATATTGATAACAGCATTATTTCCAGGGTAAGCATAATTGACCTTTGCCCCCATATTAGGCTGAGAAGATGAAACTTCTTGACCATGTTTTGGAAATGGTTCTTTGAATGTTGTATGATCATTATTGCTCTTATGATTTTCAATCATGATGTCTCCATTATCAATTTTTTCTTGTATGGTATGTTTCAAGCGTAAGCAGTTATTAGTTTTATGACCCTTACTACGATGGAAGTCATAGAATTTGTTCTCTCTCCACCATTTTGGTTTAGGTTCAAGATCAAATTGTCAGATCTTAGGTAGAGATATGATGTTGTTAGCTAATAGAGTTTTCATGGCTGATTCCAAAGATTCTCCAAGAGGAGTGAACTTTCATTTATTATCAACAGACCAAGGTTTGTACTCTGTCTTCTTTTGAAATGATTCTGGTACCTTTTATTCTAAAGCTTTTATCGCTTGGGTACTGACAATTAGATTAAAAGCAGGGGCCTTAAATGGGGCATAGAGAGTGTTAACAATGCCATCTGTGATGATGCCTTTGTTCTTGTTCCAATTTTTGTTCTTGTCTTTAGAACTAGACCCAGATTTGTACTTGTCCTTTTGAACTGTGATGTCTCCTTTTTTCACATGTACTTTTTCAATTTTGATCGCATTATCTACTATCTTATCAAAAGATGTATGATTTTGCATTTGTAAAGGGTAGTTGATTTCTAGAACAAGATTATTGATGAAGATTTCCAGTTTCTTAGTTTCTGGAATAGGTCTGGCATATAGAGAGAATTTCTTCCTCCATCTTTTGAGAAATGTCAGGAATGGTTCTCCTGGATATTGTTTGAGATTGCAGATGTCGATCATGGTGACCGAATGTTGAATGTTATAGGAGTATTGCTGATAGAACAATTTGATCAACTCCTCAAAGGTTTTGATAGTAGGAGGCATTCTAGAGAACCAATGAATGGTTGCTCCTCCCAGAGATCTAGGAAAGAGATGCATCAGATAGGTTGGTTCATGCATGAACTCCATAGATTACGTACATAGTTCTCTGACATGATCTTGAGGATCATAGTTTCCATCATACTTATCATATTTAGGCATCTCCACTCTTTTTGGGAATGGTGGCATGTACAAGTCTTTGTCAAATGGAAAAGGGCATAGAGCTTCCATGGAGAACTCCTTGGGTTCCTTTTCTTTCTCAAGCTTGTTAAGTTTGACTTGCATGGCATGCATCTATTTCATCATAGTCGTAATAGGAGTTTCTTCCTTGTGTGTAATGATATCTTTGACATTAAAGTTAGGAGGAAGTTTAGCTCCTTGATGAGTGAGTTCTAGAAAATATGACTCTCTGTCTTCCTTCAAGAAATGCCTCATCATTTTCTTGAAGTCATCATCGTTTTGATATCGAGCAATTTTAGAAGGTGTAGGTTCTTGATCCACACCATGTTGAGAATGAGCTCTTTGGGAGCCATGGTTTGTCCCTACTTGAGACATGTTAGGAGTTTTAGGACTCCCTAGGATAGATTGATGAGGGGTTCGTTGATTACGTCCGTGAGTTGATGGAGGAGGTATGTAACTAGTTTTTAATCAAAATTTGCCAAGACCGTCATCTTCATAAAGACCAGAATTGTAGAGTTGCTCAAGAGTTGGACCCTGTAGAGTAGTCAAAGGTAAGGTATGAGATGCTTCTCCTGATTTCTTGTGTGAGGAAGCTCTAGTTTCCACCATTAACCTTGGGTGAAGCAAAAGAATAAGATGAAGATAACTAAAGAATGAATTGATTCAAGAAGATCAGATGGTGCAACCTTGTCAAGATTAGAAGTGATTGAAGATTAGATTAGACATGAATGAAGGATACTATGCCCTAGATGTATGGGTAGACACCCAAAAGATAGCGAACATGAGTTCACAACACTTAGTTGTTTTGAAGATTGATTAGATATTGATGATCTGACAAGGTTTTGACACAAGATGAAAAAGACTCAAATTGATTAAATAGAAGGGTGAATCAAATTCAAAAGGCCACTTTAGGAAAATGATTGGATTCTCAGTAGTTGCTGCTCTATTCCTGACACATTGATTTGTTTGATGGATTCTGGAAATAGGTTGTAAAAGTTGAATATCTAGCAATTTTGACAACTTTCTAGCAACTTTTCAAAATTTCTCAAATGACTTTCTACAGCCTCGTACAACAGTGGATAGGGTTTGAAATGACAGTTGACAAACTCGTATGATAATTGTAAAACTTGCACGACAGTTGCTAGCAGGGTTTTTGACTTTTTGATTTGATTGGCAGTAAACTCATACAACAATATACCAGCTACCATACAACAATATAGGGGTTCTGAAATGACACTTGCAAAAACTCGTATGTCTTTCTAACCTTGTGAGATGACTTTTGACTCCAGAAAGGAATTTTACTTCAAATTTTGCAAATTTTGGGTTTTCAGTTTCGGATTGTTTGCAAATTTTACCATCCAGATTTGAAGATTGTACCAGATTCATTCATTTTCAGTAACCAAGTAGATAAGAAAGCACACAAAATAGCAAGCAAGTGATTTCAAGCACATCTGAAAACAATGAACAGGGGACAAAGCAACCCTGTGCATGAACAATCAAGTGACTGAATTGTGCTAATCCCTAGGAGTGCTAATTGTGTATGTTCCAAAAACTTTTGCAATAACACACATATTCCTAAAAATGAAAATTTGGCCTCACTAGGGTTTGTAGTAAGGGTCTGACTCTACAACTTTTGTGATCCAAGAGAGCAAAATCTAATCCCAGCACACCAGGGTTTTGACACAGTCCGAGAATTTAATCAATTAGGAGCTGCTAGGGATATCTGACAGCCCAACAAGAGACCACACCTATGAAGATTTCCTCCACAAGGACATTTATATAGCGGTTGTCACTACCATGGTGAAAATGGCTATTACTGCTTGAGGTTCCATCCACATGGTTGACCCAATTAAGGGAATGTCCACTATGGTTAACCCTCTCTAAAGGTGACTCACAAAAGATACCACATGGAGACTGGTTCTAGATTCAAGGATCTGAGTTTCTCATACTACCCAAAAGGGGAGTAGAGCATAGTCCTCTAGCCTTTTCACTTTTAACCAAAACAAAGCAAACAGATTAATTCAACATGCTAAGACCAAGATTATCTCACAAAGATCTATTATGTCAATCACTTGTGATCTATCAACCTATCTAGAGAGAGTGTGTATCAATCAAAAGTTGAAGACACACAAATCTAGTAGAACGTGAGACACTCTTAGTATCCTCCCTACCTACAAGGGTTCTCTCATTGAGAAGAGTTTCGTTGGAAACCCACTCTCTCAAGAACCACAAATAGTGTTCATAGGGCCTATTTACTATGTGTAACAAATATGCAAAAAGCAAATCTATGTTCATTTTTATAGCCCAAAATGAAGTCTGTGATATGAAAGCAATAAAAAGTCACAAAAGTCTGACACGTGACCGTTCGTTTTAATCCAAATTGAAACATTATCAGCTAAAAAGATTACCTAAATTCCTCGCAATGCACTTAGTAGATTTTTACCTATTTTTAGCATTTTTCACGCTTTTCCCAATCAAAATCAGCAGAAATCAATCAGAAAAAGAAAATTTCAATTGTTAGGGTTAGCTGTCAATCCAAATCTGGAAATCAAATCTAGAAAACTGCCTGAAAAATTGAAATGACAATTGAAACCTGGCACTGAAACTCATACGACAGTGGGTTACCTCCCAGACAACAATCTGGAAACTCGTATGACAATGGGTATCAGATCATACAGCAATAGAGCTTCCAAATGATAATGTGATTCTAATGGTATGATCCTCAATCCAATCAACTATTGTACGATAGTGGGTACCGCCTGGTACGAGTTTTTGACAAAACTTGTACGAAAATTATATGGACAGAAAATAAAAATCATAGCTTGGAACAGAAAATGACAAGAAAATGATAGAAATTGATAGAAATGGAATGGAAACCCATTTCAGGGCCCCACGGTGGGCACCAGAAATGTGTGTGTGAATTTTGTACCTAGCTGTGGACACAACACTTCAGTAAAACATTAGAGGTTAGCAAAAATTGAAATCATGTAATGAAATGGACACTAAACTAACCAGGTGATTTATTGCCTTCTAGTAGATGCGAGTATGTATTCTCAGATTAGACCAAGATCAGTGACCTTGACGACACCTAAATGAAGGATTTGAATGTAGAATCTAGATATGGAATGATTGCAATTTAAGCTATGTTTTTGTATTTTTTGTGCAATTAGAATGAAAGAAATTGATATGAATCTATTCTAGATGAAATTGAAATGATATGCAATGATTCTAAGAATGATATGCTAAATGATATGAATGCTCAAAAATAATGAAAATCTCACAACAGCCTTGATTCGCAAAGATGGATTCTTCGATCACCAATTCGCCAGCGTGAGGATGCAATTTCGTGGATGGATTTAGTAGAGCTAAAGCCTTGATTTGATAAAAATCCAAGGCTTTGGAGGTGCATGGGAAAAGCCATAAATCACTCTTGATGAACTCAGGTTGATTTTTGAGTCAACAAGAACTCAGAGGTGATTAACTCACAAAATCATGCAAAATCATGTAAGAACAGCTTTTTAACTCAAATCAGAAGTTTAGATCAACTTTGAACTCAAAATAGATGTTGAGTTTCCAAAAATTAACAACTTGCATTGATTTTCTATTTTTTAGTTTAACTACTCTTTGAATGTGCACAATAATTATGAATTAATTAAATAAATAAAGTGATTTATTCTCAACTTAACTGATTTTAAATTTAAACAATTGATTTATGGATTAATCAATTATTAAATCAAACTTTTATTCAAAAACTATATTATTAAATTTGACAATTGACATTAATTAATTAAATAAGAATTTAATCAATTTGTCATAAGATTTTTGATTTATTGTCAGAATTAAATAATACAATTTAGGAATAAATGTAATTAAATTTAATTAAATAATTAAGTGGCAGTATTAAATCTAATTAATTAAATATTCATAATATTCAATTAATCAAACTTTAGGATAAATAAGATTTATCGCCAAATAATCATTAAATTAAAGATAATTATGATAAATAGGAATATTGCTAGGAATATTCCCCGATGCAGAATTTAGGATAATCAATTAAGATTCGATGATGTGCAGATGTGTCTTAGGTTAGGACTTCAATGTCGATTTCATTCGATTTGAGGATGTAGGAGGTTAATGAACCTATAGCCCATTTTTGGGGTATTACAAATTTCATGTTTCATGTTTATATGAATGTTTAATTCAGTACTTGAGCGTTTATAATTTAGTATTTAGATTAAAGTTAAAAGTTAAAATACAGTGAACATTGATTCACCCCCCCTCCCCCGCCCCCTCTTAATGTTCCCATTCCTAACATTAACATCCATAAGATCTCATGGTTCTCTATCTAAGCTTGGTAAGTAGAGCTCTCAGCCTTATTCTCTACTAGTGATGATCCTAGAATGAGAAATTTATGATAAAAAACCTAAATCTAGCTCTCAATTCTCAATGTGATACAAAGATTAACTCAAATGCTCATGATAATGCTCTTAAATCTCACTATTTTCTCTCAAATGCTCAAGATATTTCTCAATTGCTCTCAAATTGCCTATAGTGATGATGCTATGCACTTGAATTTTCTAAGATCTATTATGCTCTCAAAATGACTTCTATTTATAGTAAAATCCCAAGGGTAGGGGGTAGAGTTACTTGATCATGGTTTAGCCTTGGTTGAGTAAAAAACTTTGAAATATTTTTAAATGGGGAGACAATTTAAATGATTGTCTCAAAGGTTTGGACAAGTAGACAAATTTGAGTGATTGAGATTCAAAGTTGAAAATGAGTGATTGAGATTCAACTATTTGGAGTGATCCATGTGTATTGTGTTCTCAATTCTTATTGGTTGCTCAAATTATGTTGAAAGATATTAGGATTAATTAAATTAGCCATGTAAGGGAATAGGTTCAATTTGATTTTTGATTTAAAACTATACAATTAATTGATTAAAATCAATTATATAGTGTGATTGATCCCTTTAAGCTTGTATTTAATTATTTGATGTCATTTTTTTATTTTTCCTTTGATTTAAATGATTTTGTCCCAATTTTATTAATAAATGTCCATTTAAAATTGATTTGATCCATTTTGATGAAAATTAGAGCATTTGGCTAAGATTTTGCAAATTTGAATGATTCTAAGACACCTGCCCAATTTTGAGTGTCTACAAGAAGGTTTTGTCATGTCGGTTTTGATAACATTGTGAAGGAAAGCTTGACTAATGCAGTAAGAGACCTACCAAAAATTTTAAAACCATCTAACACTATGTGCAAAGAATGTGTTATGGGAAAGAAGAATAGAAGTTATAAAAGTAAATCATATTCAGCAAAAGGAAGGTTGGATTTGATACATACATACTTATGTGGGCCCACAAAAACAAAATCATACTATGGTGAAAGGTATTTTATACTTTTTTTTTTATGACTTTTCCAGAATGATGTGGATAACTTACTTGAAAGAAAAATCAGAGGCATTTGACAAATTCAAAATATTCAAAGCAAAAGTAGAGAATGAATCAAGCTTAAAGATAAAATGTTTGAGATCAGACAGAGGTGGAGAGTTTACTTTAGATCTATTCAATTCATATTTCGAAGAGCATGGAATACAAAGGCAAACATCTGCTCCTCAGACTCCATAGAAAAATGGGATATCAGAGCGAAGGAATAGAACAATATTGGATGCTACTAGGACAATGTTACTTGAAGGAAATGTATCTCATGTGCATTGGAGAGAAGCTATTGGGACAACAGTATACACCTTGAACATAATTCAATTCAGAAAAAGTAATGCTGACAGTAACCTATATCTAAGAACTAGTCAAGATGGAATTTTGATAATAGAAGTATTTGTTGATGATATTATTTTTGGAGGAAATGATGAGATGTGTAAGAAGTTTTCTAAAGCAATGGATAATTAATTTGAGATGTCCATGATAGGTGAAATGAAATTTTTTCTTAGACTTCAAATAAATCAGAGAAAGAATGACATTTTCATTTCTCAAACTAAGTATCTTAAAAAGATGTTGAAAAAGTTTGGAATGGAAGATTGTAAACTTGTGGGTACACCCATGGTGACTGGTCATAAATTAACAAGTAGTGATGAACCAAGAGTGTTTTTTAGACCAAGTATAGATCAATGATTGGAGGGTTACAATATCTGACTCACTCTAGACCGGATATTGCTAATGTTGTTGGAATTGTGGCTAGATATCATGCAGATCCTAAAGAGACACACATGGTTGTTGTAAAAAGCATATTCAAATATCTGAAAGGAACAATGGAATATGGATTATGGTATGACAAAAATGATGATTTTGAACTACATGCTTATACTGATGCTGATTGGGAAGGAAATATTAATGACAGAAAAAGTACTAGTGGAGGTGCATTTTTCCTTGGTAAAAGGTTTGTTTCATGGTTAAGTAAAAAGAAAGATTGTATAGCTCAATCTACTATTGAATCAAAGTATGTTGATGTTGCTATCAATTGCACTCAAATTGTTTAGATGAAACAAATGTTGAAAGATATTAGAGTAAATTTTGTTGAACTAGTGGTTATCCATTGTGATAACACCAGTACAATGAATATGTCAAAGAATCCTGTGATGCATTCTAAAACTAAGCATATTTATATTAAGTATCACTTTTTGAGAGATAAGGTGGTAGAGAAAGAAATAAGGTTGGAATACATTAGCACAAAAGAACAGATAGCAAACATCTTTACAAAGCCATTGCCAAAAGATGCATTTGAGTATCTCAGAGGTATGCTTGGGGTGTAGGCCGCTCCTAGTGAGAATTAAATGATGCAAGAATGCATCAGTCTAGAGGTTTTCAGAGCTCTATCTTATTCTAGACTTGATGTATGGATCTACTCCTCAAGGGGAGTGATCATTGGAAGCTTACAGAATACATTTGGGTGATTCAGCACCTGGTTGATGAAGGAAAAGCAGAAGAACAGTTAATGACTTATGGCACCCTTTGCCATTGTTGTCAAAGGGGGAGAGATACTATGAGAAAATCCCTACTGTATGGGGAGACTATATGGAGAGATACTATGAGAAGCTGGAATGAGAAAGTATTTTGGCTAACAGATTTTGAGGTTATGGATTTTCCCATATGTTTCCATCAATGCCAAAGGGGGAGATTGTTGGATACATTTAATATGTTTAATCACTATATTATCAATGTTGTTGTCAGTTTTGTTTTGTCACTGATGTCAATATATGTCTCTGAGAGGAAAACATACTGGTTATTACAATGTATAGATACTATACAGATGTTTCAGAATGTGTGAAGTTAGTTGTAGGTATAGGAAGGTGTTGTGATATTATATCTAAGATCACGTGATGTAATATTGTATATTGACTAAGTTACAGAAGATTTAGTGAAGACTGGTTTCTGGACTGTGACAGTGAAAGTTGACAGAGTAAGTCTCTATGTTTTGGGTATATCTTATAGGCAATATGGATTCAGTATATGCAAGCTTAAGGGATGACAGATAGAATATTGAGGAATGTTTGTTGGTCTTTGCAAGTCATGGAAAGCAAGATGACGTCAGTTGTGGCGTGTGTTCTGGAGAAGACCTATTTGGAAGCTGACTTCAAAGTTGTAGCATGTATCATGGATGGCGAGCATGAATTATAGATGTAAGTCCTTAATTGTTGAATTATAATTGTTGTATACTTGTTTTAGATACCGTATGTATCTAAGCAAGGAGTTATGTAATTATTTGTATATTAGGAAAGCCTAGTTGGCCGACCTGATCATTTATTTTGTAATAAAGGTATATATGTAAGATCTTTTCTTTCAAAAAGATATGGTAGAATGGATGCGATGTAAAAGAAGATTGTGGAAGTTGTGAGTTTGTGTCTGTTGGATGTAGAGAAGAGGATTATATGTACCTTATTGGAACTAATTAAGCAAAGACAGTTGCTATTAGAAAGTTCACAAGGATTGTGTATTTTCTCATATACACTTGTGTTGTGAATAGTGAGTTCTGAAGGTGGACTTAACCTTCTTTGGGCAGTAAGCCTAGGAAGTGAGCCTACCTCTTTTCTTTGACTCCTAACATGGTCTGTCGTCTAACAAGGACTATGTACTGTAATGTTTTATTTAGCTCCTAATAGGGCTATATCTTCTAACAAGGATACTATACTCTTAGTACATCATTAGTGGGTGTTAATTCCCATTGAGGTTTTACCTTTAACAAGGTTTTCTTGACAATAAATATTGTGTTATTTTGTTGGCATTCATTGTGTTCACTTGATTTGATATTGTTGCTATTCAAAGTTTAAAGTTTAATAATCTGGCATACAACTGATTCACCCCCCTCTCAGTTGTATTGGTGGACTGTTATTCCTAATAGGAAAAATATAGAAATAATATTCTTGAGTCCTCTAAGCCATATTCAGAGCATTTAAGATGTAATAGGGTCCAATTAATAGTCAAAATGTCAAGATGTCAAAAATTTGCAATAATGTTTTAAAAGTTGCTTGACAACTTTTGCAACATTTCCAAAAATGTTGATAATTAAGAAGACCAACTGATCAACCGAATTGGAAATTGGTTGAATCAGTTTTAACCAGTCAAATGATGTATAAATAAACCTCTTTGGGTCAAGGGTAGGCATCTGGTGGAGTTTGAAGGAAGAAACTTAATAAAAACAATTATTTTTTTTGTCATTTTCCTGCCAAACTCGCTAATCAAAAGTTATTATCTCCTTCGAATAGATTGAATTTGTTCTTGGATCAATTGGGGATCAAATTAGGATGGGGTTTCTTCATTTTAAAAAAATTTTGAGACCTAGTCACTAAGCAAGGTGAAAGAATGGTGCATTTCTTCCAAAACTACCTAGAAACCCTGAAAGGTAAGGGTTTGAAAAGATTTATTCATTTCTCCTAACTCAATCATTGGGAAATTCTATAACTTGTAGATTTACCATTATCTTGAGTGATCTTTCAATTTATTCTTGGTCTTAGATTGAATGGATATATGCATTTGGAAAGATATTTGATGCCCTAGGTCTATTGTTTATGTGGTTGATCAACTTCCAGTTACCAATTTTGGAAAAAAGGGCATAGCTTTTAATTCAACTGTTGGATCAAGCTAAAAATTGGGGAAAACTTCTCTAACTAGGTTATTTAAATCATTACTAGAGAAATTAGGATAATGTTAGTTTTCATTTAAATATATTGATGACTGTGTGTGACTGATTAGAATAAGAAATCAGAATGAGATCAATCTACTTGATACCAAAGTCGAACAAATCAGTTGGAGTCCATTGTGGTTTGAGGTGTCCTTTGAACTAAGGTATAAATTAGTGTCATAGTAATATGTTTTCATTTATTTTATCAACCTTGTAGTGGAATATCAATCAAGAGTAATGGGAGAAGTCATAAAGAACCTAAAAAACCTTATTGTTGATTAACAATTTGTTGTTGTTGTTGTTATTACATTTCAAATAAATGGTGTCTTTGAATGTATGATTGGGATACATTGTGAGTTTGAGGGTGATGTGTTGTACTAGAGTTTTGTGAGTCCACCAAGGATTGGGAAAATTCCCTCTTGTGATCATATATTAGGTAAGTTCTCATTAGAAGTTTGTTGATAAAGTTTTTGTAATCAGTCAATGACATTGATCCACTTGATCCTCATTTGAAGGTGTTGTGAGGAGTTAGTAAATTCTAATTCAATTTTAATATTGACAAGATATTGGAGGTGATTAAGGGCCATTGGGAGACCTAATTTTCAAAGGTAGTTTCCTCTTGAGAAATGATGCAGGAGCATCCTCAGTGTAAGGGCAATCTTGCATCACCCAAAAATATTTTTGGTTTCTTTTCAATAAGGGTTATCTTGTGCAGAGCTTCTATTTATGGAAACTTACTATTTTTAGTAAGCTGGTCATACGAGCTTATAATGTTTTGATTTCATAGATGAAGGTTCATCTTAGTCATATTAGTCTGTCAGTTGAGTTTCATTTTCATATCATCTGTATTGGTGAAGTTATTGAAGTTTTGGGTACAAAATCTTTGAGCTCAATATTGAAGGCCTTAGAGGCTCCGGAATGAGATCTAACCCCAGCTGACTAGAGTTTACACAAGTTAAGTGTTGTAGATCAGGACTTGTCATTTCTAAAAAGTGGTTATAATAGTCAAATGGAGCTACAGTTAAAAATTTATGGCCTCCGGAAGTTGGGCTACCTAAAAATATAATTTGTAATTATTTTGAGCCGACCCTAATGTAAAAAAAATAAAAAATAAAATAATTCTAAGGGTGGTCGGCCTTAATGGCTAAAATTATGGAACCTTCTCGGGCGGTAGAAAATTGCCTATATAAGGAAGGCTCATAGTGTTTTCTAGGGCAGTTATGGGTAGTTATTCAAGGCTTTGTCTTACAGAATATTGTAAAGAAAATGCCCATGTGGCTTTGCATATTGTAATTCTAAAATTTGTAATTCCACACTTGTGGAGATAATAAGATGCCCATTTTTTGTTCTTACAAATTGTTGTTGTGTCTCTATTTCTATTATGTATTTGTGGTATTAAGGGGAGCACCTTTCATCAAGTGGTATCAAAGTAGGAGTTCCTGAGTGTGTAGACAGATCGCCGACTGTGAGGCATTTTGGACTAGGACCGTGGTTAGTGTTTCAACGATAGCAAAAAAATGCCTCCATGAAGGGAACATGGCAAAAGAGCTAGAGGTTTGTCATGTGAGGTTAGAGCCCTCCAGAGACAAGTGCGAGCATTGCAAGAAGATATTTGCAAAGGCATGAATCTTGTCTTAAGAGAGGAAAGTGAGGATGAAGTCAAAGAATAAGGAAATTTTGATAAGGAAGGAGAAGGTGAAATTTTGAACCAAGAGGAAGAAAGGCTTTTCCAGACCATTTCCAAGATTGGGAAAAGATCTAAGATTGAGGTTCCTACATTTTCAAGTTATATTAACCTAGAGGAGTTGATCTATTGGATCAATGAATTAGAAGAATATTTTGAGTATGAAGATATCAAGGATCCTAATAGGGTCAAGTTTGCAAAGGTCAGACTGAAGGGTCATGTGAAAATCTAGTGGTAGGAGATTCAATTGAAGTGAAATAGAATAGGAAAGGAGAAAATCACAAGATGGGATCGAATGGTAGATAAATTGAAGTGACAATTCATTCTTGTTGATTATGATCTTGATCTACTGAAGAAAATGCATGGGTTAAAGAAAGCAGGGAGATCTGTTCAGGAGTATATGGAGGAGTTTTATCGAGTCCTCATCCAAATAGGCCATGTGGAAGCTGATAAGGATAAATTTGTCTATTACCTTAATGGGTTGAGGCCGAGTATTCAGGAGGAGTTGAATTTGGTTCGAATGAACAATATTGAAGAGGTGTACAAGTTTTCTCTAAAGGTAGAAGAAAAGTTGAACAAGAAGTTTGAAAGCAGACAAAGTGGAAGAGTTCGTGGTGGAAGATCCAGTGGAGAGTCTTATGGAGGCTGAAATGAAGATCATAAAAATGAGTCTAGTAGGCATTTTAGTCGAGATAAAACCTTTGCTCTGGTTAGTGAGAATTATTACTGGCCATAATTGTAGCAAGATGTCAAGAAGTTTGTACAGAGTTGCAAAGTATGTCAAATGAAAAAAAGAGCACAGCAAAACACAGGGTTGTATCAGCCATTACCTATACCAGAGAAGCCATGGGAGGATATCAATATGGACTTTGCTCTTGGTTTACCAAGGACTCGGCGGGGACATGATTCAATTTTTTTATTGGTTGACAGGTTTTCAAAGATGACACATTTCATTCCCTATAAGAAGACTAATGATGTTGTTCATGTGGCAGAATTGTTTTTCAAAGAAGTGGCAAGACTACAAGGCCTACCAAAGAGCATAGTTTCAGATCGAGACACTAAGTTTGTTGGATATTTTTGGTGCACATTATGGAAGAAGCTAAAGATGGATTTGAAGTTTAGCTCATCACATCATCCACATACTGATGGACAGACAGATGTGGTGAATCAGAGTTTGGGGAATTTCCTGAGATGTTTGGTTGGAGATAAGCCAACAGGATGGGATTTGATTTTACCACAGGCATAATTTGCATACAATAATTATGTCAATAGGAGCACTGGTAAATCACCATTCCATATTGTATATGGAAGTAGTCCCAGAAATGCTTCAGAGTTGAGGAAGATAGACAAAGGAGAGATAAGTAGTGATGAAGCTGGGAATTTTGTAGAACATTTGAAGAACATCCATGACGAGGTGAGGAAGCACAATATCGAGATGAATATGTAGTTTAAGACTAAGGCATATGAGAAAAAGAGGCATAAGGAATTTCAAGTTGAGGATGAAGTCATGGTTCATTTGTGGAAGAAGCAATTTCTAGTAGGTACATATAACAAGTTGAAAATGAAGAAGTTTGGTCCATGTAAGATAGTGAAGAAGCATGATTCAGGAAATGCCTATGAAGCAGAGCTGCCTACTGAGCTAAATATTTCACCAGTATTTAACATTTCAGATCTGATAGTGTATCATGAAGGGGGTTTTGAAGATGGGATCATAGAAGCACAGTGGAGTATTTTAGCAACTACTGCAACTACCAAGGAGATTGAGGATATACTAGATAGTCATGTTGGTGGAAGCACAAGGAACATGACGTATGAAGAATATCTGGTCAAATGGAAAGGATGACCTGTAGAAGATTCATCGTGGCTGGCAAGGGAGAAGGTTAACCATCTTGGTTTTCCTTTACACACCTGAGATGTGACAGGGTCACTTCTTAAATTACCCTAGGTGTCTGATGCAGGAGCATCCTAGATGTAAGGGCAATCTTGCATCACCCAAAAATATTTTTGGTTTCTTTTCAATAAGAGCTATCTTATGTAGAGCTTCTATTTATGGAAACTTACTATTTTTTAGTAAGTTGGTCATACGAGCTCAAGATGTTCTAATTTCACAAATGGAGGTTCATCTTAGTCATATCAGTCTGTCAGTTGAGTTTCATTGCCATATCATTTGTATTGGTGAAGTTATTGAATTTTTTGTGTACAAAATATTTAAGCTCAATTTTTAAGGCCTTAGAAGCTCTGGAACAAGATCGAACCCCTTTTGACTGGAGCTTACGCGAGTTAAGCGATATAGATCAAGACCTGCCATTTCTAAAAAGTGGTTATAATAGCCAAACGGAACTACGGTTAAAAAGTTATGGCCTTCAGAAGTTGGGCTACCTAAACATATAATTTGTAATTATTTTGAGCTGACCCTAATGTAAATAAAAATGAAAAATAAAATAATTCTAAGGGTGGTCGGCCTTAATGGCTAAAATTCTGGAACCTTCTTGGGCGGTGGAAAATTGCCTATATAAGGAAGGCACGTAGTGTTTTCTAGGGCATTTCTGGGTAGTTATTCAAGGCTTTGTCTTACAGAATATTGTAAGGAAAATTCCCATGTGGCTTTGCATATTGTAATTCTAAAATTTGTAATTCCACACTTGTGGAAATAATAAGCCCATTTTCTATTCTTGCAAATTGTTGTTGTCTCTATTCCTGTTATGTGTTTGTGGTATTAAGGGGAGCACCCTTCATCAAGAAACCTTTTAGGCATTGTTACAAAACATAGTTGAAGAAATGACATTGTATCTAGTTGAATTGTGTGAATCCTTATATGCGGGACAATGAAATAGTATGGTTATAATAGTCACAAGTTAAGACGAATTTGGATGCAATTATACCTTGAGCACAAGAAAGAACCTTAAGAAATATGGGAAACATTTATGAAAACCATCTTAAACCCTTCAATATTGTAATATGTCAAACAAATCCAATTTATGACCAATCAACTATTAAACTGCCACTACTATAGAACTTTGACAGTTGGGATTGTTCAAATATTTGAGAGATTGGGTAGCCAAATTGATGGATCAAAAATTTGGAATGGAATAGATACTCCAAAAATGATTAGAAAGGGATTCTTAGGTTCTTTAACCATCACATCTTCGATAATAATTCATTTGTAAATCTTTAAAAGGATCTCAAAACATTAGATAAACTTGGCAGTTTGATGGAGATCAATAAGAATAGACCCCAAAAGACATTCAAGGTCTTTTCCCTCCCATACAAAGATCCTCTTACATTTGTCTCGATCTTATTTCACCCCCTACAAGCTTGAATACTTCAAAACTTAAGGAAAATCAATCAAAAACTTTGAGTTTTCTGTTACAGTCATGAAGGAACATGGAATAGTCACATTAGGTCCTGGAATATCTCCCCCAAATTATAATCATTTGATCTCAAATAAAATGCAACTGTTACAGGGGGAACAATCCATTTCCTTCTAGGCATCAATTTTATTCTTATAAACAAAACCATTTAAACTAAGATCAATCCCATCTGAGAAAGGAAAGGGAACAAAAGGCCATTTCTTGAGAAAGAAAAGCGAACACATTCACTACCTTGAAGATTGAGTCGAAAACAATGGAGATGAATGAAATCTATGATAAATATGATGCCGCAAATCCAACTCTCCTTGCCTGCAGCTAATGTAAAATATTATTTGTGCAATTGGAAATATAACAAATCCTTCAATCCCCATGCGCGGGAAGCCAAAATTTATTTTTTCACATTACCTACATTTCTCGATCCTTGCCGCGGGAAAGCTTAGTTCTCCCAAAATATTGATTGATTGATTTTAAGTTTTAATTAATTAGTAATTATGATAAATAATATATTATAGGTGATCTATATTATATAGACATTGGTGTTATATTTATTTTTTCTTAATTATTTTTTTATTTATAAAGATAATTAAAATAGTTTTGGCCACTAGTTTATATAGGCTCAAGGGGTAACTATTCTAAGTCTAGTGTTCTTTATAATGTATCTCAATCAAGACAAGTTTTATAATGATTTAAGCTTGAATTATGGTTCTATTTTGTAACTTTATTTTATAATTCGATAAAGGAGAGATTTTAATGTGTCTTTGCAAGACTATGATTATATCTATAAGTTAAAATTATGTGCTTGGGAATGATTCAATGGCATTGGTTAATTATAATTTGATCACTACCAAGGTTGAAAAGGTATCTTTTAAAAAGTCTTGTATGGACATGTATTTGTCTATGATCGATCTGGATAATTATACAATGTCTTATGACACTTTTTGTGCATATAATTAAGAGTGTATCTTTGCTATGCAGATGCATAGATGAGACTTTGTTTCCCTCATTTTAATGTTCCAACTCTAGATCACATATTCATTGCTTAGATGTTATTTGAGAATTGAAACTCTGTAACCCAATAGCTGGCTGAAGTCACCAATTTCTTGTTTGATCTCTCATCACTGCACCATTAATCATGGAGACAACAATTTGTTGTTTGAATATTTTTAGTCCTTTATAGTGTTAGCCTATTGACGAACAAGCATTACTAGTCATGAATGGAATTTCAAAGTATATAATTCTATATATGATATTATCAAATGTTATTATAAAGGAGTAATAATCATTCATTACTTTAGTCATTTTTGTTTGGGTGACTAATTATTTAGTCATTTATTTGGTCATTTTTATTTGTCTAACCTTGTGATTTTACCTGATGACCAAATTAGCCATTTAGACTTGTCAATTGCAAAAAATTAGTACAATTTGATCAGTTTTAGTCACGTGATTAAAAAATTTAGTCACATGATTAAATTTTTTAGTCATGTGGCTAAACATTTTTGTCACGTATTTACCCAAAATGTACTAGTGTATATTTATAACATCTTATTTTCATGTATCTCAAAAATATACTAATTTTGATAGAGTCAACTGACATTTTAGTAATCATTCTACAATTTGCAACCTTATGACCAAAATTGTAACAATGGAAACACATTTGATTCATATTTTTTTTGTAATAAAATAATTTCTTCTTGCGAACCCAAACCATTTCCTATCAACAAATCTACAAGTTGTAGCATTGTGACAATAACCATTACATGAATAACAATAATCCAAAAAGAGTAATTGTACCTTGCTATTATATCTTGCCGAATAGGTGGAAATCTAGTGAACCGGTTGGCACTCCTTCCTTTGTTTAAGACCTTGAGCTTTCTATTATCATAAACTTCATTCTTTGATTTCTTCTTGTCTTCAGTCTTAGAAGCAACAACATGATGACACATCTATATTTCTCCTTGGGTTTTCTTAACCTTAAAACTCTTTCTATCTATTCCCAATAGGATCTTTACAATGATTTTATTTGTTTAACATCTCATTTAGTATGTTGGTGATCTAGTCAAATTTTTTATTTTTCTCTAACTAAACCTTGAGAATTTGAAGATCTTTTCTACGAGAAACTATTTCTTCTTCAAGACTTTGACACTCAATTGTTTTGACTTCCAAATCAGATTTTACTACAACTAGTGCCCTGTTAATCCTTTCAATCTTTGTTTTTAGACTGATAATAAAACTAAATTTCAAGTCTTGTTCTTTTAATAAGGAATTTTCCTCTAAACACCCTTTCAAAGAGGAAATCTCATATTCTAACTTTTTGCACACCCCTTCCTTGTATTTCAATTTGACTCCTTCTCAAACCCTTTTTTTCTAAAACTTGGACATTTAGAAATCTAATTATCTTCTTATAACCATTAATATTTTGTACAATCATGTTATTAAACTTAATGCTTCCTTGAAGACATACCTTGATGTTATGATTTTCTTGTTTAAGATTTTTTATTTCAACTAGGGCATCATCAAGTTCTCCTTCAAGATCAATAACTCCTTCCTCTTCATTTGTTTCTTGATGATCTGATGCTCATCTACAACTTCCACAACCTGAGACATTTCAAAAAAATTTGGATGACATTCTTTAGAATCGAGACCATTAGAAAAATCATCATTTTTTTAAAAGACCACTCTTTCTTGTTAGGTAGATTTTTCACCTTTAGAAACTTTATTTCTACACTTTTTACCCATGGTCTTCCTCTTCCAAGATCAACCCAAGTTAGTTAGACTTTTGATAGGAACCTACTACTCTAATACCACTTGTCAAAATACCCAATACCACTAAGAAGGGGGGAGGGGGGGGGGGGGTGAATCTGCGGTCTATAATAATCAATTCTTTTATCAAATAAAACTTAACAATCAATGAACTTTATGCAAATCTTTGTTTATAGAAAAAGGTTAAAAACCTAAAAAAATAAAAATCAAACCATAAGAAGATAAAACATTATGTGCACATAGATTTATGAGTAGAAAACCATTGAAGGGTAAAAAACCACTCTAAATATAAAATCTATTAAGCCTAACTAGTTACTATTTAGGAGTATAAACTCCAAGAGTCACTGGCTATACAAAAGTCTCACTAGCTACATTCATGGCACCAAACCTAGGAGCACTAACCCTTTTACAAATTTAGGAGCACTAACTCCAATCAAATAAATACAAATCAAAACATATACAAAGGGTTTATTTGTTTCTCTACAAACCCTATATCAATTTGTCTCATTCGTAATGATAAACATAACAATACAAAATATAAATCAACTCACTCAACCTACAATAATAAATATTACATTAACTTTATATCTTTATCTCCATTGCAAATCTACTGAAAATAATCTCTATTATTCTTCTCCAATCACAACACTCTTCTTGAGCAAAGGTTCTTCTTCAATATTTTCTAAAACTTTCAAAACTATCTTGGGTTTTCAGAATATAAAATATGTTGTAACTTTATTTAAAACAATAACCATACTTCTTCAATTAAATGCACACTCAATAGTTCAAAAAATTTGCAAGTTCTGGTAGCATCTCCTTCTCTAAAGATTCATCATAGATAAATTTTAATTGCATCTTGTAATCACCCTAAATCGGGCTAGTCTAACCAAAGGCCTTATTTTCCCTAATTCAGAATAATTTTTTAATTATGCTAATTCGATCACTTGATTATTGGCATAACTCATTAAAATCAATGAAATTCTTAAATCAAGCATTAAATCATCATCAATTGATAAAAAATCCTATTAATTACCTCTAGCCTAAATAATTAAATCAATCTCACTTAAATACATGGATAAAGTAATTAATTAAAATTAATTAATAAAAAGGCCTAAAATACATGTCACCTCTCAAGGGACAACAAGGACAAATGCACCCAATAAGAGGCTAAGCACATGGATCAAAGGAGGATGAATCTCAATCAATCCTCTCAAATTGAATCTCAACCCTTGAATTCATTAATCTTTCTATAAAAGAGAATTTTCAAAGCTCATAAAGAATATAGTTAATTGCATTCATACTTACATACTATCAATTTCAATTCAAAGCTAAAACACATTGTCAATTCATAGCTTAAATCATCTAAATTTAGTAATGAATTAATGGTATTTAATAGCATAGCTTCATTTTCTCATTTTTAGTTGAATTGCATTTAGAATCTCTCATTCTAGCAGTATAATGTCACTGATTAGGGTCTAAATCTAAGAATAGAATTGATCTTAATCACACTCTTGCTAGTCAGAGAGAAATAGGATGATTTTGTGCAGTTTATTTACTTCTCAATTGATTTTAAACTAAAAAATAATGTCTTATTGAAGTGTTGTGTTGCAAGATAACATGTACCACAAAATACACATACATTTATGGCACCTACCATGGTGTCGAGCCCCAAATTTATGATATTTTAAAATAATTTCTAACGTTGTTTTGCAAATGCAAGATCACATTTAGGAACCAAAGTCACATTCTGGAAACACAGTCGCCTTTAGTCAAAACATGGTCGCATCTGGGATTCCCTAGATCACATATGGTCAAGGATCACATTTAGTGTAAATTGAATCACATTTAGATTTCCTTGATTGCATTTAGGGAATATTGAATCTCATTCAGTTTAAGCTCATATTTGGTTTAAAACAGGATCACATTTAGGGTTTTTATTTGTAAAATTGAATTTTCTAATGACTAATGGGTGACTTGTATTTTTTGTTGATTGGTCAACTTAACTATTGTCTAGAGGTCATTTTGACAGAGACAAATAAATCAAACTACTAATTAGTGGTTTTGTAGGTTTCTTTAATGAATTCAACCAAACACCATGATTTTCTTGCTTAATTTCATAGGAATTTAATAGAATTTGAGGTCAATTTTTAACCTAATTAGAGGATTATGCTCTTTTCCCATTGGGAAAATTAGAAACTCAAACATTAGATTGAAATTTGAGGTCAAATTTGGAGAAAATTACAAATTGCATGATTTTTTTGATAGGAGAAAATGACATGGATAGGAGAGTATGATCTTCTCCCTAGTGGAGAATAAAAAATCTTGACTCCTAAGTCGCTAATCCTCTTTACTTCATTGTTTTAATCTTTAAAGGGTGTGTCAATTAAGGTAAAAAGCTCCTGGGAATGCCCCAAGTGAGGATAGGTAGAAGCTAACCCTTCCACCTCACTTTAATCAAGACACTTCCTTGAGATGAAAATCTTGGAAGACTTAGTTTTATCCTTGGGATCTTGACTTGATTATTCCTTCGACATGCTTGAGTTTGTGTAGAGCGGAGCTGCTCTCACTTGCGAGACTACACACATTTGAGTACTCATAGGGATATAGGTCTCAATATCACTTGCAAGACTATGGGAGACGATTATGAATGGATGCCCTGATTAATTCCTCTATGTTAGAATCCACCCATATTACCCCTAAAAGGTTGGTAATTCTTGTGCAAGGAAAATAGTAGTTTCCCCAAGAAGTTCACCATATTGAACCCTCATAGACATTACTACTTGACTAATATGGCCTTCAACATCCATTGCGTGTTGTTGGATCATCATATTCTGAGGATTCTTTGAGTGTGTTCTTAAGCTAGTGAACATAATTAGGTGTGTTTGAGAGTCTAAACAACTTTTCTTGATGTGTTTGAATTTAAAATAAAAGATAAAAATCCTTAATTCACAATCAAAAATATTTTTAGACACTCAGACCCACTAGAATCTAACAAACAATCCCTAATATTTGACAAATTTGATAAATTTCTCCCTCAGACCAGTCATCAGAAGATTACATCTGGAATTCAGAGTCATTTTTGGTATCCTGGATCGTATTTGGTAAACATAGTCTCGCATATGGTTTATCCTAAGTCGCATTTGGAAGAAAGATTACATTTGGGATTTATTAGATCACATTTGGTAAATAATCCTGGCAAAATGTGGATTTTTGTATTTTTGGATACCCTTTTGAGTCCTCTGTCAAGTTCATTCATCAGAATTGGTACACCTAGAAATTTGAAATGGTCAATTCTTGAGTGTACCTTACCTACCTATTTGTTCTTTAACCTACCTTTGTCAATTCATTTGGTCCTATCCCATTCAAATTCACTTGGTTTCCAGCTCAATAATAGGGCATTCTAACCCTTTGACACTGAAACTTATCAAAGATAAACACCTTTCACTTGGTTCCTAGCTCAAAAATCAAGGTATTATAACCCTTTGACATTGAAACTTATCACATTTTCACACCCACCTTTGCAACCTTGGACAATCACACTTGGATAATTTTAGACCTTTTTGACATATCAAGACACTTGGACAATTACCTTATCATGTTTTCATGGTCAACACAAGACATAAAGCATACACTCTAAAGAAAAATCTATTTTCGGATGAAATTATAAGACTGCTAACCTTTGGACAATGAGAAACTTCAAGGGTAAACGCTTTATTCAACACTACTCCAAGTACTACTCATATGGTGAATCCTAATAATACTAACATGTCAAATCTTAATGACTATAATTGGGATGAAAGAAATAACAATCAAAATGATCAGGAAGATCAAGCTAACCAAGGTGGGGAAGGAAATTGTATCAGGGATGCCAAAAGAGTAAGAGATTCCAAAAATTACTCAAAATAACTTTGGAAGAGAACAAAGAGAAATACTTTTTGGACATGGCATTCCTGGGAGTAAACTTACCTGAGGATTACGATGTAAATCAACTAAAACAAAGAGAATTTGATACTCCCATATCCATATTGACTCGACAACTTCTTGCTATGCAAGATGAGATTCAAGATTTAAAGAAGGAGAAGGAAAAAATGTCAAAACAATACTCCTTGGAACACATTTGTCCTTTCCGATTTGATAAGGATGTACGAATGATCTCATTTCCACAACATGTGGAAATTTCCAAATATGATAAATACACTGGAAATTCAGATCCTCTAGATTACGTGAGAGAATTGTGCACCTTAAGCATGGAATTTATGCATGAACAAACCTATCTAATGAGGCTATTTCCAAGAAGCTTAGGTGTACAAGGAATGGAGTGGTTTTCTAAGATGCCCACAAGAATTAAGACATTTGAAGAGATAGTCCAGAATTTTATTCGACAATATTCATATAGCATACAAGACACAATGACCATGCTTGATTTGTGTAATACAAAAAAGAAAAGTGGTGAATCATTTTTGTTATTTTTATAAAGATGGAGAAGAATATTTGCAAGATACTCAAGGAAAATAACTGAAAGTGAAAAAATGGATATCTTCATTAAAAATTGGTACCTAAAAGGAACTATCCCATGCAACTTTAGGGTCCACAAAGCTTTGATAAGATGATAGATAATGCAATAAAGATCAAAGAAGTATTGATTAAGAAAGGATAATTCACTATATAAAAAAAAAAATTAAGACAAGTACTATTCTAAAAACAAAAAGGATAAGTACAAATATGGGAACAAGAATAAGAATGTGGTCAATGGAGTTGTAGACGGGCCTAACACAAGGTTGAAACCTGAGGTGTTCAACCTTTCCAAGAGTCTACAAGTTAATAAGAGCTCCAATAAAATAACAATGACACCAATGACTCCTAAGGCTTTCAATAAACCTAACAATAGGAACGAGCCTTGGTTATCAAGACCTAAGCATACATTTACACGTTTGGGAGATACCCTTGAGGTGGTCTTGAAATCACTTCTAGACAACAAAATAATTATGATCCTAGAATCAAAACCATGGGAACCAGAAGTGAAACCAAAGTGGTGGAATGATAATGAATATTGTGATTATCATCGCAATAAAGGGCACAAGACTGATAGTTGCATGAAGTCAAGGCATGTCATTCAAGGCTTAATTGAAGAAGGTAAGGTAAAATTTGATGTACATCATACAAACAACGATCACAAAGCATTCCAAACCCCATTGCCTAAATATGAGAAATGTGAATCATCTAAAGGCAACAAGATCGATTACATACACTGATAGTGATAATGTGATGTATATGGTGGAACCATGCAAATAATCCATCATTGTTATTAATCTCAAGGGAGTACAAGATAAAGAAAAATCTACCAATGTTGTGATGAGGAGTCAAGCTAAGCTCACACTTAAAGGAGCTTCCACATCAAGTCAACTTGCTATGACAAAAACCTCTAAAAAATTGTCATTGTCTTAAAAGTTCAACCTAGTGGATCAATTACGATATACCCCTGCCCAAATTTTCATTTTGGAACTATTAAATATCTCTCAAGTCCATTGAGAGATTCTGGATCAAGCCTTGCTTACCACTAATGTACCCAAAGGCTTAGAAAAATACATATTCCAAACTATGGTTGGTCATTTAAATTCCCCACATTATTTGCCTCTCTCTAAGGAAGATGATAAATCCCTGAATCATCCACATAATCAGCCATTGCATGTAGAGGTATTGATTCACAAACACCAAGTCAAGTGTATCTTGATAGATGTAGGTGTTGGTTTGAACATATGCACATTTAATCTTGTGAAGTAATTAGGATTCTTTGAACATGCAATTGACCCCAAAAGGAAGATAACCATTAAATCTTATGATGAACTAGAAGAAAGATCCTCTAAAGAATTGGTTGTCTTTCCTATTAGAGTGGGACCAGTGGAGAAAGATGTCATATGTCAAGTTCTTGATATACCACTCACCTATAATATTCTTTTGGGAAGGACATGGATCCATACAATGCAAGCGGTACCTTCTACATATCATCAATGCATAAAAATTCCCTCATAATGGAGTAGAAGTAACCATTCTAGCCAATACAACTTATCCTTGCAATAATCTCGAGAAAGTGGATAGTATGGTTCCTCATAACAAAGAGAGTTCTCACAAAGATGAAACTTCCAAAGAGATGGTCCTAAGAAGTATTGCAAAGAATATGAATATCCAAGATGCAAGGATGGGAGAGTATAAAATAGACTCATTAATGTCCATGACATATTTACCCTTATCTCTTAGATCTTAGGGAAGACCTTCATCAACCTTCACACCCTCCAAAGGTGATGCATTAAAAATTCATGAAGGAACGGGGATGGTTAAAGCTAAGGTATCTTTAGAAGAATAAAATGAAGAAAAAGTTATCCTATAGTGGCTATACAAAGAAGATGAGCATGATGGAAATGTTAACAATGTGGAGATATCCTTGAATGAATATGGAAAAGGGTATGATATCATGAAACAAATGGGTTATAAAGTAAAAGGGCCACTTGGTAAAAATAAAGAGGGAATCATAGAACCAATACATATGGACTTTTGTAACCCTAGAGAAAAAACTAGTGTGGGTTTTAAAGAAGAAACATCTCATCCTATGGTTGGAGATGGTCTTGTATTTGACAGATCATCTGATTTAGATGATGAAGGTATAGAAGGACAACTAATCTCATATGAGATATTATTAATTTTTCAAGGAGATCCGCTATCAAAGCTAAGTACCATTATTACCAGTCCTAGACCTGAACAAGAATTAGAAGAAGAACCAAAGTTAGAACAACAAGAAAGACATCCTAACTGGGGGTAGTTGATTACTTTTACTCATATTCTTGATATGCCTCATTTTGAAGATCAACATGATGTACCCCTATCTATACAAAAATCTTTACAAGAAGGTGACAATCAACAAGAAGAAAATAATTCTAAAGAAGAAGAAGGGGTACCAGTGACTATAGACCATTTCTTGGGTATATCAGATGATAGTCAGACAGATTCACATGAATATGAATGGGGCATACTCTCTAATGCTACAATGGACATAAAGGTAGATTTGGTACATAAATACACTCCTATAGTTTGATTTGAAGAAGGAGAAAGTTCTAATGCTGGGTCACTATGGTTAGACTTACATAACACTAATATGAACTCTGATAATAACGATCATGACTTAAATAATCTTAACAACTCTTTGAAAGCTAACTCAACGTAAATCATCTTGCAAGTCAATAACATTGATAATAATGTGGTGCTTCTTCTTAAACCCTATGAATCCCTATCATTGTTGAATCTTGAACTTATAGACTGGAATGAATCTGAATCTACAAGACTATTATCCTTTGATAATGACTATGCTTTAGCCTGCTATCTCAATGCTTGTGAATCCTTCACCTCTTCTAATAGTGAAAGGAGCATAAATATGATAGAGGGGGATATCAAGTTTCTTAGTATCAAAATTAAAAATAAAAAGAAAAAGATATCTGATGGTGAAAACCACATTGTAGCAGTATCAGAATCCAAAATAGTAAAAGAAATGGATGTATCCAATGGTGAAAACCTCCCAAAGGTGCCAAAGGATGAGACTCTTGGTATTCTTCCTGATCATTTCCAAGAAAGATCTTTAGTAATAATAGAGACAACACAACTAGTCAATCTTGGAACATTAGAAGCTCCAAAAATTGTCCACATTGCTCAATCTTTATCAAAAGAGGAGAAGACACAATTCACTAAGTTTTTCAAGGAAAAGAAGATCAACCTTTCTTGGTCTTACTTTGACATGCTGGGATTAGATATTGACTTAATAATGCATCATCTATCTATTACTTCTAGAGTGAGGCCTATAAAATAAAAATTGGGAAAAGTAAATCCACACATTGCATTATTAGAGAAAGAAGAGCTATAAAAACTATTGAAAGTTGGATTTATAAGAGTTATTGATTATGTGGAATGGGTATCCAACATAGTCCATGTTTCCAAGGAAGATAAATCTATAAGGGTTTGCACAGATTTCAGAGACCTAAACAAAGCTTGTTTGAAGGATGATTTTCCACTTCCAACATAGACATGATCATGGATCTCACTGCGGGATATGAAATGTATTCATTAATGGATGGATTCTTAGGTTACAACCAAATCAAAACTACCCTTAAAGATCAAGAGAAAATTGCATTTACATGTGCATGGGGTACCTATTGTTGGAATGTCATGTCATTTGGTCTCAAGAATGTAGGTGAAACCTACCAAAGAGCCATGACAACAATATTTCATGACATGATGCACAAAAATATGGAGGATTATGTTGATGACACATTAGAAAAATAAAAAATCAGAACAACTCACATAGAGGACTTGAGGAGAATCTTCGACAGAATGGACCAGTTTTAACCTGGGTTAAATCTTAAAAAGTGTGTATTTGGAGTATCATCAGGTAAGTTGCTAGGATTCATAGTTTAAGCAAAAGGAATTAAGGTCGGTCCAACTAAACTAAAAGAAATCATTGAAATGCAACCTCCAAGAAATATCAACCAGATGAGGACAATTTAGGAAAAATTATAATCTATAAGGAGATTCATATCTCAATTAACAGATAAAGCTCAACCATTCACTAAAATGATGCATAAAGGAGTCATGTTTACATGGGATGAACAATGTGAGAAGAACTTTTCTCAAGTTAAATAGTATTTGGAAAATCCTCCAATTCTAATGCCTCTAATTCATGGAAAACCACTCCTATTATATGTATCAACAACTAACACACCATTATGAGTATTACTGGCATAAGAGGACAAGACTAAGAAAGAAAGGGCAATATATTACATCAACAAAACTCCAGTCTCCTATGAGATAAATTACTCAATGATTGAAAAGGTGTGCCTAGAAATGGTATTTGCATCTCAAAAGATTAGACATTATATGCTATCACATAAGGTGAAGCTAGTCGCAAAAATAGATCCACTCAAATATTTGTTGAATAAAGTAACATTGATGGGAAGACTAGTGAATGGGTCCTAATAATTTGATATTGAATATATTGATAGAAAGTTCATCAAAGGACAAGTGATAGCTGATCAACTTGTTGAAGCACCATTAATAGATGACAAACCATTGCACATAGAGTTTCATGATGAAGCAATCATGCACCTTACATAACTCCCATGGAAGATGTATTTGGATGGCTCTTTTACACAAGGGTCAAGAGTTGGATGTTTATTCATTACTCCTCAAGGATACAAAATACCAAAGGCTTACAAGATGATATTTCCATGTACGAACAACATAGTAGATTATGAAGCCCTGGTCAATAGATTGAAGCTAGCAATAGAGTGTAAAATCATTGAGTTACATATCTATGGAGACTCACAACTTATAATAAATCATGTCAATGATGATTATTAAACAAAAGATGATAAGATAATTCCTTACAAGAAGATGGTGGATGATCTCAAGAGATATTTTGTCTACATTACACTCGAACAAATACCAAGGTCAGAGAATAGAGATGTTGATGTTCTAGCTACCTTAGAATCCATGTTACAACTGGAAGAATATAAGTTTCTCTATGATTTCCTAGTGGAAGAATTACTCTTTCTAGCCTATGACTCCCCTGATTGCTAGATCATATGCATTATTGAAACCCAAGTCCTATCTCGATATGCCCATATTTATTCCTATCTAAAAGATCAGATCTTTCCTAAAAATTATTTGAGAAACAAAAAAAGATGCCTCATAAGAGAAACATCATGTTATTTAATCATTGAAAATGACTTGTATACACATGCTCTTGATGGTATACTACTTAGATGTTTAGAAAATGAAGATTCAAATTGTTCATTCAAGGAAGTACATGAAGGTGTATGTGGGTCTCACTCGAATGGCTTTTCATTAGCCAAGAAACTCTTAAGAGTGGGATACTACTGGCCTACAATAGAAAAAGATGATATTAATTATGCCAAGACATGCAAGAAATGCCAAGTTCATGGAAACCCAATACATGATCCAACTAGGGAGTTAATTCCATTTATTACATATTGTCCATTTCAACAGTGGACCTTTGATCTAGTAGGAAAGATTTACCAAAATTCATCTAATGGATATAAGTATATTATTATGACAACTGAATACTTCAAAAAATGGGTTGAAGCAGTCCTATTGGCCAATACTATGCAAACAAGTCTCAATGTTTATTCTAAACTACATCATCTGTAGGTATGTGGTACTCTCATTAATTGTAACTGACAATGGAGGGAAATTCAAAAACAAAGACATGTATGACTTATGTCTACAATTCAAACACTCAGCATTGTCCCTCAATCTATTACCCTCAAGGTAATGGACAGGCTGAGGCATCAAAGAAGACAATTCTAAAGATCCTACATAGAACAGTCAACAAATTAGAAAGAGATTAGCACTTACAAATTAATCCAGTAGTATGGGTGTATCACACCAGCATTAGAACACCAACAAGAGAAACTCCTTTTGCACTAGTCTCTTGGTATGAAGTAGTACTACCAATTGAAGTAGAGATTCAATCACTAAGGGTTTCATTGAAAAATCTAGTCACTACTGAGGACTAAAAAATCTCATGACTACAAGAGCTATAATTTTTAGATGAGCACAAACAACAAGCATTCGATCATCTCAAAGTCTACCAGAAAAGAATGTCTAGAGGATACAATAAGAAAGTGAATCCAAGAGAATTTCAGGTGGGATATCTAGTTTTAAGAGAAAATTTGAAGAATCAACAAATCGAGAGAAGAAGGGAAAATTTTAACCCAACTAGTTGGGTCCCTTTGTCATCATAGCTTCATTTGGATCAGGAGCCTATCAATTGGCTACACTCGAGGGAGATTTACTACTAGATCCAATCAATACTATCCACTTGAAATGGTTTTACGCTTGACATTCTTAAGGCAACACCTGTACAACAAATATTGATCCTGAGAAAAATTAAAAAACATCAAAAAGTAGAAAATCTCAAAATTAGTAAAAAGAGTACTTAAAGAAAAGCAAAAATAGTGGAAAGCAGAAAATTCAAAAATAGTGGAAAAGTCCTGAAAAAATGACCATCTCATTGAAAACCTAGCAAACAGGTGCCTTGATGAATCAAAGATAAAAAGATAAAAAAATTGAAAAAGAGAAAAAGCATCTTGGTGAAAACTTGGCAAATAGATGCCTTGGTAGCAAAATAGAAAATTTGTCCAAGTGGTGAAAACCTGGTAATCAAAATAATGATTGAATGCTTGGCCAACCTAAATTTTTATCTTGTACATATCTTTCAGCCACTTTCGTGACAATCAAAGCTTAAGTCATGCTATAAAAAATATCCTATTCTCCTAGAATAGAATGTGTCTATACCAAAGTCCTAAGAAAGTCGTATTCTCTAAGGGGGCAGTGGTCATGGTCATGCTAGTAGTAAGGTCACCTAGTTGTTATTAGGGCTCTCTTCTAGGGTTGTCGGTTATCCCTAGTTTGCAAATTGACATTAAACTACACAACTAAAGGTATTTCTTAATACCACCAACCCAAAATAGGAACAATATTTCTTAATACTTTGACCGAACAATGTTCCTAAGCACTAGTCATGGAGACAAAACTTAATCAGCAGGTGTTCCTAAACACTAATACAATCAGACAAGACACTTATCACACTAGACACAAACTATAATTGAAAAGAATCTCTAATTGATAATGTTTTCTAAAAGTGATTTCAAATTAATCAAAAGTGTTCTTTAACACTAACATAATAACAACCAAATGCTTTGAAATTTATGTTGATCATGTATTTATTTACTGTCTCAAAGATGTCCATGGACTAGAGAAACAAAGCGAGGAAATCATGAATTTTTCTTAGTTTGATGTGACTTATTATGATTTATGATTGTTGTGTTCTTTGAGTAACTCTAAGATGTCTAAAAATGACTAGAGAACCAAGGAATGGGGGCATAAATTTTTATGTCTTCTGATTGTGGTAATAAATCCAGTGATCCAATGTGATCATATGGAATGGGTGTCTATGGTAAGAGCCTCCATCACGATTGGAATGCCGCATATACCTCAACATGTTTCCTATGAAAGCTTTGGTGAGGTTGGATTCATTTCCTTGTCTATTTTAATCTAAAGGAGACAACTTCCTAGTAAAGTGCACAAAAAATACTATACCCAAGGATATGAATAATAAAAGGTCATTGCGGGTTATATATTAAAATGTTGCACATGAAAAGAACAAGTTTATATTAACAGGAAGTAACTGAAAAAACATTCTAGCCTATATGCCTTGATGTTTAGGTTCACTTTCGACATGACATATACCATGGGAAGTACTCATATTTTCATGATTTCTAAATATATCAGTGAAAATTATACTAACCTATTAGATCCGAACTAAAAGGCTCTATGATGATAAAAGATCCATCTTGAATAATCAGTGGCATTCTTAGAGGTCTTAATCTAATTGAATTTCATTGGTTAATTAAGTTGCATTTCATTAGTTAGTTAAGTTGCATTTCATTGGTTAATTTAGTTGTATTTCATGGGTTAACCTAGTTGCATTGCATGTATTAGTATAGCTGCATTCATTTGTTAAAAGAGTTGCATTCATTTTAAGGTTGCATTAGTATGAAAGTATGAATGTGATTAATTAACATTAATACGAGTAAAAATCTAAAGACTTTGACAAAGATGATAATATCAACATATACAAGTTTGACCATGTGAATCAAATCATCAAGATTGAAAATAAATCAATGACTAAGTATCTAAATGTTGATATCCACACACCTGCATAATCATGCCAGTTTCATAAAAACACCTACATCAATGCTTTCATCAACATACATAAATAAAATGAGAGTCATACATTGCATCACATTACATCTCAATAAAGTATCTCATATACATGCATAATTTGAAAACACATCAAAAGAAATACATTCACATAACACCTGCATCCATACATCTATATAAGAAAAAAAGGAAAGTACAAAACATCTGCATATATTGGTGTCATAATACAATGAAGTCAAGAAATCAGTCATCTATCTAATCACATGACCAAGTATAGCAAGATGAGATCAATATTAGAAACATATGTATATAAGTATATCAAGATCAAGAAATGTGTAGAAGTACAATATCATCAGTATTAGAGTCAACAAAGAATAATAAAGTACATATCAAAATCTAGAGAGTATTGGTATATCATATCAAAAGGAGTACATCAGATGGTACATATATAAAAAATACATCAAAAGTACATAACAGATCAAGTTTGGCTCCCTCCCTCATTAGTACGAGGAGGGGCGGGAGGTGGAGCATCAACTCTAGTCAGAATTGGAGGAGACATAACACCCTCAGACTATTGTGCAACAACTGAATATAGTGGTGCCCTTTGAGGTGCTGGAACAACTGCACAATATAAGGAAAAATAATATGCTTCCCTCTGCCCCTGGCGAGCTATTGTATGAGCATATCTATCTCTTTACTCTCAAAATAGCCAGTTGTTGATCTCTATCAACTCTCAAATCATCTAGTTGTGTGTTCCTATCAGTAAGGTGAGCCTCTAAAGTGGAAACTTGTGTCCTCAAGGCTTTTCTTTCCTGCTCACACTCAAATAGATGGTCTCTGTCTCTAGGAGGACCTTGAGGTGGCTGACCTCCACCTCCACCAACACCAATAATCTCTCCAGGAAACCTCTATAGTTGTTATCTCGGTACAGATGGACAAAAATCCATACAAGGAGGAACAAATCTCAATCTATTCTATCGACTATGTTGGTTCCCATCACCCCCAAGTCCTCTCTATTTGCCTCCTTATCCATCTCCACCATCACCCCCTCTTCCTTCATCTCTTCCACTTACTCCACCATCATCTCCTCCTCATACTCTACCTCTGTCCCTACCTCTACCAACACAAGATCTTCTAGGACCATTATCAACAAGATCATAATTGAGAGCATCCTTGATCCGTGGAGCAATCTTGTTAGGCACAGTAAATATGGGAAATGGGTGTTGTAATAAATGTGCATGATAAGTATCTGTAACACCTCCATCAACCACCTCCAATAATAGATCTCACCCTATATGTACCATCTGCAATATCTCATGGACAATAATCATGTAAGGTAATTAGGCTCTCCACTAACTCTCCTCATCTCAGGGATGATCATATACATTAAAATCTTTAGGCATGCCCTGAATGTGGCTATACTATCTCAGTACCTATGTAACAATGAACCTCTCTACAATATAGTGGGTATGGACGATGAGATATCATCTCTGGAAGAAATATGACATTTGGTGAGAGTTAGTACGCCACTCCTCACAATCTAGATAAGATGCCAAACAACATCTAATACATTATCCAATATCCTCTACCAATACTCAACCTTTCCTCGGTGGGGCTACTGAATAAAACCAACATACATATATATAAGGCAAATCCAGATCCCTTTATCTATCCACTATAGGTTGGGTAACTAGGATGTGCTCCCAGGCCCAAATATATAAGACTAAGATATTGATAGTCATGTTCCATGAATGTTGGTACACAATCTCATGAAGCTCATGATAGATATGAGCTAGAATGTAACTCCCCCAAGAAAAGTGGCAAGGAGACTAAATCATGTCCTCGATCACTCGAGACCAGCCACACATAAAACCATGTTGACCTCTGTTAGGCATCATGATCCCCTTATCAAACCAATAATAAAAATAGGAAGCTACTCATAATGGGACACCATATGGTCCCATGATAGATATCTCTATGCAAATCCTAAAATAAACAATGAGTATCTGCAATTCCCACAACAACTTTAGACTCATACTTGACACGGGCTCCCATAATAGGAATCCTCAGAATGCACCAAATGTCCTTAGGGGTCACAATCATCTCACTAGTATGCAAGTGGAAGGTGTTGTGCTCTGAGTACCATCTCTCAACCAAAGAAATCAACAACCCTCAATTTACCTTGATGTTGGGTAAATATACTAAAGTCTAGAGACCACAATAAGCAACAATACATTATTCAATGGTAGTCAACTACTCTGATAGCTCTAGGACCTAGGTAGGCCTCAGAATCTGAAAAGAAATGACACTAAATTGAGTCTGCAAGTAACAAATTAGCACTAAGTCAACATTAGGTAAGGAAACTTGAAGTTAAATTGGTTAACAAGTCAAATAAAAAGCCTAAATTGGGAAAATTCAAAGTCAAATACCAAAAATGATCTTAAAAATCAGATGCGATTCGGGATTCACAAGATACTATCCTTTAATGGGATGCGATCCTTCACATAGTGGATGTAACTCAAAATGGATGGGATGCGACTATGTTTTAATAGGGTGTGATACACTGATGAAAAGGCTAAAAAATAAGAAAAAATTGACTAAATATGACTCAGTGGGTTGCGATCCTAAAATTACAAGATGCGATCCAGAATTTGGGGTAAAAAAAATGCGACACAGGATTGATCGAATGCGACCCATGATGCAGGTTGTGGTCAAAAATTAAATTGGTCCTAAAATGCAAGAAATAAAATAAAAATCTAAAAGGAAGATATGGAAAGGTAGGTTATTGGGTACTTACTGGAGTTTCATAGTGGGCGGGTCGCTGATGTCGACGATCGAGCTCGAAACGATGCCTCTCAACTGGGACCACCATCTTCTCTCTTAGAGCTCTAAAATTACCAAGGATAAAAGTGAAAATGAATAGTAAAACTACCTTTTTGGGCCTATTTTATGATATAGAGATATCATATAAAGTCATCAATCCTTCTAGGGATCATGTTGATCCATCCATATTTTCATCATGAGAACAATTCATTAGAGGCATATCTCATCATACTTCAATAATCCATAAACTTTTCAATCAGTTATTCTTCATCCAAAAAATATATTTCTATATTCACTAGTAGAGATCAATCTTCAATAACATCATTATATCAACTCCTCAATCTAAATCCTCTTCTAGGATCTAATTTCAAGAAACAATATCACCTATCTTTTAAGGCAACATGATACTCAACAACATATAACTCCAAATTCAACAAGAGATCAATCAACAATACTTAAGGCTCTTTGATAGCCTTCCTCACCTATTTCATTACCAAATTATTCTTACCTTCAACCATTTCCATACTAGGATCACCATTCACTTCAAACTTTGGTGATTCATACCCTACAAACAACGTGCATTAACAAAACATTGTCATCATACCATTTGTTGTCCAATGTCATGACAATTTTTCTAGTCTCGATTATGTTATAGATAACTTTTAACCCAAGAAATATTGTGACAATCACTCCAATGAGAGTCTTTATAATTAGTAATTCTAAATAATATCCAAACTTTAGATAAATTTAACGGTTTAATAAAAATATATGGCTCCCATACAGAGACTAAGTTTACTGTCATAAAAAACTCATAAATTTGTTGCTTTATGCTACTAGGGCATCAAAGTACTCCTACGTAGAAACCAATTGAATTAGGAAGTGTAGTGAGTCTACTTTCAAACAAATCAAGAAATAGAATTTTACACTGGTTACAAAAAGAGATATGATCAAACCCTCTTGAACCACTCTGTTATGGAGGGTTTCATGATAGTTTTTATAAAACTCATTAGATCTATCATTATACATCATGGTTGGAAATCAAATTTGACCCAAATGGAATTAAATTCATCAATAAACAAGTTCCAATCAGTATTAGTCTAGAATCAATCAATTTATCATAAAGAAAATGCTCATGAACAGACAAAAACATGACTGTCCAGTTATAAATGGATGAAAGTTGCAATTAAACAATAGAAAATTATCTTATATTTTGATTAAGAATACATTACATGATTTGAGGGTGGATCTAACATCCACATCTTTCTTCTCAAACTTATGACATGGATCTATTCCATCAACTCTTGACTGACCCCATACTCCTATAGGAAAAGATTGGGCAGTCAGAGGTGTTTCAATTCTTCCTTGTGATCACACCTCCAACTTGACCCACGACTCCATTCAGCCATAACTCACCATATTATAGAATTCCATGATATTTAGAACTAATAAAACTTCCTCTAATCATAGAACTTTCCATTACAACTTCTTGGTGCAACATTTGCAAAATTTGTAATTTTGCAAAGTTGCACAATTGCAACTTTTGCATTTTTGATACAAATGGATTCATAAATTTTAATGAACACTTCAAATACACCTAAATGGGCATCAATAACATGTTTTACATTATTCTTCCCTTCCATGGGCATATTTCCATAATTTTGACCATTTGATTAATTTAGGACATATATGGACAATTTGAACAACTTTTACAATTTGGCTTGCATAGCCTTATGCATTGACTTGAATGGACTCAAAATGACTTCAATTCAACATGAATGAACCAAATACAAAAAAAATTCTCATATCATGACTCATGACGTCCTAGTATGCTTGTACCTTAGGTGCTCTTGCACCATTTTAACCCTTGGGGACCCTGATGACCTAGGACACTTTCATAGCAAAATGCAGCAGGAGCTCCATCTTGGGACCAAAATCAAAATAGGGGTTGTATATCACTTTAAAGCAGTAAAAACAAAGTTACTGACATAGGTCAACCTTGTAGAAATTTAGTCAACTATGGTCAAATTGTAGTCGACCAGGGGCAAAATGAACATATATTAAAGTATAAACATTACAAAAGCATTCACTGATGTTTATTACTCAAATGGAAAGTAAACAAAAGTTAAATTAGGGGCAAACTATAGTTGAATAATGGTTAAAGATACTCAAAATTGCTTAAATGACGAACAAAAGCTTACTAGAAGCTGCACAAAGTTATTTTTCTACTCGCACATCGAGTCCATGCTTCAATTTATTGGTTAATAATTAGTCAAACTTGGTCAAATCTCATCTTTTAATGGCCAAGCTTGGTCAAACAATGTTCCCTTAACACTAAATTGATTTCTAATCAAATTTTGGTAGATTCTAAATATTTTCTACTTAATCCAAATCAAATTCTCAGCTAAACATCTTCATCAATGCTTGAAATCGGGATTTCATCAAATTTCTATTCCAATTTCCCTCTCGAGGGGGCATGATCATCCTAAAATCAATCAAATATCAACACCAGGGGCATGACAGTTCTCTTCAATCAAGTCAATACTGTTGGTTAATTAACTTCACCAGGAACCATATCAAGTTTATTATCTATGCCTAAATCAAATCTTTTTGACATTGATCAATTTCATCGCTTCAAATCAATTGAGTATTTTTCATAATCATGATCTTTCAGATGCTCATTTTCATCGTACCAAATCAAACTAGATATTCCGATTAGCATTTATCGAACTTCATTCAATCAAGCTTGGAGTCGATATGATCAATTCTTGTTTAATCAAGTTTAGAATCAATGGCTTAAAACTTTCAATCATGTTGAATTTTGTTCAATCAAGCTCAAAATTCTTGAATCTAGAGTGGTTTCATTAAATTGTTCTCTAAATCTCCTTGTATCTAGAGTGGTTTCATCGCTTCATATCAAACTACTCTCTAAATCAACATCATCTATTTTCTTTGAATCACTGCACTATTTTCACACCAATTCAAAGAGGGGCAATTGTAATCACCATAAATTGGGCTAGTTTAACCAAAGGCCCTATTTTTTGTAATTCAAAACAATTTTCTAATTATGCTAATTCAATCACCTGATTACATGCATAATTCATCAAAAATGATGAAATTCCTAAATCAAGCATTAAATCATCATCAATTGATAAAAAATCCTATTAATTACCTCTAGCCTAATTAATTAAATCAATCTCGCTTAAATACATGGCTAAAGTAATTAATTAAAATCAATTAATAAAAAGGCCTATAATACAAGTCACCTCTCAAGGGACAACAAGGACAAATGTACCCAATTAGAGGCTAATCACATGTGTAAGGAAACTCAAGTGCGGAAACAGCTTCCTACACTAATCTCTAAAGGAAAGTATTGTGCAAATTCTTTTAAATCCTTACAATTTCATACTCGTTAACTACTTTAACAATGATATTGCAGCCATATACCATGCATACAAAAAATAGAGAATGACACAATGATTTACCCTGGGGAAAACCTTTCGGTAAAAACCCCAGCACTCCAAAACTTGCACAATGTATTAATCAAAACTAATACAGTTTACAATACACTTGCAATGCAAGTTCTTTCAAAAGATTTCCAACTCTTGAAGACAAATCACGACAGCATAAAAACGTTCCAACAATACACTTACTTCACCTATCTTCGCAACCTAAAAATGCTTATATCATGCACTTCCCTTTTTAGGGCAACTTCCAAAGATAGTCGTATTAGGGTTTTACCATTCTCTGAGAAAATAGGAACCTGAACCCCCACGATTGAAGAAGAGTGTACAGTACTCAACTTTATCAATTGCCACATATCTTGCATGTCTTCACCTGTCATTGAATCTTCTAGACATAGCTCTTACGTGTCATAGGAATCCGTCATAACCGTTTCAGCCATGATCTCCTTACACATAATTCAAGATGCCGACACATCAAGTGGAGTGACACATCAACATACCAACTAGACATGTATACTCACACTTAATTACATTATTTGTAAGAAATACATTTTATAAAACAAATAATAAGAATAGGAATTATCCAAGGTTGAGACACCTTATTCCTAACATTCTCCCACTTGTCGAACACCTTGTAAGAGCAATAGGAACTAACCGCTATAGGCCAAAAGGCCCATAGACTCCGAACACCATCTGAACTTCTTAGTGCCCACTGGTTTTGTTAATGCATCTGCAACATTCTTCACAGTATCTATCTTCTCCAAATTTACCTTTCCATCTTCCATCATATCTCTCACAAAGTGAAACTACACATCAATGTGCTTCGTTCTGGCATGAAAAGTTGGATTCTTCGCAAGGCAAATAGCGCTCTGACTGTCACACCAAATAGTAATCTATTTTGCATCAACACCAACATCAAAACATAATCTCCTAAGCCAAATGGCTTCCTTACAAGCATGAGTAGTAGCCACATACTCAGCTTTTGTAGTGGACAAAGCAACCACAGGTTGTCGCTTACTCATCCAACTGATAGCACCACCAAACATAGTGAACACATAAGCACTAGTGGATCTCCTGCTGTTAATATCACCTGCCCAATCTGAATCCACAAACCCACGAATACAAACTGAATGTGGAGATTCGGAAGAGTTACCATGGTAACATATGGAGTAATCTGATGTACCCCTCAAATATCTAAATACTCGCTTAACTGCATCCCAATGTACCCGTCTAGGGTTAGCCATAAACCAACTCAAGACTCCCACTGCTTGGGCAATGTCTAGTCTAGTACAGACCATAGCATACATAAGACTACCAATTGCACTAGCATAAGGTACTCTACTCATGTCCTCTACCTCACTAGGAGATTTTGGACAATCATCTATAGATAACTTTGTTCCCATAGAAACAAGAACACATAGTGGTCTACAACCATGCTGAACCTATCCAACATAGACTTCACATACTTACTCTGACTCAACCAAAGTTTTCTATTAGACCTGTCTCTACTGATTTCCATACCCAAGATGTACCTTGTTGCCCCAAGATCTTTCATCTCAAACTGTGCTGACAACTGAGATTTAAAATAAGAAATCATACCCTTACCCTTTTCAAACATCAACATATAATGCAACAATAAGAAGGCGATCATTTTCAACTCTGAAATAAACACAATGATCTGATTTCGATCTTACAAATCCAATTGACAACACAAAGGCATCAAACTTAAGGTACCACATCCTAGGAGATTGCTTCAAACCATATAGAGATTTCTTTAATCTACAAACTAAGGATTCTTTACCTTTAACAATGTAGTGCTCAGGCTGTGACATATAAATCTCTTCCTCCAAATCACCATGAAGGAAAGCTGTCTTCACATCCATCTGTTCTATCTCTAAATCATATGATGCAGCAAGAGATAACATAAATCTAATGGATGTCAACTTTGCAACAGGAGAGAATATTTCACCATAATCTATTCCCTCTACCTGTGAATACCCCTTTGCAACCAATCTAGCTTTGTACCTTTCAACACTGCCATCTGCACATAATTTCTTCTTGAACACCCATTTACAGCCAATAGATTTTCTCCCTTTAGGAAAAGGTACAAGGTCCCAAGTTTTGTTTTTCTCCAATGAAGCCATCTCATCATCCATAGCCTCAATCTAGGAACCTGCATCTTCCATGCCCAAAGCCTCTTTCATAAATCTAGGCTCATCAGTGTTAGTAATCAAAGCAAAAGCACAACTGAAATCTAACATAGAATAACCAAACCTTTCTAGTTCCTTTCTTTCTCTCATGGATCTCCTCAAGGGCTGAGGTTGAGGTTGTTCTTCCTCTTATTCTGAACTATCAAAGCTCTCCTCATCATTAGTCCCAACATGGTCTCTCTGTTTAGTCTTCTCAAGGGTAGGAGGAAATTGAACAACATCTTTTTCATTTTCTTTTTCATCTAGTTGTAGCACAATAGGAGAAGGTGTTAGCTCTCTAAAAATAACATTTCTACTATGTAACACCTTACTAGTCACAGGATTCCAAAGCTTGTATCCTTTCACACCAGAACTATATCCGATGAAAATACATTTGACAGCTTTGTTTTCCAACTTAGATCTTTTCTCCATTGGAACATGTGCATAAGCTTCACAACCAAAAACATGAAGATGTCTAATTGAAGGCTTCTTACCAGACCACACCTCCATGGGTGTCTTACCAACAAGAGTTGATGTAGGAGATCTATTAACCAGATAGCAAGCAGTGGCCACAGCTTCGGCCCAAAACCTTTGTTCTAAACTAGCTCCACTAAGCATACTCCTAGCCTTCTCCATCAGTGTCCTGTTCATTCTCTTTGGAACTCCATTTTGCTGCAGGGTATAAGGAGTTGTCTTATGCCTCTCGATACCTCATTCTTTATAGAACTGTTCAAACTCCATGGAACAAAACTCACCACCATTATCAGTTCTCACACACTTGATTCTTTTACCAGTTTGATTCTCCACGAGAGACTTAAATTCCTTGAACCGACTAAAAACTTGTGTCTTACTTTTTAGGAAATATATCTAAGTCCTTCTGTTGTAATCATTTATAAAAGATATAAAATATATAGAACTGGAGATAGAAGGAACTTTTACAGGACCAAAAACATCATAATGAATAAGATCCAAAAGTCCAAAGACTTGTGAGAACTGGAGTAGAACTGAACACGATTTTGCTTACCATAAACACAGTGTTCACAGAAATCAAACTCGATATTACAATCATTTAGCCCCTCAACAAGATTTTTAGTTTTCAAGGTCCTAAGACCCTTCTCACCAATATGGCTAAATCTTGTATGCCACAACATTGTCTTTTCTGTAGGAAGCTTGCCTTCCAAAATGTTTGCACCCTTAGGTACACTTACTGCACTGCCATCAGAACCCATTGCCACAGTCTTCTTTACTGCTTGTTTAGATGGTGAGGATGAAGTGATAGCCGCTCTCTTCTTTGAAATAGAAGAACTAATGCACTGAGCAATGGATGCATCAAGCTGAAACAAAGTACCTTTCCTAGTACCTCTAGCGAGTACCATAGAACCTCTCATCATCTTGCATCCATCTTTCGAAAAGACAACTTGCACACCTACATCATTTAGCATACTTACAGATAATAGGTTTCGTGCCAAACCTGAAATGTGCATAACTTCGTTGATTCCCTTTACTCGTCCATCAGGGAATTTGATAGTGACCCTTCTGCGTCCAACTATCTTTAGGTGAGAATCATCACCCAAGTACACCTTTCCACCATCAAACTCTTCATATTTTGAGAACCAGTTTCAATGAGAGGTCATGTGAAAAGAAGCACCTGAGTCTACCAACCACACATCATCAGATGCATAGGCTGCCAAAGCATCTCCATCTTCTTGAGATTTTTTGAAAGCTGAATCTGAGCCTTTCTTCTTCTTCTTCGGTTCTTTGCAGTCCCTCCGGAAGTGCCCAGATTTATCACAGTTCCAACATTTCACCTTGGAATTTCTAGGAGTCTTAGAACCCCCATGGGATTTGGATCTACCCTTCTTTGACTTGTTGTCATTCTGCTTTCCTCTGTTGTTGGATCTCTCGTGAACTGCAAGGGCTTCCTTAGACAAATCTAAAGTCTTTCTTCACATATCCTCAGATAGCAGTGAAGACACCACATCATCCATACAGAATGTGACTATAGTACTTCTGAGAGCCATCATAAGATGGTCCCATGAATCTGGCAAGGAACAAAGCAGGGTCATACAACGATCCTCCTCCTCGAGCTTGGCACCGGATGATGCCAATTGTGAAATCAATAAATTGAATGCGTTGAGATGATCAGTTACGGATCCACCTTCCTCGATTCTTAAAGAATACAACTTCTTTCTCAGGAACAACTTATTCACCAGAGATTTGGCCTAATACACAGACCCAAGCCATTTCCACAAAGAATTTGCAGTAGTCTCATCAAGAACATTCAGAAGAACGACATCTACTAGACAGAGTCTGATGAGACCCTTAGCCTTCCGATCCTTGATCTCCCAATCTGCTTGAGATATCACTGCAAGTTTCACATCAAGTGAAGCAGCCTCCCATAGATCGCAGTCTTCAAGCATGTCTTCCATCTTGAGTTTCCACAACTTGAAATTAGTGCCATTAAATTTCTCCACCTCCATTCTACTGTATGAGGAACTTGCCATCTCAATTTGCAAATAAGATTTAGAATGCTCTGCACAAAACTCCCACTCAACTTGAGATTAGCTCAAAAAACCCTACCCAACAACTAGGATCAAAAGTTGATCAGGCTCTGATACCACTTGTAAGGAAACCTAGGTGCGGAAATAGCTTCCTACACTAATCTCTAAAGGAAAGTATTGTGCAAATTCTTTTAAATCCTTACAATTTCATACTCGTTAACTACTTTAACAATGATATTGTAGCCATATACCATGCATACAGAAAATAGAGAATGACATAATGATTTACCCTGGGGAAAACCTTTCGGTAAAAACCCCAGCACTCCAAAACCTACACAATGTATTAATCAAAACTATTAGAATTTACAATACACTTGCAATGCAAGTTCTTTCAGAAGATTTCCAACTCTTGAAGACAAATCGCGGTAGCATAAAAATGTTCCAACAATACACTTACTTCACCTATCTTCACAACCCTAAAAATGCTTATATCACGTGCTTCCCTTTTTAGGGCAACTTCCAAAGATAGCCGTATTAGGGTTTTACCATTCTCTGAGAAAATAGGAACCTGAACCCCCATGATTGAAGAAGAGTGTACAGTACTCAACTTTATCAGTTGCCACATGTCTTGCATGTCTTCACCTGTCATTGAATCTTCTAGACATAGCTCTTACGTGTCATAGGAATCCGTCATAACCATTTCAACCATGATCTCCTTACACAAAATTCAAGATGTCGACACATCAAGTGGAGTGACACATCAACATGCCAACTAGACATGTACACTCACACTTAATTACATTATTTGCAAGAAATACATTTTATAAAACAAATAATAAGAATAGGAATTATCCAAGGTTGAGACACCTTATTCCTAACAACATGGATCTCTCACATGGATTAAAGGAGGATGAGGCTCAATCACTCCTCTCAAATTGAATTTCAACCCTTGAATTCATTAATCTTTCTATAAAAGAGAATTTTCAAAGCTTACAAAGGATATAGTAAATTGCATTCATACTTGCATGTTGTCAATTTCAATTCATAGCTAAAATACATTGTCAATTCATAGCTTAAATCATCTAAATTTGGTAATAAATTAATGACATTCAATAACATAGCTTCATTTTCTCATGTTTAGCTAAATTATATTTAGAATCTCTCATTCTAGTAGTATAATGTCACTAATTAGGGTCTAAATCTGAGAGTAGAATTGATCTTAATCACTCTTGCTAGTTAGAGAGAAATAAGATGATTTTGTGTAGTTTATTTGCTTCTTATTTGATTTTAAACTAACAATATAATGTCTTATTGAAGTGTTGTGTTGCAAGATAACAGGTACCACAAAATACACACACACATCTTAATATGTTTGTTTATATTTTCTTTTTAAAGTCTCTAGACATTTTACTAGGCAAAACCCTTCATCTTCAAAATTCATAGAAAATAACTTCTATAATATTTTCCATATATCTCATTTGTACAATTACAACTTCCCTCTTACTGTTTTTCTCATTTTTCTCAAATCATTGAATCGTTATAACTTCCCTTTTCAACAATCATAATAAAACCTGATTTTCCAACTTACTCCATAACCACCATAAATTTTCTTTTTAATATAACTAACAAATCATAATATCTCGATGACCCCCATTATAAGAAATTGTGACTTTCCAATTTTTTTTTATAAATGTTGAATTATTTAATGTGTTTTTTCTTTCTCTTTTCACACCATCTTGAATTAATGAAAATAAAACTTTGACTTCTTTCCCGTCAAACAAATTATCATGCTCATGCTTATTGTTACCCAAAAATTCCCTATCATTCATTTTTGGTCACGGTCCTATTTTCCAAAGAAATGCTCAAGTGTCGAAAGTCCAGTGTGTTTTCTACCTTTTGGCCCGAAAACCCAGTGTATTTTCGACCTTCTCTATGAAGGCTCAGGATGTTTCTGCCTTTTGGTCTGAAAGCTCAGTGTGTTTTCGACCTCCGCTCGGAAAGCTTAGTGTGTTTTCGACCTTTGCTCAAAAACCCTCTGTGTTTTTGACCCCTTCTGTGTTTCAGACTTCTTCCTCTGGCGGCATTCATTTTCATAAGCGCGCAACTCTGATCAGTGTGGTCCCAGCAAGACTTCCCAGCAGAGATCTACGGTGGTCGCATGATCTCATGGAATCTTCCGAGCCCATGAGATCATGTGACAACCGTCCGATGAGGTCCCAATGGTCGCGGTAAAGTTCTAAATGACAAACAGTTCGAGGTGGTGGTCAGTGGCTAACATCTTACGGTTGGTCGCATGATCGCATGGGCTCTTCCGAACCCATGCGACCATGCGACAAACCGTCAATAGTTTCAGTGGTGACGTGTTAGGTCATCGTGTAGCATCTTCTGGTTGGTTGCATGATCGCATGGGCTCTTTCGAGCCCATGTGACCATGCGACAAACCGTCAGCGGTCAGCAGGGGGTCTTCGACAGCTGCTGGTGGGTCCATGGGAGGTGATGTGTCCGCTTCTCAGTGGCTGGCTGGCAGTCGGCGAAGGTTGTTGTGGGCCCGGTAGCATGTGGCCCCATAGATGCAAGATCTACGGTGGTCGCATGTTTGCATGGGATCTTCCGATCCCATGCGATCATGCGACCACCATTGGATTCTAAGGGGCATTTCCTATGGTCGTGGGTCTAGCTGAGGTGTTCGGTTCCTATTGGTCCGCGTGTTTGACAGGTGTGATATTTGGCGGGGCCATGTGTCTTGCGTGGCGGAGGCAGATTCTCAAAGGCTTGTCGCATGATCGCATGAAGCCTTTCGGGCTCATGCGATCACGCGACCGTTGACTTTTTCAAAAGCAGTGCAACTAACTTTTTTGGTGGGGCCAGATTTTAATGGTGGAAGTTTAGAGGAGGTCATTCTTTTCTCTTCTAACTTGGCGGTGTCCAATAAAGGGTTTCTTTGTTCGCAGATATGATTTAGCAGGCCTCCAGACTTGGCAAGAGCGCAGTTGCGCGGTTAACATGTTTCACGTGGTCGCTGAGAGGAGCCCAGGGTTAAGAAAAGTTAAAGTGACTTGGCGACCAAAGGGAGCATGAGCCCGAGGTGTCTTGCATGACCAGATAGCGATTCAGCGAGGCTTGTCGCATGATCACATGAGGCTTTTTTAGCTCATGTGATCATGCGACTAGTGGTATTTTTAAGTAGTGCGGCCAGTTTTGGCGGGCCTTTTTCTATGAGATGGTTGCAGCGGTGCAGTAGCTCAAAAAATTGATGTCGCCAAGACATTTTCTAGTTGCAGGTTGCGGAGTTGATGAGGGAGGTGTGGGCGGCCGTCAAGGGTCGATTCTTTGTCCTAGCAGGGTATGTTTGTGCATTCATGGCAAGGCTAATTTGCAAAGAGGTTGATGAATCCAGGCTGTTGTGTCTACAAGCTGCTTGCGGTACATGGATGGGTCATTTATCTGATCAATTTTAATGTTGCAGAAATATCTTTCATGATCAGATTTGATCAACCTACGGTTTGATATTAAATTGTAAAATTTGTAACCCTGGTTAATTTTGACTCCTGCCTGCGTGCAGTTGAGTGATGTATATAATGTTTTTTTGGAGCTTGTAAAGCTTAGAATTCACATTTTTGTAAAAGAGAAAGACTTTTCTTGGAAAACTATCTGTAGCATTTCTTCCTGCTCTCTGGTTTTCCACATCCTATAAATTCTCATTGATAATACAAGTATTGCAAAGCAATCTGTGACATTTTTTATGTCCCTATGCTTCCTTGTTTGGATTGTCTCTTATTGGATTGAAGTTTATGCATGTTTTCAATGGAAATTGGGGTTCCTAGTCCCTCTCACTTTCTGTGATTTTGTGTGTTACTCAGTCTGATCTGATTTAGGTGTTTTGTGGGTATACTACAGCCCCTAGTAGCCTTGTCTCATTCCTACACCTAGTTGCAGAAAAGGATGTTTGTTTGCAGGTCATAGGTTGAGCCTTTGTTCAGACCCTCCTATGAAATACTTATGTAGGCCTATCTAGTGAGTTGTAACTTATTAGACCTGATTCCTTCATTGGTTTCATCCTCTATACTAAGATCCAAACCCCAGTTTCAGTGCATCACCTAGTAGGTAGTTTGCTTTCAGTTATTTCCCTTTCCATGTACTCCTTCTAACCCTTTCCCCTCAAACTTTACTTTCCTGTTTAAAAGCAAATCAAGGTGATTATCCAAGAGGAACTAGCCTAGAATTTGGAGGTCTCATCTCGGTTAGCAAAGGTCCCACAACCTTGAGATGATTCCCATGTTATACTGGATTATCAAGACTACGAGAGCTTGAGATCAGAGGCGCAAATTCAGTGTATAACACTTATATAAAAGAGTGAATATTGACGTATAAGCACATCCATAAAAATATCATTAATGCGAAATGTATTATCATTCAAAACCATTCTATGCTATATATTGTTCTTGTCACCATAGTGATATGATGCATAAACTTTTGTCGCAAGTCCCTCATTGCAAGCTTCAACTAAATTTAATATTTTCTTGTCATAATATGAAAGTATGAAAAATACATCTATATCTTGTAGCATCAAACTTCCCCTGTACATCTAACTCCTTTGACAATGCATTGAAACCGTTGACATCAATTCTAATAATAGTTCTTCTTAACCTACCAATCATGCCAACACTATGTAATTAATGCTCAATATTCCCCTCCATTTATATCACTTAGTCACTTTTCAAAATACTGTAAACTACTTTGTCAGGTTCCATCTCATACTTTGGAATTCACTCTTAACAAGTTTGTGAAATTCTTCTATCATTAACCTCTTCATGCCTTAGAAAAGAATAGTTCACAGTACTATGTTGGGAACAACTTTGGTTCCTAAACTCCTTCTCGGACCTGGAATGTTCAATTAACAATCCTTAGAATTGCTATCTGGTTCTAATTGTAGCTTTGAACTTAGCTATCATAACATTGAAATTAACTTTATTTTAAGTTTTGGTGTCATTTGAAATGTCAAGCTCAGGTAATGGTTCAAGAACTGGTTTTAGGTTTTGATGCTTCATATTGACTTCAAGACTTGGACAATTAAAACAAAGACTTTTCTAGAAATAAAATGAAATGCGGGTTCAAACTTATGTGTGAAGTTCAACAAGGGAAAGATGTTTCCATCAGAGTATAGGGAAAGGCATAAAAAAGAGACCTAAGAAATGAAACTTAGTTAGGACTGACAATGTTCAAAATATACTTAAGGATGTAAGACTTGGATTGGTTCTATATGGCTTGTCACAATTTAATTGGTGTTCTATGACTTATTTAACAAATAGACAAGATTACTGACTTGAATGACTTCTAAAATAACAAGGCAAGCTAAATTTCAAATAAAGATCAAAATTTAGGCAACAACCAACAACAAAATATTTATTTTGGTGGCATTTCTATTATTCTTATATTAGACCTTGCCCAACCGCCACTTGTTATGAATAAACTTATCTATGCATTACACATAACTACAAGAAATCTATGACACAAAGTTAATATAGCTGTAACGTTACAAACAATATTTAGATAGGAGGGTGATGATCTGATTCAAATACAATTTTGTCCCACATTACAAAACATGCTAATGCAAAACCAATGGAGCATTGATGGGGAGTTGTTAATGTTTGACACAAACAAGTAACTAATGACAACATAACATGAATATTTTGACCAATCAATACATTTATTTGCTACAAATGAGCTAGTAATATTGTATAATAAAAAAAGGCTAAATAAACTAAATGTACTTATTATGCTCTATCTTATAGTGAATATACAAATTAAATTAGTTGTTGATAATGATGACCAAATTTTCCAAGAGGTGTTACCAAGTGAATTTCAATGTGTTATACTTACAAAAACCCTATGGATCTAAGTTGGTCTTGCAAATAGATCACTTGGAGAGATCCAATATATTGTATATCTCTTTGGATCTAAACCCCTGAAATTGCCAACCTATGTTACAATCATATTTGATAACAATAAAATAAACCCAAAAACTACACCAATAGAATTGACATCTTGAGACAATTGTAGACAAATACCATTATCTAGGGAAATGGTTATCACTATATACAAATCAAAAGGCCGAACACTAAATGAAGCCATAATTGATATTAGTAAAACTGAAAGACAAGGCCTCACATTTACAACAATCTCTACAGTTAAATGCATAAAAGGCCTTCACATAGAGCTTATATTCTCTTTTGATTTCTACTAAAAAATAAAAAGTAATCCATAAAGCATTATTGGAAAGAAAGAAGAAGCTCACTTATAGTTGCTCTCGGAATACTAGGTTCAACTATGTGCAATTGTTTGTACACTCTCTTTAAATAATACAATTTAAATTATTCCCTTCTTTTAATTTAGAAAAAAATAGTAACATTTAATCAATTACATCATTTTAACTTCTATATGTGGACACTCGATGATCAAGAAAAGGAAAGAAAGAAGATTTACGGTCTTTCTCAAAACAAAAAGTTTTGGTGCTTAAGATTTACATAACTAGTAAAATAGTTACAAAATAATAGATTTTCTAATGTATTTCAATGTATTTGAATGCTAGGATTTTTGAATAGGTGCTTAAAAAACACAAAAAACCACTAATATAATTTTGATATGTCCATATGGTGCTAATTGTTCAAAGGAATCTCATCATTTCAAAACAATGATGAAGTTTAACAAAATTGTATACAAAATCATATTATACAATGATACATGTTTAAAGATCTATTCTTGTATACAATTCTTTATGTAATTTTAAAACTCATTTATGTTTTTCATTCAATCACCTATAAGTATCCTTGCAACAAATGGACTACTTTTTGTTTCAATTTGATTATCATCTTGTCAATATATGTTTAACAAATATTAAGAAAAATTGTAACACTTGTTCTATTTCATCATTTATTAATGATCCATATTAAACCCTAATTACATTCTGTGTTGTGTCCACATATTAATTTCTTCTTTTGCTGCTTTGTTTTTTCTTGACATATTTAACTGCAATTAAAAAAAAAAACTCTATCACTACAAGTGCTATTATTAGTACTTGCCCATAGGCTAATCAAGTACTATTACAATGAGTTTTGGATTTTGTGGTTTAACTAGTGATTAAAACAATGTCTTTGGACCAATCAAAAACTACTATATTTATTATTGTATTATATATTTTATATTTTGTATAGTAAAAATGTTAAATTTTTAACTTTATCATATATAAAAATTATTTATTAAAAATTTGATTGGCTAAATAATTTGAAGTGTTATACATGAAATTTGCAAAATTCAATTGTTGCTTTATTATAGGCAAAATTCATGCATTAAAAACTATTTTGTTCTCCACAAAAGTTATTTAGTGAAAATAAATAGAATTATTATTAATAAATATTTATTTTAATATAAATTATTTTACATATTTTTTATTACAGATTATAAAATTTTAGAAATTTGTATATAATAATTATATTTTTAATTTTTACAATTATAACTATTGAAATATTTTTTTAAAGTATGATTTTTTTAAATTAATTTAAAAATAAAATAAATTAAAATTCCTTTAAGATATATTTAATTAATTTAAAGTATTTAATAAAAATTTTAAAACTATTTTTGAACTAAGATTTCAATTGTTAAATTAAAAACATAATAATTTTTTTAAAACTAAATAATCCTAGAATGATAATTCTATTACAAATTATTTAATATATAATATTATACTTATTAATAATATTATTATATAAATAAAACAATTATAAAATCTTAATATTGTAGATATTAATTATTATTCAATATATAAAAAAATTATGATTATTATTATTATTATTTTTTTTAAAAAATAAATTATAATTATAATTTATTACAAAATTAAAAGCAAGTACTAGACACTAATGACACTTGTCAATTAAGCAAATACACTAAATGAAAAATGAATCCCATGTGATTGACGGCACAACCCTCGACATATTAAGGTGCTCCTAGAACATCTGCCTAAGATATCAGGCACGGGGTTTTTGACTTTATCACCAGACCATTATCTCATGGGGTTTTCAAAATATTGATCTATTGCAAGCGTCATAAATTACAAATTCCCATGTCAATTCGATCTTTCTATACTCCTCTAGTTTTCCCTTGAGCGAAAACCGGGATTTTAACAAAGCTTAATGATCAGCTGAAGATGGACCAAATGAATGAAACTCTGACGAGGAGATGCCACATTGTGGTGGACCTGATTCAGGCTCTCCCAACTGCTAAAATCACACAATCCTGCAAAGACCGTCTTCTCAAATTAGTGCAGGCAGAGCTCAATTTTCTGTCACGCTCACCCATTTTGTCAGGCCCCATTAGGTACTTATTTCTATCTCGAAAACCCTATAGTTGGAGTTTGAGGGAAAGTAGTCTTCATGTGTGAAATAATTGTGAACGTTTTATGCTTAATAAAGATTCTTACAATTCTTTTCTTACCTTGGGCCAAATGATACATAAAGAGATACTTAAGTCAAAATTGGATTGTTGTGATTTAATTCGATCAGCTTAGCAAGAAAAGTTCTGACAAATAATTTGTGCCATTAACACTTCACATTTCTGCAGCTTATAGTTGTTGAGAGCACGGTATTGAGATAGTAGGTTCACTTTGAAACTCGGCCAAAGAAGGTACAAAACTTTGAAAGTTAAATGAGTTAAAAGACTCAAAACAACAATCAAAAGCTTCCAAAAATTAATCTAAATAATCTAACTTTTGCAAAATTATGTCCTCTGTGCTACAATCATGTTTTATACTATCATAAACACAACAAAAATAAAAGTTAGATGCTTAAATAACAGAGGGAGAGGCATTTTTGCAGCTTTACGTTTTTTTTGTTTGTGCAAGTTTTTTTTTAATATATTTTTTATAAGCAGCAAATTTCCTAATTGAATGAATGAATGATTTTAATGACGTCCACGAGACCAAACAGCCTAAGGGACCACCAGATCACAGTCGTAAGCTAACTCCAATTCTTTTCTAAGTCAGACCTCCTACTGTGAATCTTGACAATCAAACTAGCGGTTTGGTTGATCTTATCTTCCTTGAATAGGCTGTGCATTCTGTTTGCTCCTGAACTGATTTTGTATTGAGCCCGGATTTCATCATAAGTGGTGCATTCAATGATTAAATGCCATTCAGTCTCAATCGCACCCGACACACAAAACATGCAAATCTTTTCTTCCCGTTCCTCTTTGGGCCTTTTCCATCTACCCGTCTCGCATTTGAGGTGATGAGAACCTGTCCTCAATTGGGCCGCTAACAGTCTAGCTTTTCCTTTAATAACTGCCCCCAGATACACCTTATCACCATGTTCCCCGGTTGGGTTGAACACTTTGATGTAATGAGCCTTTTTCTTGCCCATGTTATTAGTCCACATGGCAGTTCGGAATTTTTTATGACGAACTTTTTTATTTCCACATTGGTATTGGGGCATTCTTGTAACTTGATGTTCCACTTACTCAACCACTTTATATTCTGTTTCATCCATGTTTTCTTCCTGCGACCAAGTCCTCTTTCATCACAATTTTGGGCCATCATTGGTTATCCATGTTGTCAAGTTTCTTTAAATAACTTATTAACTGAGTTATCGCTGCCGCTTCCAATGGGAAACTACCTGCTTCAGCTAAGAGAATTTCATATGGAACCGAGGTCTTGACTTTAAGACTGCTAGTGATTAAGTGTTTCTGAATCCTCTCCACTTGTCGCCAACCGCATTTTGTCATGCTGCCCCCCCAAACTTCGCATCCATAAAGGACAACTTGTGTGACCAGCAAGCCAAATAAAGTTTTCTTGGTTTTCCAGTCCCAAAGTTCAGCGTTTCTGCATCCATTGTGCATCAGGTAGGATGCTTTCCACCCTCCTTGAATCTTTTTCACTCTACAAGTCTCCCAACTGAGTTTATAGTGGAGTTCAATCACCAAATATTTGTATTCTTTCACAATTTCTAACGGACTGCTTTCAAAAATGAAGGAAACATGCTTTTCCTTCCTTTTCAAAGAAAAAATCATAATTTTCGTTTTGGTGATGTTCACCTGCATCCCCACTTCTTGACAAAAGTGCTCCAAAGCACCTAATTGATCTCTTAACCCTTGAACAGTTTTAGAAATCAGAATAAGATCGTCTGCATAAAGAAGAAGCTTCACCACATATCCTGCTAAATGCACCTCTTTGCCATCTATCTTGTCTAACCAGGATTCTAATTTATCAATGTATAAGCCAAACAAAGTGGGAGATAATGGGCATCCTTGTTTAACACCAATGTCACCACCGAAGCATTCATACATACCCTCTTTAGTCTTGATTTTGGGCTTTGACTCTCTCATATAACCTATGCATTGCATCTCTAAAAACATCCGGGATGTCTAAATCTTCCATTCTACTCCATAACTTGCCTCTAGGAATCGTATCAAAAGCCTTCTTGAAGTCCACAAAATAACAATAAGCTTCTCCTCCCTGGTTGTCCCATAATTTTTCTATCAAGTGCGAAGAGTGATGCAATGATCAATGGTAGAGTGTCTGGGCTTGAAACCTGCTTGCCCTTTGGCTCTTTTTCCTTCACCTTCAGCCCAGCTGCTGATTCTATGTTCCACCATGCTCCCAAAAAGTTTGCCGAAGAGAGGATTGACCATAATTGTCCGATAATTAGATGGATTATTGATGTCCCCACTTTTAAAGAGAGGGATAACCATGCTAGTGGTCCAATCAGTCGGAAACCCCTCCCGAATGACAATGTTGAAGACACCTTTGATGTGGGGTGCAAGATGATCAACTCCCCATTTTAAAAATTCAGCCTAAAGTCCGTCAATGTCACTTGCCTTGCCACCAGCCAATTTCTTTATTCCAAATTTGATGTCATCTACCGCAAACAGCTCCACCGAGGTGTTTACAATGGGGGGAGAGTCCTTCTCATGCAACCACTCATAAAGTAACTTAGCATACTCTAACCATTGCTTATCTGTAATATTATTCACTACTTGTTTTTTCCTCTGTTGGAGTTCCTTCCAGAAGTCTTTGGGATTGTGTTTGCCAAGATGTATTAACTCCCTCCTTGTATTAACATACTCCTCGTTTTTTGCTTGAATCAACTTGGTACATAACTTCTTGTTTTCTTTGCTCAAATCTTTCCCTCTTATAACTCTCTTAGCTGCCTTACATTCTTCATCATACCACGGATTTGACAGAAACGTGTTTGCAACCCTCTTCCTATTGCAAGATCTTTTACATGTCTTTAGCACCTTGTGTATAATTGGAATCAGCAAACTACTATGTAAATGATCACCCTGCTTTTTGCTCCTTTCATCAACTGGGATATTGTCTATTTCAAGAAGTTGTTGTTTAAGAGCAGCGCTGAATGTGGCTTTGTTCTCTTGATTTATGAGTATTCTACTTTTGTTAACAAATGACTTTTGCTTGTGGAAATCATGTTTATCATGTTGGTTATTTGGAACAAAATCCAATTTAATATGGAGGGGCATGTGATCAGATTTTATCTCTATAAACTGTTCACCAATGTCAAACTCTATCCATTTAGAAGTAAAATTTTGTGAACAAATAACGTAATCCACCACACTTTGACCATTGTAAGTTTTGCAAGTGATACCCCCCGAGGTTGGCCATAACCTCATGCTGTTACAGATAACCATGTCAAATAAACTACACAACCCCAATAATTCTGCTCCAAAATGAGAAACACCCCCATTACCATCCCGAGACGCTCTTTTGCAAAGTTGATCACCACCTTCTACCAACCATAAAGGATTATTCTCTCCTTTTTCACCGTTGCTTAAATGTAAAGATTGATTGCTGACCGTCCTTGCATTAAAATCCCCAACAAGCATAATTTCACCTGTAGTGCTGAATAGAGATATATCTTTTTTTAGTGACGCAAACGGATCTTCATTGTTTAAGTTCCGTTTTTGGTAGAATTTTGAGTTTTTCGGGGCAAAGTAATAGGCAGCCAATCTGAACATAGTCTCATCCATTGTTAATTGCAGCCATATGTATTGCTTATTTGGATCTTCTTTTTCAAATTTAACCACGTCATACCAGTTCTCTTTTATAAACACCATGATACCACCGTGTCCTTTACCTATTTCATTCCCATTATTCCAAACTAAAAATTTCTTGTAGCCATCAAATCTGGGACCATACAACCATCATGCTCATGTGTCTCAACAAGAATAATAATGTCTTTCCCGTCTACTATGGGCCTCAACCCGGACCTCTTCTCCAAGGATAACCTCTGCAGTTCCAACTTACTACGCTCAGGTGATCCTGTGGGGGCCCAATTTCCTATTTCTTATTTGAGAAACACTCACTGATTTGAGCTTTCCCGTTTTTTAGCCATGCCCACTTTCTTTCATTTCTTGCAGATTTTACTTTTACCAATTCCTTCCTTTGCTCCTCTTGTTGAGCAAAAGTTAGATCTTCATCTAGATAGAATTGTGTTCCTCTGAGCAGCCCTTTGTTTCTGAGAATAATATTTTTATCCTCTAGATTTCTCAAGATCACTCTTATGTGTCTATCACTTCCTCCCTCCATCCCCTTACCTATCCCGTTGGCTTGTTGAATACCGCCTGTCCATTTCAGCTTATCGCTGAGAAAGTCTCTTGTGAGAATATCGGTTCTCTCTTTCTCTCCAAAGTCTTTCAACCCTTTTATAATGATATTTGCAGCCTTACCCCTTTTGTCCTGTTCTTCCCTGATTTGGAATTTGATTTGTTGTTCAATAATTCCCTTTTGTTTGTTTGCTGATCCGTTTACCACTTGTGACCAAGATTTGGCTTCCTCTATCCGCTTCTTTAGTTGAGATTCTTTAGATTCTATGTCTGCCAAGGCTGTTTGTATTTCTTTTAGTTGTGTGGTGTCCACTTCTTTCACCACTTCTTTTTCTTTATTCCTTGTTAGTCTCAATTGTTCCAATTCTTGTTTTATGGTTTCAAGTTCCTGTTGTCCTATCTCCATTTTGATCTGCATGCTTGAGATTTGTTTGTTTAGATTTTTGTTCTCTCTTTCTATCTTGCTTGTGTACTCTATGGCTTCATACACTTTGTTCTCCTCTTCGCAATTCCTTGTCTCAATAGTTTCCACCCTCTTTTTAAAGTCCATAAGCTCCTCTACGTATAGCTTTGAAGACCACAAAAGCAGTGTTCTAGTTGGACTGTAATAGATTTTATTGTCTTGTATCTCTTCTCCGCTGTTGCCTTTGATTGCTGCGCCAACTTCTAGTTGGTTCAAACGATTCTCGTTTGACTTGGTATTCTCATTTGGTTCCACCTGTACTCGTAGTTATTCATTTTCCCGCTCTATCTATGCTATTTGCCTCATACTAGACTAGAAGGTCTTGTCCGGAATACCATTAATTCTTGGCAAAATCATTGCAAAATGTTTTTTATTTGTTTGCTTAAACTTTTGGTTCTGCCTGCACCTTAGAATACCTTTGTACTGTTTCGCATTTACTAGTACCAGCCTCTCACCTGTCCTACCTGCCCATTTGAGAAATCTGCCATAACAGATTCCCAAGCCCTTGCTATACTTTCTAAGGTTGTCAAATATTGAGGTGCCAAAGGCCCACCTGCAGCTTGATTCCAACCTCGTTGATGTAGAAAGTTTATCGTTGGGCCTGTCAGCTGGGGTTGAAGATTCCAGTTGACACCAATGCCATCCCCAACAGTCGGATGAAAAATATTGTTTCCAGTGGTGAAAATGGACCTCTTCAGGTTGGGCCCATGACATATTATCAAAAGGTTTTTATCTGTCTCTCCAGGGTTGGGCCCCATAATGTTTTTTAGAAAATATTGTATACTGCTGTTTTGTTTTGTTTTTATGCCCAAATGTCAGGTTTGATATTTACACCAGTATACGATGTGCCTTGTCTTTAAAGAATGCAGAATGTGATAAAAGTAGGGAATAAAAAAAAGGAAGACTGGAAAACAACTAAGGCCCACCTCTCAACTGTCTAGGGCCGACAATGCCCTCGTTTTCTGTCCCCGATGATTTGTTCTTTTAGATTTTCGTTGCTGCTTGCTACATGTGCCTGCCTGCTCGCCTGTTACCTGTTGCTACCTGCTGCCTGCTATCCGCATTTTGGATTTAGACTTTGGTTTGCTGCCTGCTATCTGCGCTGTTATCCCTGTAATGAATATTATATTTGTAATGACAGAACGTTTTTTCAGTTGCTATTGCTGTTGGAATTTGCTCAGGGAATTTAATTTGATTTAGTTAGGCTTGGAGGGTTTAGCTAGAGAAGTAGTTCAAAAAGATCTGTGGATAGAGAACTTCTGGATGATGATCGCATACAAATTTCGTGTTTTTAATATTTACTTCATTATTTCTCCGTTTTTTTAATAAAACATCAACAGTTCAGGTAACACGTTGTGACCCATCATCATGATGAATGATGAATTAAGATATTAAATTAGAGTTTCTCAGATCGATCATTCTGTACAAACACATGGATTCAAGAGTACCAAGACACAAAGAGAAAATAAATATTAAGCAGTAAAGAGGTCCAATATTTATGGTATGTATTACTATGTTGATCAGTATCTTGGAAAGCTCAATGTTAGAGCATGGAAACCCAACTCTATTTAGATAATTGTGAGAATAGACTATAAACTATGAAGGGCAGTTATTGGTATTTTCACATTTCATATATGGGTATATACCTTATTTTGGTCGTTTCCATTGTAAGGCTAGGTCAATGAGTCTATACTTCATCATCATGCTTTTCTCTTTAGCAGTCTGATCACAAATTTGTTAGAATTGCAACCTGGATGGTTTATAATTAGAAGGTTATTTGAATGCTGAGTAAACAACTAATCTAATCAGGATACAGTAGCATGGAGCTACTGCTCAAATTTTAATTGCTAAGGAAATCACATGCAAGCAAAAAAAGTGGTAACCTAAAAAGGTATAATTTTTTGCCTGAAAATATCTGAGTATCCGAGTGATGAACTTTGTGATCAGAGATGTTTAGTAGGAAGGAGGATGGAGTGGTCAGTAGTTTAAGGGACATATTCCTATATCGTAGGATTGATTTTTCCGAATGGCTGCCTTCTAGTGGTAAATATTTTAACTGATTGTTCTTCAAAAACGTAGCAGTTTGATGTAAGTTCCTGGAAAATGGCATCAGAACTGAAATCTTCAATTCCCATTAGGCCATTATACTGCATATAGCTTTGAATTTTCATGCATAATAAAAAACTTTGGAGCCCCCCTTCATGCGATCACCACGGTACCTTTTTAATTCTTGATAAAACCCTTTTGAACAATAGAAAGGGAACTTAATTCCCCGTACACATCTTATTCTTAAATTTGATGGATGTTGGTGGTGTGCTTGCCCTTTTTCATATGGCTTCAACATGATTCTAATGCTAGATTCCAAATATTTGTTGCTTGATGAAGTTCATTATTGTTGACTTGTCAGGGTTTGGTAGCTCCTCAAGCTTTTTTGCCACCTAACCTAGCCTTACACCAATGCTTGGTTTGGTTTAACGGGGCCTGTGTAAACTATTGCCTTCCATTGCTGCACTATATAAGTTCCCAATATAATAACTATAAGTGCCTTAGGTAAAAAATCTTGTATTGTTGCCAAAGCATACAAGTGTCTAGCAAGCACATACTGTACCACTAGATTGTGTTAGGCTATGGTTCAGTAACCTATGGATGCCAAGCTTTGACTTGGAATTTTTAATGCTTAGTGCATCCATTTCAAACAATCCCAATTTTGCACATACTTCTTCATTTTGACTAATGTTGCAATATAGTAGAATTTTCAATCGTAACTGCAATTTTTTTGTTACCTCCCATTAGGAAATAATTTCGAACAAGTTCACGTGACCACCATTGAATATTAAGCAGTTAAGGTAGTTGGGTGACTTAGGAATCACCATTGACCTATAAAACATTGAAACAATAAAGCATATGTAATGTATTGGTGGCCACTATAGGGTATTCACCTTGTTGGGATTGGAGAAGACTGTCTGGACCTGTAAGAGCAGGATAGATGGAGATGGGATGCAGCCTCAGCTGAGGCAAATGGATGGAGTCTTCACCATATCAGTTACTAGGAGTAGAGCCTAAGATGATTGTGCTTGCTTGTGGCTTTTTGTGCTGGCTCAGAGAATCACAACAGATGGAATCTTGCCATGTCCAATAGTATTCTCAAGGTGGGGTGAGAATCTACAGAGAAGGCTGATTCCTTGACGGTAATCTTGGTAAACTACCCTAATGATTCTTTAAATGCAAAGGAGGGCCAATAGCCTGCTTTTGATGCTAATTTGTGCCTATTTTGCTTGTGCCAAGGTAAATATAAAATAACTAATGGTGAGAAGGAAGGATGGGGTTTACGAAAACAAAGAAAAAGGGAGGTAATGAATGAGAAAAACAGGATTAATTTGGCCCTCCTTTCAAGGTGAAAACTTTCATCTGTGTTTATGCATAGACTATGACTGAAGTTAATTCAATCCGCTTCCACAGTCTAAGTAGCAAGCCAAATGCTTTTCATAGACCAAACATTCTCACAACCTACATAAATTACTTTTGCCAAGGGACCATGAGCAAGCATAAGACACACAAACACTTTGGGTTTGAGGACCATCTCTTTGATGAGTTGTCAAGTAACAAAATTTAGAGACAATTTTATTACACAATTAGCTAGAGATATTTTTATTAAGGTAGAGCCATATTTTTACAACGAGGCAAGCCCTAGGATCATACCACCTACAGTGATTTGGGCTTCAGAAGAAATATGATACAGTCAAATAGAAGAAGGGGGCAAAGTATTAGAAGAAGAGAGGGATCCACTTATCGGTTGTAGATACCAAATGAACAGCTAAGATGTAAGCTAGGGGCAGTTAGCAGCTACTCAATTTGAAATGATAGCATTGCTGCACAGCTCAGCAAAGAAATCGCTAACTAAAAGCTGTGTACCTGTGATATCCAATAGTGGATGCCTATTGGATGAGGTTGTGAATTTCTGTTGGCACAACGATTGCAACATCAGATGAAATATTTTCTGAGTGTGCATGCTTGATAGGATAGGTAGTGGCATCCAATGGGTGTTTGACATCTGATGGTAGAAAGCTGAGTGTGAGTCAATGAGAGTGAGAAAGTTGAAGGTTGGCAAGTGGGTGTTTGGGTACAGGTGGGTTGTAAGGACTCATGTTGATGATGGCTTCTTGAGAATCTACGCTGTTGAAGGAATCCACTGATGAAGACATGCTGTTGGTTGGGCTACACACAGTGGGGTTCACCTTGGGAGGCACATCCATACTGTTTGAGTAGACAGATCAATGGTTGGCAGAATTTTGGTCTGACAAGACTTCAGGCACCTTTTTGAAATCCCACTCTGCTTGTTATGGAAAACTTACCTCAAATAGACTGAAACCCTAGTTTGAAATCTCAGTTTTGATACATTTGCAGTGGAGTTTGTGCATGACAAAGAGTTAGTATATAGAAAAATATCCATATGTCTTGATGCCCTTGAGTTTGTTTGAAAATCAAATGGAAAGCCAAAGGCTTAGTTATAGAAATGAAACCAGTTGCAGGACTATGATGGAATTTGTAGTCTCTCCACAAAAATAAAGCCAAGGCCATAAGGTGTTGTTTGCTATTCTATATTGCAGGAATGGAATATACTCAAATTTCTTTGGACTTAGGAGTGTTTTTCCATTAACTGTTACCCTGAAGAATGTTTCTGATAAAAAGCAGCAGCAAGAGGGTGCTGGCCCGTGGTACAATCACAACACACTAGATACACATTAACAGCATATTAATCGTATCCAGAGCACATAGCAGAGCAGAGCAAAACAGTATGTCGACCCCTATCAAAAACCAGCTTAAGAAATTCAGAGCACCACCACCACTTATCATCAAAACCAAAATTACCATAGTCCAAAATAGAGTACTTAGCAAAAAAGCTAATATCCACATCATGCCACGCAAGGCTGTAAATAAACTTAACAGTCTTAGTCCTAAGGCTATAGCAGAAAAAGTAAAAACAGCCCTTGGGGCTAGCATAGTTATCCAAATAACAACACGTAAAAACTATCAGTTGCCTTTCCCCAACCGCTTCGATAGCAGAATGTCCACCCACTCCTCCTGAAGGAACTTGAAAAGCTCCCGAGCATCATCATCCTCAGCAAAGTTACCTCCAGACGCCTTCTCATGGAGCAGGCAGAGGGTGGTTGTGGAGGCGTGCATGACTTTGAGCGCAAATTTGCTAACATCTCTGATACGATTGCTTAAACCCGCCATTTCCTCCTTCATTTGAATAACCGTCTTCTCCAGATCAGCAATTTGGTGTTTAAACTTACCCATCACGCCACTAGAGCCAACATTGCTTTTCTTGAGCCCTTCCATGATGGCATTGTTCAGGTTTAGTAAAGAGGACATGGGGGAGGAGGTGGGATTAGTTTTCTGCAGGGACTGGGGGGGGCGAGGGGGGCTTAACAGAAGGGGCATGTGAGATGTTCTTTTTAGGACTCTGTGAGGCTTTGTAGGGAGAGCCTCCTTCAGAATTACTTTCAGTGCCCTTTTTGCTACCTGACTCCGCCAAGGTCTCCTCTCTTTTCACCTATTATTTATAGCCTTTTTCTCCCTCTCTTTAGCCAGTCTGTTAGAGCGGTGGGTCTAACGCTGTTGGGTGTCAACATCTCCCTCAGAATCAAGATTAAGGACAATGTTTTTAGCTTTTTTACTAGGGCGGAGGCTAGGGGGGCCTCCCTCTCTCTTTTATTATCCCCCGGAGAGTCCGAGACCGGGAAGGCTCCAAAAGAGTCAGGGCTCATGGAAGGGTTTTTATCGCAGCGTTTTCCCATTGACCCAGAGGGAGGAGGGGGGAGGCCATGATCTTGGGACGCAGAAGGCGAGGAGTTGGGCTGCTGCTGGGTGACAGTTAGCACATAAATGTTAGGCGGTGGGCAAAGGGCACGGTGGAAGTTGTAGAGCCAAAACATTAACCCTGCTGGGTGACAGTTAATACATAAATGTTAGGCGGTGGGCAAAGGGCATGGTGGAAGTTGTAGAGCCAAACCACTAACCCTTGGTGGAGGATTATTGGCTTTTTTCCCAGGGCTTTAGCTTCTGCCACATCACCAACATTACTTTCCATAGAGTGGAATAAAAAGAAAGGAATAGAAATTAAATCCTTGTGCCTAAGATGATTCAGGAACGAAAGATGGTAGTAGTAAAAAACACCGTACTGACCCTCCAGCGTGAAATACTTGATGATGATCTTGCACATCTTTGGCTAGAATTCTAGGAGGTTTTCCACACTCTAGCCGCCTTGCTTGCGAATAGGTTTCTCATCAGGCCATTGAAGAACTGGTCCAACCCTGCTTGGTCAAGGGTTCTGCTAGCATTCTTCCATTTACCACTAGTGGCTTTTCCAATGACATCTTCATTGATTTCGAATGTAATGCCTTTCACCGTGACTCTCCTATCATTCCAAGTCGCCACAAATTGGTGGGATATCGTCTCATCAAAACCAATCATATTCTCCATAAAGGAGAGAATTCCCCCTTCCTTGTAGAAATACATCACCATAGGGTCGGTTTTGAATTCCTCCTCGATTTGGTCAGGCTCAATTCTATGCTCGTCGCCACCCATATTCAGATTAGTGCAAAACACAAGAGCTTTTCGAAGCAGGTAAGGCACACCAAGAGAAAACAACCCAATTTCACTAAAACAATTCCAGTGCAGAGCAGAATAACCCCAGTTCTCGGCTAAAATAAAATTAGTGCAATAGCTTAGTAAATAAGTAATCCACCCATAAATGCTGTAATAATTTAGGTTGTAATTGAAATGCATGCCAAGTTGAACATCCAGGACACATAGGTATATTGGCACATGAGAGGCTTTCTGCGAGCTGTAATGTTTATCATGAAAATACACACCAAATCTAAAGACAATTCGTCACATTGGGCAAATTCCATAAATTTAACTTTTTGATGTTACGACAATTTAAATTATTAAACAGACCCTTCGTCCTTAGGTACTGCCACATACTCCTCGTGAAACCCTCACTTTCCTTTATATTGGGAAGGCTGCATAATAAATAATGATTGTAGCTCTAGCTCATCCTGCTTGTGAGCACAAAATCCCCGTCACTGGCCAATTGGCAGGGGTTAGAGTCGTCAAATTCAAAATTCAAAATTTTGGTGGTGAGAAGGAGTGGGTGGTGGGCCCAGTTGTGCCAAGCCGAGGCCACCCATAGCATTGGGTTTTAACCATCATTGTGAGTCCCATTGGCAGCATTCTCTTCCTTCCTACTTAGGCCTTGAGTAGACTTAGGGAGTTGACTGACAACCCTCCAGCATCGTAAGTTGTCAGATAGGAGATCACCAACAACCATGGAATCCACCACAAAATTCCCTTCTTTGTAGATGTGGCTTATCTTAACCTTGTCTAGGCTGCCCAGGAGACCAAGGATGTCACTTAAAATAGTTTCCACTTTCCACCCAGCCTTGGAGTTACCTTTGACAACCTCATTAATGGTTTTGGAGTCCCCCTCAATCTCAAGTTTTCTGCTTCCAGTTGCAAAGGCAAATTTCAAACCCCACAGAAGGGCCATACCTTCGGCTTGGTTAACAGTATGGTTTACAAGAGGACCAACAAAAGCAGCTTTTAAGTGCCCTTTGTAATCACGAATAATGCCCCCACCTGCCTCACCCTCGCTTCTGGCAGCCCCATCAAAATTGAGCTTGTCCCAATGGGGTTTGGGGGGGGGGAGCCATTTGGTTGCCTTCCTGTTCAGCAGCTTAGTGTTGTCGAATGTATCAAAACCTTTGTCAATGCTCCAACTTTTGGCTGTGGAGGTCAACATCACTTGGGGGGTGGTTCAGGCTCTTCCCACAGGCTACTGAAAGGTTCTCCAACAGAAGCTTAGAGCCAAGGTGGAAGATCTCAACAGGGGATAGCTCACTGTCTTTGAAGATTTTGTTGTTGCGCTCCTCCTAGATACTCCAATAGAAATGGGGGGTGGAGGATTTGTTGCCAAAGAAGATGAGGCAATGGGTGCTGGGAGGGGGATTGCCAGCCAGTGGCAAATTGCTGGATATCCCAGCTAGTCACCCAAGAAAGTCACCAAGAAAGGTTGAGTTTGGGGAGGACCAACTGCCAGGCAGCCGAGGAGAACTCACAATGCAGGAAGAGATGGTTGATGCTTTCCTTGTCCTTTTTGCAGAGGCTGCATTTGTTGGCCATGCTAAATCCCCGTTTGGCCAGGTTATCCAAAGTTAGGATTTTGTTGTGAAGCACAACTCACTAGAAGTTCACTTTGGGAATAAGCTAGAGCTCCACACTTTTTTCCAGTAGGTCAAGTCAACAACCTCCTTGATCAACGAGGTGTAAGCTGATTTGCCCGAGAACTTTCCATTGTGAGTGTGGGACCAAAGGATTCTACCAGGGCAGTTGAACAAGGGAATTCAAGACCTTTGCAACAGATTCATGAGATCAGTGGCCACTGGAGCAAGGTCAACCCTATCAGCCAGTAGGGGAAGGAGGCCCATCCATTGCCCATAACTAATGTACTTAGCCACCGAAGTTCCCACTCGAAGTGTGAGGATGTTCTTGAGTGGGGAGAACCTACTGGAGCCCAGGATAAAGTCACCTAGCCAGACATCCTTCCAGAAACGAATGTCCTTGCCATTGCCAACCTGCCAAGTGAACCCCTTTTCCAGAGTATTGCATTTGAGAATGCTATTCCATATCTTGGAACCCTGAGGATGGCCATGGTCAGTGTAGAGTTTGCAGAAGCAACCCCTGTCAAGATATTTGGCTTCCATAATCTTGCACCAATCAGAAGAGCCTTTGACCATAGACTAGGCTACCTTAGTCAGCAAAGCTCTATTTAAGTTATTTATTTTTCGTAACACAAGGCCACCAAGAGATTTGGGTAAGCAGACTTGGTCGCAGCAGACCAGCGGGAGTCTCTTTTTTTCCTCACAACCAAACCAGAGGAAGGTGTGCTGGATTTTCTCAAGTTTGTCAGCCATGGCTCCCGTAATTTTGAAGATGGAGAGAGGAAATACATTGGGATTCCTTGCAGAGAAGCGGAGAGCAATTAAAGCTTCCTAGCACTATTGAGGAGTTTGCCTTTCCATCCAGCAGGCTTCCTTTGAGTACGCTTGAGGATAGAGTTCCATAAGTCATTTTTAACATCTTTAACCATTAGAGGGAGACCCAGATTTGTCGGGGGCGTGGCCGACTGGCAGTCCAGAATGTCCAAAATTTTCTTTTGTAGCATTTGATTAATGTTGAAAAAAATTCTGCTTTTGTGATAACTAATGCACTGACCAGAGGCGGAGGCATAGTCATCAAGAAGGGTCTTCCACACCTTGGCCTCAATAATTGAAGAGGTACCAAAGAAAAAGGTGTTGTCGACAAGCTGTTGCAGAACCGACAGGGGAAGGGTGGTGGCAGGCTTAATTCCCCAAATTCTGCCATCCTCAACCAATTGCATCATATTGCGCCCAAGAACCTCTGCAAAAAGGATGAATAGATAGGGGGAGAGAGGATCCCCTTGTCTCAGTCCTTTGGCCGGGGGAAACTTGTCCCCAGGTTTGCCATTCATAAGAACCGAGAGTCTGACAGTCTCAACACATTCCTTAATAATATTGATGAGGGACCGATTAAAACTAAAAGCAAAGAGCACCTTGTAGAGGAAGAGCCAGTTGACTTTGTTGTAAGCATTAGAGATATCAAGCTTGAGGGCCATCTCCCTAGCTTTACTACGGTCAATGGAATGAAGAATTTCATGAGTTGTGATAGCAGTGTCCATAATTTGCCAGCTCGGTACAAGTTCCTTCTGGTTAGGGCTGATAATCTTATCAAGTAGGGGTTTGTTTCTATTAACAATGATCTTAGAGAGGATTTTGTAGAAGGTGTTACAGAGACTTATGGGTCTGAAATCCTCCATAGAAGTAGGGTCCTCAGTTTTGGGAACCAGGACAATATAGGTATCTTTGAGTTGTCTTAACAACTTGCCCGTTCTGATGGAATCTCTAGCTACACGAGTCACGTCAGGGCCCACAATGTCCCAGAATTCTTGGAAAAATGCTGAGGGGAACCCATCCAGGTCGGGGGCTTTGTAGGCACCCATGGTAAAAACTGCGCTTTTGACCTTAGAGTCAGAGACCCTAGAGAGGAGGTCGTTGTCAGCATTAGTCACAGTCCTTGGGAGGCAGGAGAGAAGTTGTTCTTGCCGGTCCTCCACCTTCCCAGAGTCTGTCTCAGAAAAGAGGTGAGTGATACTTAGTAGCCATAGTTCCTAAATGAGTGGTACTAGAGACCACCAACCCAAAGTTATCCCTGAGGGTGCGTATAGATTTCCATTTCTTGTGCTTGCAGGTAGATTTGTGGAAGAAAGAAGTATTGCAATCTCCCTCAAGATACTGGACACGTGATCTTTGCTTCCAAAAGACTTCCTCATTGGTATGAATTCCTTCCAGTTCTTCCTAGTAGCTTCCTCATCATTGTGAAGGTCTGAGGAGAGGTCAGTAGAAGCCATTCATTGTTGGAGGACCTCAAGCTTCCAAGAAAGATCCTTCGTGGTTTAAAGATATCCCCAAAGTTGGTTTTGCTCTAGTCTTTGACAACTCCCCTAATAATCTCAATTTTTTTTGCAACTCGGAACATAGCAGAACCCCTCACTGGGGTGGACCACCATTGCTTGACCTTCTCACGGAAGTTAGGGTGGGAGGCCCACATAATCTCATATCTGAAGGGAGCAGGGCTAGGGTGCTAATTTTCCACCCATTTGAGCAAGAGCGGGCTTTGGTCCGAGGTGGTCCTGGGTAACACAAGCAAAGAGGAAGCAACTCCCAAGTCCCAGGAGGAGGAAACCAAGAAGCGGTCAAGACAAACTTGAATGAGGTGAGGGCCCTTCCTATTATTGGACCAAGTGAAGGGGTTACTTGTCAGTTCCAGATCATAGAGGCCATTGTTGCTAACGAAGCTAGATAAGTCGCCCATGCTGTCACTATAGTCCATCAAATCCCCAAGCTTTTCAGAGGGGAACAGGGGGGAGTTGAAGTCACTTGCTACCATAATTTTGGAGTCCTGGAGGGCGAAGAAATAGGATAGCTCATTCCACACCACTCTCCTCCCAGGGCGGGTGTTGGGGGCATACACATTAAAGTTGTGCCATTGTTCAGACTGATTTCTGAAAGTACCCGCAAGGTAGTGCTAGGAGAAACTAAGGGCATCCCCCGTAACATGTAAGGGGTTCCATAGGGTGGCAATGCCCCTCGATGCCCTAGACGCCTCTGAGTAGAAGAAATGGGCCCTCGACCATAACCTCCCCACCAAAACCTCGAAATTAGAATAAGTCATCTTTACCTCTTACAGCAACAGAATGTCCACCTTGTAGTCATTAATATACTGTCTAATAGCATATTGCTTTTGAGGGCTATTGAGGCCCCTAATATTCCAGGAAAGAAAAATCATTTCTTACCTTTTTGACTTAGGTCGAGGGTGAGTTGCCTCTCTGCATCAATCTCCCTTGCAACATTTTTTTGTGTTCTGGACCTTTCAGAAGATCTTCCCACCTTTGCCTCAATGCCAACATCCACCTTCTTGTTCTTGGTTTTTTTCTTCAGAGTTTGCTAGTCAGCCTCCTCATCAACCGGCATGCCCAACACCTTAGGTGTCAGGTGTAGCTACCGGGGAGAGCACACCCGGTAGGGAGCGCACTTCCAAAACCGACCCAGAAACTAATTCACCGCAAAGGGAACTTGGTAGAGGTATCGAGGGAGCTAAGGGATGGCGACCCAAAATACCAACTGCACTTGAGGCCACCTTAGGCAGTAGACTCTTTAGCCCGTCACCTGTGGTGGCAGTACCAGGCGGTATTTCCCCATCTTTGAGCCCAAAAGAAGCCGAGGCATGAGCTGTCAAAACAGGTGGTTTGCATGGAGCTGCATCTGCCAAAGGGGTTTGGCAGCAAGCCTCCATCTCAGTCACATCCACAATAGCCTTGTTCTTTAGCTTGAGCTCCTTTTGTTGGGGAGCTATGCAGTCTGCCACTGTGACCTTTTGAGTTACAAGTTTGACATAAGAGAGTGGCATTCTCATAGACTATGGCCTGAGTCGAATGGCCCAGTTTGGATTTTAGGACAGCAAAGTTGGGTAGGGTTTTGTTGATCGTTACATTGACACAAAACCTAGCAAAAACCATTAGTGACTTTGTTAGAGTAACCATATTTGCCAAGGTGTAGTGCCCGAAAGAGTCCCCAATCCACCTGAAGACCTATTCGCCCCAGAACTCAAGGGAGAGGCTAGGTAACCGGATCTAGACTGACGCCATTTCATTGAGCTCAGCCGATGGATCAAAGTCTAGCTTCCACTTAGCAAGAGTGAGGAAGTGCTTGCCATACAGCCAAGATCCCGGGAGGACAAAGGAGAGCTCTTCCGAAGCAGTGAATCTGAAGAGGAACAGACCTCCCGACATTGCCGAGACCACGACGCTGCCTTTGAGTTTCCATTGGGTTCCCACCCACTTCCTCACCATATCAATGGTGGGCCGAAAGTTAAAAAATCTACTCACGATAGCCAGGTTCAAATCTGCCATGGTTCTTTCCATGACAGAGTCCGGGAGGGTAATTTCAGTTCCTTCCTCTGTGAGAGCAAAATCAGCCAAAATGGATTCCAGACTGCCTTGGGGGGCCCCCACAAGTGCACCTTTCCAGTCACCTTTGGGGGGAGATTTTGGTAGGGAATCCAAAGTACTTGCCGTAGAAACGTTGGCAGGTTCAATAGCCAGGTCATCGGTAGCAGAATCCGGCGGGGGTCATTGGACGGGGGGAAGGGGGGGATTCGCAGAAGATTCCCTAGGCAAGACCGCCATTTTCAAAATTAAAAAAAGCTTGCAGCGTGTGAAAAGTTGTAGAGCGTAGGTTAGAAGTATATTCCCAAATGCATACCCTGAAGAATGTTGCTGTTCAGAGATTGTAGATATTATGTCCATGTTAAAACCAAATACCGTTTGCAAGCATAAATTATAAACAAGAAATGATTCTAGTGGCTTCAATAAACTTGAAACCTTTGTTACTAGTTCTTGGCGAATGCATTTAAACTAATTTTCACCACTTTTTGTGTCGCAGAATTTACAAACACCAACATAGAATCATTATGCAGAACTAGTGTAATTCCTGCTACAGCAAGTACATGTTCATTAAGTTGTGGAAGAAGGTGACAAAGAACTATTATAGTGATTTTCCTTTCAAGAAAATAATAATGTTTGTTCTCTTAGTTATCAGTGTAGAACTGAGAAAGTATGATCTCAAAGCATTTTGCAGACAAGAAGCATTTGGGTGCCAAATGATCCAAATGTGCTATGAAAGCAAGTGTAAACATTTGTCAGATCTCAGAGGGGACATCAATTCATGCATACATAATAAATAATCTAAAAGAATGCTGATCATTTTTTTTTCCTTTCGTATTTTTGGAGAAATTTATCGTATACTCCTTCAGGGAATAAATACATCAATGATCAAACAATAGGGATACAAGGAAAGTCTTTCTAACAAAGCTAAAAAAACCAATATTTATGCTTGTAACCCATGAGGCATAGTCTCTTCGGAAAAAATACTTGATTTAACTTTGACCTGCCAAAATGGCTCCACTTTGGTAGGCTAAGGAAGGGTTCTCATTGAAGGTAGTCTTACCCCTGGACTTCACAGGAATTCAACAAAAGCTAATCAATTTGTATTCCATAGCAGTTTGGAACTGTTCTTAAATTTATAAGTAGCTGGGTTCATCCCATGGCCTACTGGATTTGGGTCTGGTTCACATCTGGTTTGGGTTGTGGTGTGGTATGCTAGTGGATGCGGTTAGGATAAGAGTTCTGGTTCATCCTGGGGGCACCTGGATTGAATCCAAATGCATTTGAGCGAACCTAGGTTGCACACAGAGGCCCAACAATGGGTTTCAAAACTTCTTTTTCATTTTTCAGTTTTTTTTTTGAGGTCCACTTTAACTTTACATCCTCCCTAACCCTAAAAGTGATCTCCAAAACAAATAAAACACCAAAACAACTTAATTTTTGCTCATTTGTTTTGCAAGCAGTAAATTACATTCCTACAGGCTGAGCATATATTTTTGCTTGTTGGATCAACATAGGGAGTTGAAGATTGAACTTTGAAGCTTCATCAATAATTGCATCCTCATTCCTAAGCATTTGCAACCTCCCAGTGGCTGGCAAAAAGATTGTAGAAGGGATTTTTTCAAAGAGGTAAGTTTCCATTTTTTTTTGATAGGTAATAGGCCGAAGCCGAATAATTGAAGAGTTAAGTTGTAGCTTTCTTGCTAAGCACACCTGTTTGATGATTTTACTCTCATTTACTCTCCTTATGAGGTCTCATATCTTTTGCATATATTGACTCTTTATTTCTTTATCATATCAAACAATTCCAGCTGTATAGTACATTCTCTCTACTTATCTTCATACAAATCTATCCTGGTCATTTAAGCACCTTTATATAGAGAAACATCCAAGAGTAGAGAGTGAAGGGTTTAAGACCATCTGTTATTCACATGACATATATTAAAAGATAATTGTTATTGTCTATTATTCCAAATTCAGATCTGATTACCTGTCTCAATTTAATACAAGAAGCTAATCCTCTGACCATATATGGAAGTGTGCTATTGATCACTGAACTATAGTTCAATTTCAGTAAGCTAATGTCCACGTGCAATCGCGAGATCTCTCTGATTAATCCACAAAATATGTCAAGGATACCTTTCCCAAACCATTGAAGTTACCCCTTTCTAACTTCAAAGACTACTCCTCTACAAACAAACACATCTTGGATACCTCACCCCTTCTGCTTTACCAATCAATCTACTTATAATAAATGAACAGCTAGCTGGTCCCTTATGAAATTTGGCAAAATACATGACACTAGTCCCATCTCTCTATATCTAAACCTTCAAACATCTTTTTTCCAAAGAGACCCAAAGATGATCTTAAAACTTAGGTATGACATTCTCTGACCTATAAAGGCTTCAAGGGGAAATGAGTTGTGAATTTTCCCATCTGTCAACCATGTCAGAGAATAACATATCGCAACTCTATCCAAGATCCCATTTAGTGATATCTTTACCAAGCCCGTTAGACTTATGTAGATTGTAGTATAATCTCATAAAGACCATCCTGACTTATAGTCTATTTAAAGATATTTAAGATTGCTTGAAGATTCACTGCCAGATCCAGAATTCCTCCATCACAGAACTGAGATGCCTGATATTTTAACAGTTAAATTATAACCATTTCTGTACACTATCTAACATTGTTTTCTTATAAGAGACTCATTCATTCAAATATCATTACCCAGATGCTTCACAAACATGTTTGTGATTAGCAACCATCGAGAAGAACCATATTTAATAAAAGGAGGAGAAACCCAGAGCTGATTCGTTACCATAAAGACCAGAAATAAGCTTATACTATAGCTATTAATCATTCTCATTCAGTAATTATTTGTTTTAATCTATGCTAGGAGGAAAGGAAAGAAAATTAAACCATAACACCTTCAAATACTGCAAATCCAGCTCTTCCAATTCTCATCAAGACCACTATCAATTGAATGATAAACCATTGATCCAGGAGAAAACATATTGTTTAAAATATATGTATTATATTCAAAAGGAGGGTAGTAATTACAGAGTGAGTATCTGAAGTCTTATTCTGCTACCCTAGCCAACTTAGAGGTAAGTTTCCATCTTTATTTAACAAACATGAAACAAATTATTTGTTTTGTTTAATCATTTTTTCCCATTCTTTTATGAATGTATTATAGATTCAAAACAGCTAGGGTTTCTACATCTATTTTTTGTGTTTAATTTTTTATTTTTGTTTTTAATGTGCTCACAAAATCTCTTGCCATTGGAATCATAATGACAACTAGTTTGACCTCCACAAGTCAACCTAAATTCAAAATAGATTCAAATTATCTTCTATGGAAACATGTTGAAATGATACAACTGGTTCCAAGAGGTGGGGGTTACATTTGGAAATGCAGGGGATGTGATATACAATATTCTAGTTCATATTTTTGGGTGAAAGCCCATTTGTGTGGAACGCCTAAAATATGCATCAAAGCTTGCCTTTGAAAAAATGGTGTACATATACCATGAGAGATAGTGATAAAATATATAATGGAGCAAGAAGAAGTAGATGGGCAAGAAACCCGTAGATTAAATTAGTCCGTACTTAAAAAAAGATCGAAGGGAATGCAACACCAATCTAATCCCAACACTATGGTATAAAGCCATCCATTTTATGCCACACTTGATGTTCAAAGTGAATAACTTAATGTAGTCAAAATATCAAAGGGACCTTTGGAAACTGCATTTCAAAACGAGAGTTGAGACATTGCCTACCAACATGTAGCAAGATGTATTTATGCAAATGGGTTGGCTTTCAATGTTGTTTGCTCCCCATAGTGGAAAGAGATGTTGAAGAAAGTTAATAAAGCTCCAAAAGGGTACAAGGCCCCCTAGCTATGAGGTGTGTGGCACCTTGTTGGAAAAAGAGGTCAAGGTGGTTGAATATTTATTTAAGCCCATAAGGAATTCATGGATTGAGATAGGTGTGTCCATTGTTTTAGATGGTTTGGAAGTTTCAAATAATCATCCCTTGATCAATGTCATAGTGTTGCCCCCTAAAGGTGCAATGTTTTTGAGAGCCATGGATTGTGAGGGGCAAGTAAAAGATGGACAATTTATTGCTGATATTCTTATTGCAATCATTGAGACAGTGGGACCCCGTAACATTGTTTAAGTCATAATGGATAACACAAAGAATTGTAGAGCTCTTGGGTTGTTGGTTGAGGAGCGATATCATTATATCTATATCTTTTGGACACCTTGTGTAGTCCACTTACTAAATTTTATGCTGCAAAAGATTGGGAATAGAATTGACTCGATCAAAGAGGTGTATGTAGGGGCTAATGACATTCAAATGTTCATCACCAACCACCATGTGTCTCGAGGGATTTTTAGATCATTTCCAATTTTGGAGCTATTGAAGGTAAGTGAAATAGTATAATATTTTACACTTTGATAATTTGGTTGTGTATTCTAGTTCTTCTTTAAAATTTGTTTTTAAATTTTAGCGATTTAAAAAAAAAAATTGGTAATAGGTTGTACAGACTGGTTTCACCTCTAGCACAATCATCTTGAGACGACTTGTGAAAGTTAGAGAGGCACTTTCTAATATGGTAATTAACCAAAATTGGTCTATATGTAAGAAAAGCAACATTGTAAGGGCAACAAGAATTAGGCAGAGGATATTGAATGACTCATGGTGGGATGGTGTTGAGTATCTTCTTAGTTTCATTGAGCCCATTTTAAACATGATTCACTACATTGACATAAACAGGGTTTGCATTGGAGAGTTATATGATTACATTGACTCAATGCTTGAGAAGATGAAGTGCATCATAAATGCAAAAAGAGAAAGACCCCAAGGAGACTCTTCAAAGAAGTGCATACAATCGTTGGAGAAAGCTGTAACAAGATGACCACTTCATTACATCTTCATGGCTTTGCATTGTCTGCAAAATACTACAACAATTAGTTTCTTTCTGTGTTAGGAAGGCTTCCCTCGTATAGAGATTTTGAAGTGGTTGAAGGGTACAGGGAAGCATTGTGTAGATTTTTCCTTGAAGATGGATTGCAAGATACAATTACGAATGAGCTCATTGATTTTGTACACTCAAATGGTCAAAGTAGTGAGGCTCTTGGCGATAGGTTTAAGGATGCCCATAAGAGGTAGTACTTCCATGTCCAATTCTTACAACACTTGTAGCCTCCCAGAATCAAAATTTTATCACAAGTTTAACAATTAATAAATATTTTTTTTTAGCATTTAAAGTTTTATGTATAGTTTTTTTAATTTTGTGTTGCTAGTTCATCTGCGTCTGAGAGGAATTGGAGAGATTGTTGCATTAATACTGCCAGAATTGTTCATAATTCATTGTTGGTCTTCATGTTGGATTAATCGTATCATTTTGGAGTTTTGCATGGTTTCTACATTTCCTCACTTACATTAGGATTTTATTTCATGTTGACGAGAAGTAGTTGAATAGAATATATTGTTGAATGGTGATTAATGATAGAGCTTGTGTCTATACCTTTTGGTACTTGCTGATTGTAAGTAACAACGTAAGGTTAGTCTAACCCTAATTGCAAGTGTCTAACTTCAATTGGAGATGTTCATTTGGATTGCACCATCATTGGGTATTTGAATGAGTATTAACAATGTGAAAACCATTCCCGCATCCTTAGAAGATAGCACCTTCCTATGCTTAGTTGACATGACAAAACAAGGACTGGTTAGAGGCTCACTCCATCATCAACATTGTCTTGCATTGTTAGAGTTAGATTAGAGTTTCTAAACCCCTGTGCCTTTGCAGTTTATTTGGTTGAAAGTAGCTAAAGTCAAGTTGATATCCATTGAATGAACTACGTAAGTCCCTTTGTGATACTCAACATATAACATCATTACAATTGAGTGAAGTCCACAGCTAGAAGGAACCTTGGGGTTGTCTCATTTGATCATGTAATCCATATACATTGTTTAGCATAGGAGCTTCCTTATTCAAGAGAGTTGGAGATTTGGTGTTTCATTTTGAATACTAAGTATTCGATTCTGTATGTTGTAGTGGTATAAAAGTCACATCAACAGGTTCCCTTTACATTGCTACAAAATTTAATGGTATTCCCTCTTATGGATTCCTTATAGATTGTACTTGCATGGTGAATGTTATAACTGAAGAACATCTTTTCACAAGACACTTCCATCGAGACTCCTATGATAAATTAGATGTGATGATTAAGAATTTCAATGGTTTTACTTGTCCTACCCATGGTTCCATTACCTTTCCTATTGAAGATGGTAAGAAAACCTTAGATGTCACCTTTGTTGTCATCCCAACTTTTGACCAATTTCAAGTTAGACAGTCTTCCTTGGATTACTTTGATGAAAGCTATTGTCTCTCTTATCCATAAGTGTTTGAAATTTCTCCATAATGGAGAAATCATCGCCATTAATTATAGTCTCTATTAGCCTTTAGCAAGTTGTGGAAGCTTTGACCTTGACTTCTTTTGGCCTAGCATGCCTCAACGAATTCGACTTCGCCAAGACAATCTTATCGTATTAAAAATTCAAAATCCAAAAGATTTGTGAACTTAGCAACCCTAAGGATATCCCATCTCCTTTTCCTGGACTCGAACTCCTTCCTGCACCTTCTATTTATGCTTCAGTCCCACCACCTATATCTTACAAATGTTCTGCGTCCTCTATCTCTCAACCTAATGCGGTTCCTCTCGTTCTTCCTACTAAAGAAGGAAATGACCCGATGTTGATTGATCCTAAACCAACCCAAATTTGAAGCAAAACCAAATATAACCGCTATGCTCATGACTGTTGCCATAGACGTTGTGTTTAGGCTCATGAGCTTGCTTCCCAAAACATTTCCTCTCCTAAGACACCTTCTAATCCCTTGCTTCCCTTTGACCAACCTATGCATAGCCCAAGGGGGGAAGTTAATTAAAAAAATCAAATTACATAAACACGACAACTTTTCTATTCATGTTAGAGATTCTATGGTGATTAATTTGGATGAAGAAGATACTCTTGATGTTGATGATTACAATGTTTCTAATGCAAATGATGTTAATGCTAATGATTTTGATATGTATGAGGTTATTGCAATCATGAATTATCTGTTAGATTTTTACAAATGTTATCCCTAGCTCGTAGTAAAAAACAAAGTGAGTCATCATTAAAGCACGGTCCTTGTTTGGAACTTGTGATGGCTCCATCTGCTGTGCTCGACGTTGTGCCTCTTGCGTATTGCCCACCTTCCCTAACTAGTAAAGATTGAGATGAGAGGATAGGCGATATGCTTGATTAGCTCCTCTTGGATGATAGATTCTTTTATTTGTTCGCCTATTCGTGTCGTGCTTCCCCATGATGTGCTGTTTGCTATATGTTATGATTTCTTTAGACGACACTTGTTGCCCAGTTGGCACAAGGTGACAAAGAAATCGGCTTGTCGTGACATTCCTCTATTTATATCTCATTTCTTCTATATGTGATACACATGTTATGTTGTACATGTGCTTTTGTCATAAATTTGCATTTGCGTTGTTTGATTGGGGACGATGCAAAGTGGTAGTCATCTATTATTTTTGGTCGCCACAATGCCAACCCAAAAAGACTTTTGTTTGTATCTCTTATTTGATCTTCCATTGTGCTCGTAGTTCTACTATCTTTGGGAGATGATGTCAATTCATTTGCAATAATTTCGATAACTCATATATACATGAGTTATCATATGATATATTGACCCCAACATTAGTAAGTCTCTTTTGTGCTCTCTTTTTATCATGTGCTTCATTCCCTTGGTTTTTCCTTGCTTGGGGGCATCTCACAATGGAAATGTCTTGTGGGTACATGTATGCTCTGTTAAAACCATTGCTCCCATTAAGGTGTTTGAAATCGCTTTAACGAGAGGGCATTCACTCCGCTCCTTGTTTCACATTTTGCACACACACACAACAATTCAATTCATTGCTTTTGATCTCTTAGCAAACTTTCTAAGGAGACAATGCTTTCCTTAGGCTTAATCCTCCTATGGTAGATTTCCTTGTGGACAATGCTTCACTTGGTTATCATTTTTGATGCGTTGACTAGCATAACACCACTTGCTAGACTATCAATTCCATCTTTACACCGATTTTTCTTTCTCTTTGCATGACCTATAGTAAGTCAAAACCTTGCTAGGCTAGTTGGTCATGCCTTTGTTTTCTGTCTTTTCGAGTGTTGCTTCTTTTTATCTTGGTTTTGGATTTGATGAGGACCTAAGTCACTGGGAGGCTTGGTGTCTCCTTGTCTCTTTGACCTTGATAAAATTTTCCAATGCTTTGATCTACTTTACCATGGGCATGAGGTAATCTCATACTCCCGCTTAAGTGGTAGCTAAATGTACCATCCTAAATTGTAAGCACCTATAATTAATTAGGCCCCATTTTAGTGTTCTTGGGTTTTCATGTTCATTATGCTTGATCTTGCCTTGACTCTACTTTTCATTCCGGTATTTTCTTTGCATTCCAATCCCTAGACCAAATTTCGAGGCCTTTTGGGGGGAATAGGTTGGCCTATTCCCTGAGGTTTTCCCCAAAATTTAAATTAGGGGCCCATCTCAAGGTTTAAGCGGGAAATCTAAAATCCCATCGGCTTTCTTTGAGTTTTGAGCTCCGAAATGTTGTGAGGGGTATATAAACAAATTATCTCTCCTCCTTTTGGCAATCTTTCTCAAGATTTCAAGAGCTATTATCAATTTCCAAGTTGGCATCCAAACATTCTAAGGCAGATTTCAAGCATCCAAGGCATCATTTGAAGGCGATCTTCTCCATTGTAGCAAGCTTCTCTCCTTCATGAAGGCCAAGTAGAGGAGACCTCAATTAAGCAAGGAGATCCTTCTTCCAAGACACTAATATCAATGTGAATTGACTCTTCTCAAGGCGAGAGATATTAAACATAACAACATTAGAGATTTGAGGAGTATTTGTAGATCCATGCTTTTGTGATAGGCATCCTTGATTCTTCTCTACATTTCAAGATTCAACAACTACATTCAAGCAACTATAAGCATCTTCATAGACTTTATGAGACCAAGTCCGTTTATGAAGGTATAAACATTTACATTTCAGATCTAATATTTGTTTTACATCAACAAACTTTTCTTTCATGCATATTTCATTTCTACTTCACGGTTGATCCCTCAATTGGGGTTTGATTGAGGCAAATCCCTTTCTTCGCAATTTATCCTCTCTTTTCTGTGCAAGAATAGGTGGCGCTTGCACCAGATCAGATTTGGGAAGTTCAAGACCTTGTGGATAGTCTGCAACTAAAAGTAGTCGGAAGTGCAGGGACCAAGTAGACCCAGTCGATCTAGTCCCGGGAATAGGTCAACTAGGTCGACATAGTCCTGCTTCAAACTAAGTTTATAGGTTGGTTACAGTGTATGGATTTTGTTTTTGGTTACAAAATTGAGCTGTTTTCTTTTTGTCAGTCTACGTATCCCGAAACTCACTATTACTTCCTTTCTATCCTTCAAACTTGCATTGTCCAATCTCTTTTACCCAATCGACCCTCGATTACAACAAAGGATCACTACACTCAGTCAACACTTAGGGCTATTTGAGCCTAGTGGCTCATCTTCCTTCCAATGTAACCAAGGATTGGTTGGATATTACATTAGAGAACCACTCTAGAACCCCTTATCATCCTAACCACATTCTTTTATGTTACAATAACATTAGAGGCTTCAACCTCTTTTATAGCACGCTGCAAAATCTAAAATTAGAAGTTTGCACCTTTCTCTTAAACATTCAATAACTCTGAAAAAGCAAGAGTCAAGAGAACATGTGACAAGGATATTGATGAGTGGCTAATAATTTATATTGGCTCACTCATCCATTATGATGGATATTTTGTCTCATTTATTATATGAGTACACTCACCTTAAATTATTCTCTATAAAGGAGGGTGGTGCATAGTTTTTGCTCTCCAAGTGAGACAAGTGAAGGAGAATGTGTTGTTAGTGCTTACCGGTTACTGAGGGGGGGGGGGGGGGGGGGGGGGGGGGTGAATCAATAAATACTATCTAGATGAAGTTTCAAACTTGTAAACAGATTCTTAGTTGTAAAACAGAATGTAAACAATCATTCACAAGCATAAACAGAGTCACACAAATTAGCACAAGTATTTATACGTGGAAACCCTCGGTTAGAAGGAAAAAACCACGGTGAGACAGAGCTCACAACTTCACTAATACTAAATGAAGGCGCCCTGTTAGGAGCTTACAAATCACTGGTTAAGGTGCTACCCGATTAAGGGATTTTACAAAAGATCGGTTAAGACCTAGACTCTGTTAAGAGCTGTCTGGATACAGGACTTTGAACATCAATAGAGATGTCACCCTGATAGGGGATTTTTACAACAAATCGATTAGGTTCACCCTGATAGAGGGATTTCAATATACTTTTAACACTTTTCCAAAGCAGTGATCTATTATGACACTGACTGTCAGATTAGATCATACCAGTAGATCTCTTCCCCGGTCTGCCTGGCTGTTGATCTCTCTTTCTTCCCTCACCTCTGTGCTTGTAGCACTGCTCAGAGGATATCTCTTCTTTGCTCTTTGCAATCTTCAACTATCAACAACAACAACAACATATCTTGCATCTTATGCCCTATATTTATACAAGAGAGAACCTCTCGACTCATAGAATCTCCAGGGAGTAAACTTAACCATAACTTATGCAGCGCAAAAAAATTGAGCGTTGTGATCTAGAGTTTACCTTGAGATCATCCGTAGAATCCAAAGCTAACTTCTGTTAAGAAAAGCTAACTCTTGTTAAGTTAAGTTTCCACTCTTGATGGATGTCCCGCATAATCAGGCTTTTTAACTCAAACTGTAACCCGAACTGATCCACAAAATCTAGATCGGATCTATCTCGATACTCGGTTTGTCCTTGTATGCTTCATAAGACCGGTACTTAATACTTGGTTCGATCTACTGGTGCATCTATTGAAATGGTCAATTGGTGCTTACACTCTGTTCTTCATCTACCGGTGTCTTCTAAGTAATGTGAGTGACCGGTGACCCTTTACTGGTGTGAATGGGGTTTGTGAAATACACTAATGACAACTCATATTGCTAACAATCTTCCCCTTTGTCATTGGTGGCAAAACTATTCACAAACTTTACTCACTTATTAATCATAGTGCCATGTATCGGTAGAACAATACTTCCCCTGACTGAGTGCTCTTGGATGCTGCTCATTCCTTTGTACCATCACTGTCCTGCCTGCTCATTCCTCTTCCTATCCATATCTTCCCCTTTTTGCCTCCACAGGACAAAGGTTTTGTTTTGATTACATGTGTAACGTTGTGAAGATGTCCTTATAGATTGTCTTTGCAGAATGTAGGAATGGTGCCCATTGACCGGTTATATTTTCAATGTTCTTTTGGGCCGCTTTTAGAGAAACAATAATGGTTTCCATATCTTCTACAGTTTTGTAGTCCGGTTCTGTGATCAGAGCATCTGTAGTAATAGCTGTTTGATGCATGATATCCAGTGTTGGGGCCAGAAGCATCTGTAATCCTATGACATCTTGAATTCTCTTATTCTCTTCTTCAGTTGTCTTTCTCAATACTTGAGCAAGACTTGTCATTTCTCTGCTAAAGGTTGTTGCTGTTTTATTTTTGATGTCAAATTGTGTTGACAGGATTCTTATGTCTTTTGAGGTCTTTGCAGCTTTGTCAGTTAGATCTTGCAAGAATATCTCAATGTTCGAGGTTCTACTCATCAAACCTCCTGCAACTTGTGTCTGTTGTTGAAGAACTTTTAGGTTGTCTGATAGAACAACCTTTATATCTGTAGCCTGTTTATGAAGAATCTCCACTCTTTTCTTCGCATAGTGGTCAATTGCTACTGTCTCTGTATCTGTTAGATCCTCACCGATGGTTTGAGCTAGCACTTCCAACTAGTTGATGACCGGTTCATCTTCATCTATATCGGCATCTGGTACGAAGTTGTACAGGATATCTTTTACTTTGATCAGAACCATTTCTTGTTTTCTCTTAGTAAGCTCTTTCAGCTGTTTTGTTGACATTTTGCTGGTGTCAATTATTGTATCGGTTGTCTTGCTTCATTTGGCATCAGATTCTTCAGAGGATGAGGGCTTTCTTTTAGAGGAGCTAGGAAGAGTTTCTTGTGCCTTCTCTTTTATCTGTTCTTGTGCCCTTGGAGCTTGCTCATGTTCGCCTTTATCCTGCTCATCTGGCTTGTTTCCCTATTTCGGTGTGGCTTCTGGTTGTTAACTTGTATTTCAGGCATAGCATCATCTTCTTGATGTGAGGGCTCTTCTGGTGGGGCTTGGGCTCGTTGCTTCTTTTCAACTATACGAAGATCACTTGCACCGATTCCTTCATCTTCTTTAGCTGGACTTTCAGTGGTAGTTTTGACAGAAGTCTGTCCCATTGTGACCTGTTCACCAGAGGTAAACATGTCTGTGAGAACTTCCTGTTCTTTAGTTGTTGGAATCTGAGTTGCAGTAAACTGAACAGGTGGATCTTTAATTGTTGCTGTGTGATCCTGAGGACCTGTTGCTTCAAGAGTATTGAAGTCATACTGCTGCCAGAAGTCTAAAGTCTTCTTGAAGACTTCATTCTCGTACCCATTGAGAATCTTGGCAACTCTGTAATTTGTTTCCAAATTCATAGAAGCTTCCTCTAATAGGAGCTTTACTCTCATGTCGCTTAGACCAGGTCTAGCTTTTACCAGTGCTTCCCTATTGATTTTTGAATTTAATTCGAGACCGGTTCTCCATTTTGTTTGAAGCTTACTGTTTAACTCAGGAGGAAACTTGCCCCTATAGTCCCTAGGAGTCTTGATGAAATCTAGTAAACTTTCAACAAGAGCTTTTTCAATTTCCTATTTGTCCTCCTCAGCTAACACACTATACCATTTGGCTGCATTATCTATTTCTCCAAAATTTGTAATTTCAGCTACAATGTCATTGACAGTCATAGTGCAAGCCTTACCTTTTTCTGGAGATACTAGGAGTGTTGGATTGGTTGGTTCATCGGTTATGTCAACAATGACCGGTTTGTCTACTCTGAGTACACTTTTTCCTTTGCCTGTGTCACGAACCGGTGGAGCTATTGCCTTTTGGCGTGCTTTCTCTACTTGTTGCTGAGTCAATGGCTACTCCTACATTATGCCCTTGGAGTACCAGTCAATGGCTACTCCTACATTATGTATTTTCTCAGTTTCTCCAATCAGCAAGAGGTTTGTCCTTTTCTTTATTAGGAAATTTTGTTGATGTAGATCAACTTGTTGAGTAGCTTCTTCTAGAGTGAGATGATTCTGAACCTTTGACAGAGCTCGAATCCTTAGCTCCTTTTCTCTAACCATTGAAGCGTTCCACCTACCTTGAAGGATATCCAGAAGGTCCTTAGGCAATACTTTTTGAAGTTTTGCAGGACTCAGATTAAACTTATATAGGCATTCAACTAGTGCATCTTCAATTTTCCTTTGGTCTTCATCGTTTGCCAGATTGTATCTTCTTTCAACATTACCCATTCTGCCACTTTCTTTCAGTTTTGTCACAAATTCATCTGATGTTGTCGGGATAATTGTATGTACCAATTGTCATGTAATAAAGTATTATGTTACTCTCGGTTGTTAGTAACTGAGAGGTTAAACAGTTACGACGCAACATTTCGATCGTGTCCCTTCGGATGTTATATGTATGAACTTATTCTGTGATGAAGACACAATTATTATGTACAGAAACTCTTGTGATTATATCAATACAATAGTCTTTTATATTACATGCTGAGTACTTGAGTATTTGACTGTGTCTATGCAATTACTGTCTGTTACCCCCCAAGGGTAAACATCTGGCGCCGTTGCCTAGACGCACTCAGATGACGTGGACATAGTGGGCTTACCCGTTGGTGAGATAAATCTGGAAGCAGATGATGCCCGTACAGAGTTGTATGAAGGGGAAGATATCCAGACACGAGAATTTAGAATCCTATTCCAAGTAGCAATTGAAACCTACGTTCAAAGAGAAGCCACGAGCGAGGAAGTTCCGACGGGCGCCGTGTGGGACGCGATTGGTGCTAACCCTACAGCCAATCGACTGCTGAACCATCTTCCTCGGTTGCTAGCACAAGCAGCATTGGCACAACGCACGCACTAGGAGGAAATTGCCCGAGAGGAACACTGCCAGGAAAGCCTCCGTGCATACCATGCTCGGGAGCACCTCTGCCGCCACCAGGAAGAAGGCGATGGCAATGGCCGGGGTTTTTGAAATATGAATGGAAGAGGGAAGGGAATACATAAACAATTGTAATGCAATCGGAAATGTTGTAAATCAACATGAATAAATAAAAATAAGTGTTCCTTTGGTTGAAAAGCAATGTTTTTTGTTTAGTCTTGATGCCCAATACTTTAAATAAGGATAGAAATAAGAACACACTAAATGACGAAGGGGAAGCCGCAAAGAAGGCTTTGATTTCCGCGCAATAGCATGAACGTCGGTATAGGCTGAGGCAACTTGCCAAAGACCAGTTTGCCGGAGGGTTGCCTGAAGGGAACCTCGGAAGTGGTACGGAAGGTGCAGAGGCCGACTGGGAACAGTTCATCTCGCCGGAGCATCGGAGAGTGCGGAGTAGAGAAGAACTACTCTAAGAAATGCAATTGAGAAAAGTCTTACTTCAAGAAGAACGAGACGAGTTTGAAGATTTGACCTGCACGTGGTGTGTGGAGGATGGAGACCACGAACGGAACCGTACGGTCGAAGGAGACCACAAAGGGAACTGTATCGTCGAAGGTGAGGATACTGTCGGAGGTGTTAGTGATAGTATGACCGAAGGCACGAGTGACGCGCAGGTGAACCCTCCATTGGAGCCAACGACTCCACACAATACGGTTCCACCCGTTATACAGACACAAGGACAAGTACCATTAGTGAATACTATACAAATCAACCAAGCAGCAGTGGGTGCGAGTGCTAGCACAGGCGGTGTCAGAGCACAAAATCCACCGCACACACAGCAACCAAAATCGGCCCAACCAACCATGGCGGCACACAAAGAGAAATTGCCCAAATTCCATGATGACGGAAAGGGCGATCCAGCACGACATTGCTATACGTGCGAAACCATCTGGTTAGCCAACGGGGTTACTGACCAGGATGAATGGATGAAGCAATTCCCCGCCACACTGAGAGGAGTTGCCATTGATTGGTACTCAGACTTGGATAAAACCAAGATAACCACGTGGGACGAACTAAAGAAAGCATTCGAGAAGGAGTTCCGGCTCCTCCGAGATGACAACGAGATTGTAATGTCCCTTGCTAGAAGAACTTAGAAATCTAAGACAATTATTATGAATATTTCCACTTACAAACTTGATGTAATTGATAAGATTTTGACAATGATAGTTTGTTTCAAGGATGCTATGAATATGTTAGATTCTTGTAGGATAGTTGTCTTTAATGCTATAATTAATATTAGAATCGATGTTATCTCTGATTGAACAGCTGGATGGATTTGATCTTTATATCAGTACTTAGTGCAATAAGATCTCAATTAAATCTGATAAGCGTGATTTGAAATGATTTTTAATGCTCACTGACTTATAGAAAGATAAAGTTTCCAAATAATGATCCTTCGATATGATCAAACTCCCTTTCCTTCCTCCAATATGAATAGTTCTCAATATATCTCTTCAGTATTTTCTTCCTTTTTGTACCTGATGGATGCAGATGTGTCTGAATATATCTATATAAGTATATTAATATAGATTGCTAGATATAAGATCGCTGAAGTAAGTCTTTCCCTTATCGATGCTTTTTTTTTATCTTCCTTATTCACCGATGTGTTATAATATATCAACCTTTAATTTGAGCCCCCACTCGTACGTAGTCTTTTGTCAATGTTATTGCTGACTGTAATATTAAGATGATGATTGGATTGTTTTAGTTTTAAAGTTTGATCTTCCTTAATACAACCGGTGACTCCTTAAAGAAATGCACAGATCTACGTGATATTGTTGTCAGGACCAACCTCCTCATAAACAAGATTATTATCCATCCCTTATGCTTTCCGATATCTTATGATCTGTCTATGTTGACTGGCAACTACGAATATTCCTTTAATTCTATTTGCCGTTAATCCCTTGATGTGTAGATTTAAATAATTTTGGTTGATTCTTGATATGCATATGTTTATTCTTGTTGTTCCCTTGCTTTTATCCATTATCGTAATAGTGTTGACTGAGCCATGGAAGAATACGGGTTCGATATTATGTTTCTTTATTATTCCTTATGTCGGTACTGATCCAGGGACATATATGCAATGCAGATTTGAAACTATCGTAAGAATTGCTGACTTAGGATTTATTTTCTTCTCGCTTCTTGCCAAAATGTTCATTGGATTCCTCTATTTATAGCCTGATGTGTTCATACAGATGAGATGATTTTGGAAGGACGCGACTCCTAAAATTCTTGTCCTTCACTAGAATCGTTTTAGCTAATATCGTGTATCTTTATTATTCACGACAATATGGAAGGTCATCGATCATTGGCTTTGTTTACTATTTATTTAATCATCATTATTTTACTTCTGATTTATTATTTCTTATATTTTAATTTAATCATTTATTTATATTATGATTATTATTTATATATTAAAAATAAAGATAATTATATTATGTTTTATTATTTCATTATTATTTAATATCATTATATTTATTGTTCTGATATTATATTAATATAAATTATATTATAAATTATTTTATATTGTATTATAATTTGATTATTATGGTTAATTATTAAATATTATTTATTTGGAAATTATAATATTATTTATTTATAATATAATTATTATATTTATTTATTAATAATATTATATATAATATTATTGATAATATATTCTTTCGTTATTATAATAATTATAATTATATTTATTTTCTCATTATTTAGTTATTAATCTTTATATTCAATTCTTATTAAATTCTACTCTGGAAAAGGGACATTATAGAGATAGTCTCAGAAATCTATGGAATGAAACAAGGTAAGAAGGAAACCGTACGAGCTTATGGCCGCCGACTAAAGGAGCTAGTCGGGAAGATGGACAGCCAACCAGTAGATGGCTTAAAGAAGAGATGGTTTGTTGAGGGTTTGAACTCCAAGTTACGACGGAAGATGAAAATAGTACCCCCGACAACAATTGTTGGTTTACCTTTTCTTGGTGGATCCACCTTTGCTAGTTTACTGGTCCTCTTCTTTCTTTCGCTAAGTGGAACTGTCCTTAGAGTCAGTTTCCTCAGCTTCTTGCTCCTGTGTGCTTGCCTTTGGTTGAGCTTTCTTCTTTGATGTGGGCGTTCTTTTCACATAGACATTCTTGATTGGTCCCTTCTTTAAATTTTTCTCTATCTCCTTGTAGGTCCCAATCCGTTGGGCGCCAAGATCCAGATGTGCTTTCTCCAAGGCCTCTACATACGCCGTTGCAATCTTGGTAGTGATTTTGTAACCAAGCTCCAGTGCATTCTCGTCTCTCGGTTCAACTGCTTGAATGATACAAAAGTCAGTTGATACCAGAAAACATACCTCTTCTTTGTGCTTGTCAATGATAGTTGACGGGATTCTTTGTCTGGCATTCATTTTCAGTTGAAAGGCTTTAAAATGATCAGTCATTTCCTTGTCAAACTAGTCTCCCAGTTGATTAGCATAATCACTGATTTGCATCATGACCAGTCGATCTGTTGTCCATGTCACTTTTCCTATTCCAGGGAAGGAATTAGAATAGTAAAATTAGAGACAAACCAGAAGTGTGCCAAATTTTAGTGATTTCTTTTTGACGATCCCTAGCTTCTTCATGTTCTCAAAGATTTGTCCTCTTAGCATTTTGCACATATCATATTGTGCATTATCATGTATAATTCTGAACGCTGCATGTATGCCTCCACCTGGTATGCTGTTTAGGTTACTGGATTGATATACTTTGTAACCTATCACAGAGGATGCGAACCGAACAACTGGATCTTCAATATCAGTTATGGTTATCAATCGCTTGTCGGATTTTGATTTAGTTAGTTTGGCCACCACTGTATTGGATATGGTTCTCATAGTTAGGGCTTCCCCTTGATTACAGAACCCAGTTATCCTGTGTAGATCATTTTTTGTAATCGGAGTGCAGACTCCTTTTGTGAGCCAGAATCCTGGTTCATGCACCCGACTGACTACCATTTGAATCCATTCAGGTTTGAAGATGATTGGATACAAGACTCCATTGATAATCCTTGACGATACCAGCTTTGCATAACCATTGGGATAATTTCCTTCTGAGCATAGCGAGCGATACTTGCTCTATATGTACGTCTCTCCCAGCTCTTCTTACTTAGCATGGATGAACACAGTTACGTCTTTTGTTAGAAGTACTCCTTTAGGCATTGAGGAGAGCGCACCAGCCATGTCGATCTCCTTGTCTTGATTTGGCGAGATATCAAATGAACCACGATCAGCTTGATTTGCTGGAACAAGCTTTGCATCGTATGATGAGGATGCCATTGCTCTCAATTGGTTGTTAGAAATGATTAGTTTGACAGATAACCTCGCTCGATGATCAATTTGTGAGATTATTACTCAAGCAAAAGGTAGATAACATAAAATTGCAAGGTAGGAATGAAAAGGGTAATCCTTCTTTTCTTTTATAGGATTAGGGTATAACGGTAATTACCAAACGGTAACTATTGCTAAACGGCTATAGTAATAAATGCCTTACTTAACCTTTCTTGCTGCCTTTGCTAACCGGTAGACTAGCCCCTTTTTTTTTTGATAGGGCATGCCCCGGTTGATCACCTCATGTCTTTCCGGTCTGACTTGTAGCCTGAGTGAGATTAGACTCACCAGTTCTACCGAGAGCGGTAGTTGCACTACCGGTTCCCACTAAGCCTTGGAGGTTCAGTTAGCAGAAGAGATATCACCATCTTGTGATGATGATCTTGCCTCTGTTGTCTCCTCGGCAGAGTTCTTTGACTCCTTGACAAACCATATTTTCTTCACCTTTTTCTTGGTCTCCTTATTTCTATTGTTCTTCTTATCAGAAGTCAAGGTCTCCATCACTGGTTTGTCCGATTCTTTGCTTTTGTTCGTAATCCAGTTCTTGCAATCCTTTGCTAGGTGACCGACTCTATTACAGCAGTAGCAGACCATAACAATTGCTTTCCATGGGTTCATCCCTCTTGGATTAGGGGATTTGTTCCATGATTCACTGTTGCAATGCATCCCTTTGTTTGTATGAATAATTGTGTTTCGGTTTTTGCTTTTCTTGGAGAATACCGGTCTTGGTGCTCTGAATGCCATTGTCTTTGATCTGCATTCTTCAGCCTTGTGTCTGAACTTATTGCAGGCATAACAGTATCCCTTGAAGCTTCCCCTACTTCCACTGGTCACAGATAAAGGGCTGGACCAGCACTCATTGGTCTTGTGTCCCTTTTTGCAACAGTTCTTACAGTAACTGCTATTGGTTCTTACTGGTGCATTTCTGCAGTCATTAGTGTTATGACCCAGTTTTTCATAGTGCTTACAAGAAGTGTTAAAGGCATTCTCACCTTTTTGTGCTAGCGTCTTCCTCTTGTTATTCTTACTTGACTTTGCACCAGCTGACTCACAGTTTCTTTTGGTGACTGCACCGGTGAATCCAAGACCGGTGTGATCATTGTGTTTTCTTTGAGCTTTGAGTTGCTCATCAAGCTTGACCGAGCTTTCATTGTATTTTTTCAGCATTTCATTCCTTTTTTCAAGGACTTTCTTTTGTTCCTTAAGTTGATATATCTTGATTGCCAGCTTCTTGCATGCTTCATCCCTAGCCTGCCATGCTATGTGCATGTTGGCATTTTCTTGGGTGACAATCAGCATATCTTCTTGAAGTTGCAAAATGAGTTCATTTGCCCTTGCAGCTTCTTCTGCGCGGTTCATTGCTTTTTTCGAGGTTGTTGATGACTTGACTGCTGTGTTTCTTTCACTTTCAGTTGTTTGTTTTTGCTCAATCAGTTCAGTCATTCTTAGGGCATTTTCCTTTTGCTACCTTTTGAGAACAGCAATCTAACTGGTTAGGATCTGGTTCTTTTCGGTAAGCTCAAAGACTGCCTCCTCAGCCTCATCAGATCCACTTTGCCCAGAAAGTTCATTGATGGTTTCATTACTCTCGTTTAGTTGCAGAGCCAACTCCTTCCTTTTTGCAAGTGATTTCCTCAGTCTGCTCTCCAGTGAGACAATGATGTCGTTGGCTTCCTCTAGCTGTTTCTGATACCGGTAAACCTCCATGATCTTTTTCTCAAGCTGTTAGACTTTGTTGTATAGAGAACCAAGACTCTGATACCAATTGTTAGTACTTACCGGTTACTGAGAGGGGGGGGGGGGGGGGGTGAATCAGTAAATACCATCTAGATGAAGTTTCAAACTTGTAAACAGATTCTTAGTTGCAAAACAGAATGTAAACAATCATTTACAAGCATAAACAGAGTCACACAGATTAACACAAGTATTTATACATGAAAACCCTTGGTTAGAAGGAAAAAACCACAGTGAGACAGAGCTCACAACTTCACTAATACTAAATGAAGGCGCCCTGTTAGGAGCTTACAAAGCACTGGTTAAGGTGCTACCCGATTAAGGGATTTTACAAAAGATCGGTTAAGACCTAGACTCTGTTAAGAGCTGCCTGGATACAGGACTTTGAACATCAATAGAGATGTCACCTTGATAGGGGATTTTTACAACGAATCGATTAGGTTCACCTTGATAGAGGGATTTCAATATACTTTTAACACTTTTCCAAAGCAGTGATCTATTATGACACTGACTGTCAAATTAGATCATACCTGTAGATCTCTTCTCCGGTCTGCCTGGCTGTTGATCTCTCTTTCTTCCCTCACCTCTGTGCCTGTAGCACTGCTCAGAGGATATCTCTTCTTTGCTCTTTGCAATCTTCAACTATCAACAACAACAACAACATATCTTGCGTCTTATGCCCTATATTTATACAAGAGAGAACCTCTTGACTCAGAATCGCCAGGGAGTAAACTTAACCATAACTTATGCAACGCAAGAAAACTGAGTGTTGTGATCTAGAGTTTACCTTGAAATCATCCGCAGAATCCAAAGCTAACTTCTGTTAAAAAAAGCTAACTCCACTTCTGATGGATGTCCCACATAATTAGGCTTTTTTACTCAAATTGCAATCCGGACTGATCCACAAAATCCGGATCGGATCTATCTTGATACTCGGTTTGTCCTTGTATGCTTCATAAGACCGGTACTTAATACTTGGTTCGATCTACCGGTGCATCTATCGAAATGGTCAACCGGTGCTTACACTCTGTTCTTTATCTACCGGTGTCTTTTAAGTAATGTGAGTGACCGGTGACCCTTTACCGGTGTGAATGGGGTTTGTGAAATACACTAATGACAACTCATATTGCTAACATGTGTCACATGAAATGTTGTGGTATAAGCATAAAAAACCTTAGCAATAGAAGACCTCACCACCTCTTGTGGTCGTATATAAAGCAACTCTTCAACACTAAAATTCTTTTCTTTCCGTTCGTGGAAATAGAACCCTTTTCCTCTTGAATTCAAAATCCATGATTTTTTGTAGGCAATGACACACTAGGTTGCATACTCTTCATTAAAATTTCTTTCTTTCTTGCGTCCCCCTCCACATGTAACCTAATTGCCTTGGCCTTCTCAGCTACAGTTACAACCTCAGAACCTTTAATCTCTTGTCTACCTATGCACAAAAAATGACAAAAAACTCTAATATAGCTGCCCCAATATTCTTTGTTGTGCATGTAACATAGCCATATTCTACTTCCCCCTGATTTTTTTTTCTTGTCTTTGTCTTTTCGTGTTGTAAATTGCAAGAGATGTTTTTTGGGGTTAAATGGGCCTTTTGCATAGATTTTGAGTAGTTTAAAAGGGCATTCAAATGGGTTTGTTGAATTTGTTGGCCTTGCTACACTTCCACTCCTAGAATAATCCCTTATGGCAACCATACTTCTTTGAGCTCTAATTCTTTGTTGCATTTGAACTTCATTTCTTCACGGTCACTACTCACACTACTACTCATTGTTTTAAAAAAAAATTAAAACATACTAGATAACTGCAATTATAAGGAAGAAAAAGAAAAACCCTCCGTATGTGTTCTGGAAATTTCAAAAGAAAAAAAATGCAAAGGAAATTGAACAAACGAATAGGAGATTGTAAACTTCAAACTACGTGGATTTGATGCTATATTTTCTTCTTCTCTCATTGCTGCTCCTTTCATTTCTTCTCCACAAGTAGGAAACTGTCAAAATGAGATTGTGTTTCTGTTTTTAGTTGTTTTGGGGATTGTTTTAGGTTTAGGTATAGTTTAAAAGGTTATGGAAGTCCTTGTGGGCCCGTCCATCCTTTTTTAAATCAATTTTTATATATTTATTTTATAAATGCACCAAAAGAGCTATCCTCTATGGTTCCTAGGCATACCCAATCTTGTTTTGCATATCTTGAGTATGCTTTTGCATTTTTGGAAAAAGAGGGACAGGGAGGGGACATTTCCTAACCATCTCCACACCCCTCCAACATTCCCTATAGGAAATGGGGACATTTAGAGCAATGGGTCTGTTCTCAAGGAGCATACAAAGGAACAAAGTGCACAAGTAGCCATTATATTGAGGGGTAATCAAGACACTTATCATGTTCAAAATATTAAAGATGAATGTGTTGGTTCCCAAAACCACAGATTGGAAATCCAAGAGCTTGCCAATTTTTCAATAGGATTCCAAATCAATTTTGGCCAACAAACAGGAATAATCCAAATTCCCCTACACTTTAGGCTTCGCTACACCTAGGCGGGTAAACCTTCACCTCAAGCCTGATCACTTTCTTCAAGGTTTTTCTATAGCGAATTTAAGCTTGTGAGTTTTCCGGCTGACAAATTCCTCGAACTCGATCAATATGAAATTAAATGCTGAATGTTTGAATTAAATGTTTTGTTTAATGATTCTTAATAATGGATTTGAGGTTTTGTAGGAAGGAATTGATAGATTTTCTGACTTCACATATAAACCCAATACTTCAAAAATAGAAAGACTAGTGCCTCTGCTCATTCGGGCAATAGAGTCAACTTTAGTGAAGATTACATACAGTTTTGTAATGTTCTACGCACTTATACTGCCAATCAATTAAATAATCAAGATGCGACAGATCAAATATTTATGAAATCTTAAATTAGTCCAGATTGAACTTTAACTCCTCGGAGACAAACTGGACACAAATTCGGAAACAATTAAATATTTCACAATATTTGTGATGATTGAGTTTAAGATGCTAAATGACCATGTCCATTTATCTGACATTTAAATTGTATACAAATTTCAAAAAATAATTACAAAAGACGATTCACCTGCAATTTAATTCTCCACACCTTTAATAATAAACAAAGAACTTTTTATTTTATTATTAAAATAAAATAATTGAATAATAATAAAATAATTGAATTTATATTACAAAGTCATATTTTTACTCCTTATCCCTCCATACAAATATTCTTCTAATTATAATGCTTTTTTTTTTTTATATCTTCTTTTCTTGTGACTCATTATTTATATCTTCTTATTTAAAAAGTGACCTTTCAAATGAAAAGTCCCACCTCCTCTAAAGTAATCGCTCCTTTGTGTAATCACACCTTTCTGATTATCATAATCTTCATTAATTAATCTTTACTAAGATTACTTCATTGGACGGACTTAATCACTGTAAATGATAATATTATTAATCTACTCCATATCTTCCAAAGTCCCGATAATGTATTTGATCACTGCCCCCGCATATAATTTCTTCTTTTATTATCGGCCTTCATATTTTATTAAAACTCCTTATTTTAATATATGGTCGCACCAATTAATTAAGGGAAATATTATCTTTGTTTTTGGCTTATACTTATTTTATCGGGCCCTCCCTCATATACCAAACTGCATATACATTATTGCCGCATAAGGAATAATTTATATGCCCAAAAAAAAAATTAAATTCCATTGTTCTTCTGTTGCGAGAGGGCATCCATTTGACTGCTCACGATAAAGATGATTGCAATCTCTATTCACGGAGATCACCATTGATCCCTTCATAGCTACATTGTTATTCTGCATGGACAGCCATGACAACGGTCTGGACCTGCTACTTCACGTTCACAGATCGAGTTGCTCTGCCAGTGAATTTTCAATGACTGGCAATGTTGTCAAGCCTTATATATGTATGGAGTGTATGTTGCCAAAATGAGATAAAACATTGAGGGAGAATTGAGGAACTTCTCCACCATGAACTCTGTCTCAATGAATCCATGAAACACGAACAGGACTAGCATCAGATATATACATGTGCAGAAAGTAAATGAATGAAGATCTGTATTGATGTGTTTGATGTATCCATCCGATTACTATTGCGATATAAAATCTGACCGCCTTTTATTTGCAAAGCAAGGTTACTTAAATGTATATGAAATCTGTTCATATATTCTTCTCCGATCAGCCATTTTTTATGATTACCATTTACACCACTTTTATAATGCTTTCGATTTCACAATCTCCCGAACTTTTGACTTTTATCATCTCTAGGAAAAATATATCATATCCGCTTATTGTGAGAATGCAGGGGTATGTAGGAATATCTCCATGTGTTTAGCATTTATTTGTAGCAATTTTGCACAAATGGAGACCCAAGAATTTGGGCTCCATCAGAATGTAAAATGGTTTTCCTCCCATACTATTACCAAATAGAGGGAACACCCGCATCATGATGTAGGAATCAAGTCTGCAATCTGCCAAAGCCACTCAGTATTGCCATCCCAAGATGCACACAGGAGAATTTGTAGGAGTTGAAATTTCTTTTTATGAGAATCTCATGGTTCTTTGGTTGCAAAGAAACTAGAGATCATTCATGGTAACTTTGCACGTACTTGGATGGAGACCAAATATGTAGATCTGGAAATATGCTGGAAAAGGTACCATTTTGTATGCCAATTCACAATAGAGATCTTGCAATAAATCAAGCTGATTTTATTCTTAGAAGCCCATGTCAGCAAGTTGCAGGTTTTACACAGGCTATTGGAGAAATTGAAAGCTATGTAGCTTTTAGATTTTTGGAGATTAAAATAAAGATTCTAGATGTTGCATTAGGGATGAGACTAGAAGCAAGAACGCCGCATTAGCTAATCAGTTTCATAAACAAGAAGAAGCTTGCAGTCAAGGTCAAATAAAGATATACTTATTTATCAGATTTTATATTTCTAGCAGAAATTCCAAAATAAGTTGGTAAAAAGTGACAGTTTTTAAAGCAAAACAAAGTGATTTTCAAAATATTGTTGCACAAGATAGTTTGTTAAGCGTTTAGGATATAGTAGCTGTCTAACAACAGTGGTCACATATCTATATGCTAATAATATTAGACCTTGTTTATATACATGAAAAAAATTATAGTAAATCCTTGCTTGGTGTATGGAGAGTTCAAGAAGATTATTTGAAGGTCTCTGAATTGTTTTCCCCCTCTTCATTCAATATCAAAACCACGACCTTTAGGTAAATTTAAGCTTTATAAGAGAACAAGTTTGAGAAGAATATTCATAGTTGCAAGACTTGAGTATCATTTGGAGTAGATTTTTTGCCACCTGGTTATATCAGAGTGGCGTAGAGAAAACATGGCGGCGAGTTCATTTTTCACATAAGGTAGTCCATTACAAGGTTATAACTTGCGAGAACAAAACACACAACCAAGTTGTGCATGTATAAGGTCTACAAGGGCCTTGCAATGGATTGTGGATTAGCAAGCAAAGCAATTTAAGAGTAGGAAAAGCAAAATATATCAACTTATAAGGGAATGGAGAAGGCTTCACTAGAATTACATGAACAGAACTCAACAAGATTTATTTAGCTGAATGAAACTACTACATCACACAAGGAATTGAGCGTTGAAGTTTTGTAGCTGCGAGAGATTTATTCTCCTCTGGTGATCTGCTGTGAGCTTCTCTGAAAGTTATCTGCCATGATGGACTGTGTCTTGTCTTCCTGTTCATCCCTGTACCTAGTTTGAAAGCTCTTCATATGCAGTGATGATATTATCTTCTTATTTATGTTTCTGTCTATGTCTTTGTTGGGCCCAAGCTGTAGCAGTTCTATTATCTCCGTTTTTATTATTTTCATATTGTGCAATATTTATTCTATCCTCCTATCGTGCTTGTATCACACCTGGTGCCGTGTGTATGCTGTCATGGCACCGTGTGTGGGTCAATGTTTATGCCAACAGTTTTTGAGGGTGATCGTTTCATTTATGAAGCTCAATGATTCACCTTATGGAGGCGTTGGTTCTCATATTATTAGTTGCCGTGTGTGGTTAGTATCTGCCGTCGCTTGGTATTGATGGACGACTCTTCACTTTTGGAGGCATCGACTCCCTTCATTATTATCGCGATCAAAACTCTTGTTTTGGGGTTGTCGTTTAGTTTGTTGTGTTTCCGTGATTAGAGTTTTGCATTCTCTCTGCTCTGAAAATATATGAGCCATTTTGTATTGTATGTTACAGGAATTTCGATATTGTGGAGCTCTGTATAATTATCGTACTAAGTGTGGTAGTGCTGAGTCATCATATATACATTTTGTATTGCAATATTGGTTTTGATCTGGATATGATCATTGAGTCGATTATGTGAATCTTGGTGTTTGTAATCAGTTGACTCTTTTAGAGACAGTTTTTTGATAAAAGAAAGATAGGCTTATTGATTGACTGTTTGTAGACTTCAATCATAAGCAAGAATCTTGCATTTGTTTTGAGAATTGAAAAAGGCATCATCTTTTTGGGTGTGCTTGGGTTTTTCCCTTGAGTAGGAGGGTTTTCCCAGGGTAAATCTGTGTTTGGTTTTCTTGTGCTTTGATGTTAAAGGTTGTGATTATTGCATTTATAATATTACGGTTCAAAAGATTAACATTGAGGATATGGATTTGCCAACAGCAAGGATGATTGGGATCTTGGTATTAAAGCGATTCTCATTAGGAAAGAGTTAGAGCTACGAAATTTGCATTGCTTGAGGACACATTTTTGGGAAGGTGGACTGTCATGACCCCTTTTCTAATTAAATAAATTCAGAACCTATTTCTTTCTTCTTGTAGGGTAAGTGAGGAAAATGATGAATAATACAAGTTTAAGTTGGGCTTAATTATTATATTTTATGACATTTTAAATATTTTTTTTTTAATAAAGCGATTGTATAAATGGGAGTCAGGATATCATAAGGCCTCATGTAATATTTAATTTAAAAAGTATTTTAAAACATTTTTTGGAGGGAATTATAAGAGGGAAAATGAAATTCAATTGAGTGTTACCAAAGGAATTTATAAAAGGAAGGCAAATTGATTAAAAGGAGCATCATCAAATTCTTTTGCGAAGCTTTAGCATTTGTGTTCATCTTCTCATCCAAGGATGAAAACCCTTGCTGTGTGGGAATTCAGACAACAAAAACTCTCTTGGTTTTCAATTAGGATTGGAGGATGTGTTGATGTGAGTTTTGTTCCACTACAACATGCAAAATTGAATACTTAGTATTTCAGGGATGAAACACCAAATCTCCAATTCTCTCTTGAATAAGGATGCTCATATGCTAAACAATGTATTTGAATTGTGTGATTAAATGAGACGACCTCAAGGTTCCTTCTTATTGTGGACTTTCACTCAGTTTTAATGATGTGATATGCTGGTTAACACAAAGGGACTTACATTGTGCAATCAATGAATATCAACTTCTTTTACTTCTTCCAATCACTTCTAACTAAACAAACTTCAAAGGATAAGGGTTTAGAAAGCCATTCTACTCCTAGAATGCAAGAAATTGTGGATGTCTTTGTGACTCTACTAGACTTAGTTTAGTCATCGACATCAACTAAGCTAGTGCAATCTCCTAAGGTAAATGTAAGATGTTCAAACTACCACAATTCCATTAACACCATCCATCGGTGCATATAAATGAGCAAGCAATAATTGAAGTTAAGTTCATATAAATGCCATTCGACCACACAAGGCAAACTTACAATCAACAAGCAGCTAGTGGTTTGGTCTAAGCGAGTTTACCAAAGAAACATCCAAAATCACTTCCATTCAACTAAACACTATTTCTAATCTACTCTTAAGTGAGGAATTGAAGAAACCATGCAATGCTCCAAAGAAACACAAGTAATCCACCATGAAGACCAACAATGAATCGACAATTACTTTGATAGCATTATGGCAACAATTTCAAAAAGTCTCCTCTCCTACTCTATCCTAAAACTAATCTCCTCTCTAATGAATCTAAAATCTAACCCCTTACAAATGAGAAAGCCTTGGCCTTTTATAGTTGTTCAATTAAAATGAAGGGCCAAGATTGATTCAAGATCAAGGGTCAAGATTTACCCATTACAAACCTTAATTAGGGCTGCCACACTATCATCCAATTACATGAAGGCACCACCCTGTGGGCCAAGGCCAATAAGAAAATTACAATGCTTTTGAGATCTCATGAGAAAATTGTACACTTGGCATAATATGATTAAGTGCACTTGAACACATGTAACTAGAATTTTCTGATTGGTTAAAGACAAGTGGGCACCACTTCAACTTCCTTATCTTGTAGACTTAATAAATATCCTTGGTGATGAGAAAATATCTCTTGATACTCAACATTATCAAGCCTTCAATTGTGATGGCATATTCCCAAATTGCTTCATCTTCTCAAATTTTATCTGTCTTCATTCTTGGAAATTTTCTCATAACCATGATTTGAACTTGATTGTACTTGCAAACTTGAAACTTGAACTTCTTGAAGTGATGAAGTTTTCATGCACTTGGATCCTTAAAAACAAACTTGGATTTCCGGAGGAAATTCAAGCCTATGATTTTTCCCTCACTTGTGTTTTTGCTTTCTTGGGCTCTATCCTGATCTTGATCTTTGAATTTGCCTTTTGATAATCTGATTTTGAACCTCCTCTTTTGAAATCCTTAAGCTTGATCTGGTAGCTTCCACTCATTCTCTCCTCGCTCCATATTTAGCTTGCAAAAACAAAAGAGAAATTGCATTAAGCTCACAAAATGGTAAGAATGAATGGAATGAAGGAAATCTGAAAGCATGAAATGAAATCACATCTATATTTGCTTGAAATCAACCTTTTCTTCTATATCCAAAACAAGGAGGCAAAATGTAATTTGATAATGGTTTTTCTTTAGTTCAAGACCAAATTTCTCCTTTTCAATTCTGATTTTCTTTAAGTTTTGGGTTTGATAAGGCTTGGCATTTGTATAACTGCCCAGATTTTATCTTTTCTCCAGCCCTTTATCTCTGATTTCCTTGGAAAATCAGTGATGTTTCTTCTCCGACTCCCCAAGATTGTTGTTTAAGACATGAAATTGTTGTCAAGGTTGAAATCGCTGCCTTGAGGAGGAAGTTGCTGTTATTGAGGAGGGGTAAATCTGCCTTGTGATGAGAAAATGGCTTGTTTTCAACATTCTTATATAGCCGATCCATAGTGTGAAGAGGCATGATTATATTTGGGTCGACTTGTATCCTTGTAGATTAATGAAAATAATTTAAAATTACTCCTTTCGCTCTCCCATATTGGCTGAACTCATTTTTTCTCATCAAATTATCATGTATTCGCAGCTCCTTCTCATCCTTTGACTTAGCCTAATTTGGGGTGGGATTTGAAATCCCAGCTAGGGGGCAGATTCCGCCCCTTAGCTGGGATTGGATCAATGTCATTCACTTGAATTCCCATCATCATTTGTTTTCTTTACTTCATTTTCTCACTCGTCTCTTGATCTACTGATTGAAGTCTAATGGATTCCGCCCCTCAGCTGGGATTGGATCAATGTCATTCACTTGAATTCCCATCATCATTTGTTTTCTTTACTTCATTTTCTCACTCATCTCTTGATCTACTGATTGAAGTCTAATGGATTTGAGGTACTTGAATGCTACGTCAAACTAATTTTTATTTCCTTTTCTACAAAATATGATTGCTTATGTTCTTATCCTTCGTTTTCTTCCTTCCTCATGCAAATCTGGAGCCTAGAATATGTCTTAAACACCCTCAATATATGGCGGACTTCATCTATAGTCTAGGATTGTTTCTCAATCATGTGTGGAATTCTTACCCTTAATAGGATTAGGAATCCCAGGAGGTAGGCGGATTCCACCTCCCTCCTAGGATTGTCACTTTACCTTTATACTCTTGCCACCCTTGTGGTCTCAATCAAGCATCTCATCTTCCTCCCATTCTAACTTGGTCTTGGTTTAGGTTTGAGAGGACTTCCTATTTGCTAGAGGCAGAATTTTGGCCTCCCTAAGGATTGAGAATCCCAAGTAGAGGGCAAAATCTGCTGTCTCCTTGGGACAACTTCTCCACTTTTCATCCTTTGGCGCCATCAAACTTAGGCTTAAAATCATCCAACTCCCTTATGTTGGCTTCAATTGGGCTTCATACATGCAATTCATTCCCAATTTTCATGTTTATTCATCATAGATCTAACCTTAACTTCCCCATGTCCTTATGCTTTTCACCTTAATGAAGGCGAAATTTTGGCATATCTTGGGATTGATAATCTCAAGTAGGAGTTTTCCATCCTCTCCTAGAGATTTGGTTATCTTAAAATCTTCAACTCCATTGTTTCATTTGCGATTTGGATCTGATCTCTTGGTGCATGTCGTTGCTCAACATCAACTCAGCCTTCGTTGATATGGCCTCTCATTTTGGTGGCTCTACAAGGGGGCAGAAATCTGGCCTTGGTTGGGATTAGGAATCCCAAGAAGGCAACAGATTCCACTCCTCTAGGATTCTCCATTACACTTTCACCCTCGTCTATTTGGTTCAAACTTATCATCTCATCCTTGATTCCTCCACCCTTGTCTTAAATTGATAGCATGCTTCTTGCTTTTGATTCTGCATCAAATTATGCCTTGAATTGTTCTTGTTTGAGGGGGCGAAAATCTTGTGTTTGTTGGGATTGAAAATCCCAAGTAGGGACCGGATTCCGCCCCTACCTTAGGATTTTTACATTGCTTCACAACTTCGCCTTCTTTTCAATCTTGGCTTTTCTTTTCATCATTTCACACCCTCTCAACTCCATTTAACACTTAGATCATGTTTCAAGGTGGGTTTCGTACTCATTTTGATTTGAGTTGTGCATTTTGAAGTCTGATTTCTCATGTCATGTTTACGCTTTCTTAATCTGATTTTTTGCTCTTTTTGGGTTTGAATGCTATGCACTATGAAGAATTGGGATCTTGCATTGCTAAGTCTCTATTCTAGGCGGAGACTGAAGATGTGTTGGGATTTCGCCTTAAAGAAGGATGACGAAGATTGTGTTGGGATTATGAATCCCATGGGGCAGGTGGATTCCGCCCTACCCTTGGGATTTTACTTTTATACCTTTGTCGCAAAATTAGTCATTCTTGCCCCCTCTCAAGCCTTCTCCATGCTTGGTGATCCTTCATTGAAATGGATTTGTGAAAGGATGTTGTTTTGTCTCCAATTTCTCCTCACCTAATCCTTGATCTGAATGTTGATATCACACTTGTTCATCCTTTTCTCACTCTCATGCCTTGTTCAAAACCCCTGGACCCTATGCTTACTCCTCTAAGGAAGACTTCAGTCTCTAGCCCAAAGACCTGGCTGACTTCATGCTCTCTCTCTCTCTCTGACTTGGAAACTTGAAAGTGTTACCAACTAAAACCCCCTAAGACCACTAACCTACAGCTAAAGCAAAAAAAAGGGGGTCCTCATTTGCAATGGGCTGATGGTGTGAAAACCTCGCAACATCTAGCACCCACCCAAAGAAATGTTCCTGAACATTTCAGGGATATGACTCACTTGGAGCCAAGATCCTTTAATCAACTCCATTTTCACCTATCAAACAAATGCACTCAAAATGGAAGAAACCACAAATTGAGCTAAGAGCCTTCATCCTCAACTACTCACGTGTGTGCAAGTATATTTATTCCCCACTCGACAAGAACATGGAAAGCTTCTTAGATCCATTGAACTTAGCTATTTTTTTATATCCATACTCCAAAAGCATCTTGGATAGAGCCTCACTGCTAGTCAGAGTTTCATAGCCCCAAGGAGGTTATCGTTGTGGTTTCACCATGAACATTGCCCTACATTTAGTGAATTTATATTGAATAGCACCAATAGAGATATTTGCACACCCAAAGCCAAAATGTCTTAAACTTTTATTGTCTTTTCTCACTTTTTCTCACTTTTTAATTTAGGTTGGAGAGTCGAAATCCGGGATCAATGAGGAGCATACCCACTGCCCAGACCAACTCTCTTCCCTTTTCATGAATTTTTTCTTTCTTTTGATATTGCTTTTCCTTTTCATATTTCATTTCGGCCTATAAGCAGTGAAGCTCATATTGGATTTGGAAAAACCACAATGGTGTTGAAGTAGGCATATAATTTTCACTAATTCCAACTTCACTTTGAGAATCCCCAAAGAACTTGGAACAATTAAGTGTGAATAAAATGTTGTAATCGAAAGACTTAGGTACTCCAAAACACAACTATGACCCCATCCAAATTTAGGACAAATCCTTTTCGAAAGATAAGGCTATTAGGAACAATCTCCAATTCATGAGAACCTCACAGAGGGATATCCAAGAAATAAACCGAACAAATCTGCTGGGATCCCTCTAAACTAAACTACCCAAAGCAAGCACCTAAACTAAGGCAAACTAAGCGACTACCACTAAACTACTGGGGTCAAACGACTCAAGGCAAACTGGACAAACTGACTCTCTAAAGCAAACTAAACAACTAAACAACTGACCAAGCCACTAAACAGATCTCAAGTCAACTGACTCAAGTCAAACTAATTTCCAGGCTCCTAAGACAACAAAACTCACATCAACAGGATGAAAACTCTCTTATCCAAGTAAAGTGATTGCATTGGGGATCACATTGGTACTGAATATTGCAAGTTTAATTCTAGATTTAGGCAAATAAGGAGTGTTAAGGATGATTTATGTATGTTGAGGGATTGCCAGCAAGTTTCAAATCTAATTTTTGAGTGAAATTTGTCAAATATTAGTGGGATTAATTGTTATTTTTCTGTTGTATTAGATTCAAATCTCATTGCCGTTGTGTGAGTTTCAATTTTAACATTCAACAAGATCAAACATTCGCTGCTAGATTGTTATTGCTGGTAAGCGGTAACAAAACCTAGCCGTACTAAGCTGTGGGTGCAAATACTATTTTAGAAAATGTTGTACCACTCTATTTCCTAATCATTGCATTTAGAAATTGCTAAAGCATGCCACCATAATCTCGTTCTGGCCGTATGAATTGGGAAAATTATACTGCCATATTATAATCATCACTAACTGGCTGTACTTTCTTCTATCAGCTGGACCTAGTGCTTAGATACCAATCACAACACTTGTAATTCAAATGTTGCTGATTATTATTAAATATTAATATAATTTGGGGTTTTGCTAAATAAAATACAAAAAAGGTTTTCTACAGTACCCTACATCAATATTTATCAGTTTTCAGATATTTGTCCTTTCATAATTAATGAAGTTCTGATAGCTGCTTTTTTGTATTTCTTCTTCATTACAGCTTTGCATAAGTTGAAAAAATACAAAAGGATTGTAGTGTTTAGGAATATTCTAACAAGGGACATCACACTAAACAAGAGCTTTAGATGACCATATGGCCTTCCACAACATTCACGTAACCTTGTATCTTGGGGGCTTAGCTGGAGCTCTGGATTACCATATGATCAATACCACAACCTACACCTAACTGGGAATTATAACATTTAGCTAAACAAGATCTCTAGGTCACTATACGACCAACTCCAGGAGTATGAGAAAGAACTCCAAGGAAACTTACAACATGATCTTTCCCCTTCTACATCCTAAAACTTGGGTCTGATACTAAATGGAGAAATAACTAGTATCAAAACTCAAAATGTAGTTTTGATACCAATTGAAAAGAATAATGATACCAATTGAAAAGAATAATGAAACAATTTCCTACATTAATCCTACGAAGAGAGATGTCACAAGTCATTGATCTATATCAAGCATTATTCTAATGTAGTAACAAGACGAGAGAGAGAGAGAGAGAGAGAGAGAGAGAGAGAGATTGATATACCTTGAGAAAACTTTTTTGGGAAAAACTAGCTTCCAAAGCACATAAGCCAGTGCTTCCTCAAAAACAAGATAATTACTAAGTTACCGGGTTCGGGGGTTTTATGGCTGGACCCGGGTCTGGTTGGAACTGGGTCCAAGTACTGTATTGGTTCGGTTCGGGGTTTGGCACTTTCTGTGATTGCCCTTTCTCGCCATTAGTCATTCATCATTAGATGTGTAGAGGAGTGGACGAGCAACGCATTGGAGATGAAAACTTTGCCGATGTTCATTTCCCCCACATTGGGCAATCGCCATCTATGGATTTATCTTCCGTTTATTTATCACTGTCTGATATGGCTTTATGATTTGCTTTGTAGTTATAATTTGGCTATGAGATTTCCAAATAGTGCAGCCATTGTGGATAATTTGCTTTAGTTATGAAATTTCCAAGTAGTGGGATAATTTGGTGCTGCGGCCTGTAGTTATAATAAAATTGGTAAGTATTATATGGATAAAGTTTGTTAATATTGTTATACATAAAATAATTTAATAATCTTTTACTTTTATTAATTTTAACTTAATAAGTGTTATTAATTTTAACTTAATAAGTGTAATACACACATAATTTTAAATTAAATATTATTTATTTAATTTTAATAAATAATTTATTTGACTATATTATTTATTATTTAATAATATAATTTGATTTTAAATCTATTGGGGAACTATAGATATACACACACATAATTGTACACACGCACGCACGCACATAACTTTTACATGTTTTTGTACTAATGAGCCCAAACCCCATTTCAAAATTTTGTCATATCAGTGAACCAATTCTTCGAACCCAAACCTGAATCGGCATCTTAGGATAATTAATATACAATATCAAGTTCCAAGCCTCAATAGGAGATCATAACACTCAATCAAGGAGGAAATAATGCAGAGTATGGCCTTTTTCAGCAACAACGAGCAACTTTGTTGCATTCTTAATGAGACCAATCTAAGAACAAATGAGTTATACATGTCACATTGCATGCTTCTAAGTTCTAAGGAACTTTTGATAAGCAACTCAAGCCTCTAGGTGTGTCCACTTATGTTCATTCACAATAACCATGCACAATAAGGTGATCAACCAAGGAAGGATGTCTAACCTCTATCACAAGCCTATTATTTATAGGCAGAAGTGCAAGAAAAGTGAAAAAACTTATTTTCTCATTTCTGGCTACCCTTAAGTAATACACAAGGATACATGGGGATGTGTCCCCTGCCCCAAAAATTGGCGTCCTTGTCCCCTAGCCATACTGGAGACAGGGGGATGCTAAGGGGATGACCCCCTGCTGTCTCCAATACCTGCTCAACCCTCTGAAATGCCAGGAAATATCCCCTGCCATTTGGGGATGGCTAGGTAGCGTCTAGCAGACAGCTAGCCATCCCTAAACAGCAAGGGACATTACCTGGCATTAAAAAACAAAAAATAAAGTTGTTTTCTAATTTTGTTTGCTTCTATACATCCGTACAAGAATCAAAACAATAAATTTAAATTTCTAATGTGTGAGAATCAAAACAGCTATTCTAATTTCAAATGTATGAGAATCAAATATAGTCAATGAAATACACATTAAAAGTTACAGCTGTTTAATTTTCTGAGTCATGCCAAGTCTGAGTCTCAATACTGTGCTTGAACAGTTTTGTTCTTGAGTTTTGAAATTAAAAAGATGCACTATTTTATTTCTTTGTATGATTGCACTTTATTTGCTTTGAAAATGTTAACTATTTGGCACTGACATAGTGGCTAGTGGCTACCATTGGATGATCCACTGATCCACTTCTACCAAAGGGGGATAGTGACTCAGATGGTTTTAAGTCTTTGAATGTTGATAGCCAAAATGAGGCTTAGTTTCATAGACTGTTGTATTTTGATGTTCAAGGCTTTTGGATACATGTTTGAGACTTATGGTATTAATAGACAATGGATTTTTTATGTTTGAGACTGCTATTATAATGCTCTAAGTTACCGGTGCGGGTGCGGGATGCGGGTGCATAGATGCGTGAAATTTTTTTGGGGGGTTTTGGATGCGTTTATGTATATATATATGCAAAGCAGCAAACAAAATGAGATAAAAAAACAATGAATGGCCTCTATTAGGGTCATTTTAGGGTTTAGAGGCTATAAATAATAATAAAAAAAGGTATTAAGCACATGTTTTAATCTAAGTTGCCGAATTGAGTATGGATACGGGTATAGGTACATGGATACGGTACGCGGATATGACATGTTTTAAAAGGGTTGGGTACGTTTAGACACATCCGTACAAAAATATATATAAAAATCATAAATATATACGTATTTGCAGCCTAAAAACAAGAATTAAGAAAATAGTATACTTATAATATTAATTATTTCGTATGCAATTTAATAAATTAATATTATAACAAGAAATAATAAATATAAATTGAACAATTATATATTATATAATGTTACTATTAAAACATATAACAATTTGAATTGAAAAATAAATAAATACAACATAAATAATTAATTACTAAAATTCCATAGGGTTTCCACGAAGTACCTGATTCCAGTACGTACCATACCCAGAATTGGCAGTTAAGCTGGGTGATTCAGCAACTTAGGTTTTAATGTTGTTTTAAGTGAAAAAAACGTCAGTTTTGACATTTTCTGCCCCGGATGCTCATTGATGTGTGCTGGGGCACTCTGGATGCACCCAGGAAGCGCATCCAGAGCGCACCAGCTTCTGCACCTGCCTCCATAAGCACCCGCATCCGCTACCAAGGCTCAGAGGAGAGAATCGGCAACTTAGATAATGCTTTATTGAAATATATTATGCTGTTATACTATTGCTCTCATGATTTATTTACATGTTGATATTGTTGTTATCAGTTATTGATATATCTCTCTTTACCCCTCTCTATAATATATTAATATATTTGAAAAATTTCATATATATATATATAGATAGATAGATAGATAGATAGATGAATTTGTATACCACTGTCCCCTGCCATCCCCTAAAATTGGCCCTCTAGGAAACGTCCTGGAAATGTGTCCCTTATTGTCCCCCATACCTGTCCCTGAAACACTTTGGAACATAGGTAATACACCTAAGAACTAATAATCAATGCACCGAGGTGCATCTTCAAGGTAGGCCCAAGTTGGATTCTTGGATCAAGAGTCATTATATTTCTAGAGCAACCTAGATGCTTTCTTCAATCAAGTGCCTAAATGACTTGTTTCTTGTAACCCTACATTAAATGGTTTTTACAAGATATTTAGCAATTAAATGCATCTCCTATGTGCTTCTCACATTAAATGCATCTGCCTGAGATGCCTTTCACTTTGAATCATGAGGCTTTTAGGCCATTGATTGGGTCACTAAATCGTGATTTTCAGTATTAAATGCTTTTCTTCAATGTGCCAGCACATTAAATAGATTGCTAATGTTATATGCAACAATCACCCAGGGAAAATATTGCACCCCTAAGGTGTTGTGCTCCATATTGAGACGGGCCTTAATTTTACATGACATTGGATATTCCTGTGCAAGGTGTACATCATCTTTACCAACAGTTTTTAGGATTAGTTTCATTGAACTCACTTGTTTTTCCTAATAGTTTTTCTTCTTCTTCTTCTTCTTCCTTTCTTTGCTGGTTCTCTAGTTCTGTGACATGCTGCTGTGCTTTGGGCAGAGAAACCTGTTAAATGATAAAAAAAATTGTTGTTTTGAAGGGATTTTTCTATACATTAACTGATTTCTGTTATTCTGCAGTACAAACATTGGGTATGTTGAAGCTATTGTGAATGTTGTGCTACAACGAGGTATAAATGGGGTGTCTTGTGTATGCAAGACAATCCAAGGACCATTGCAAGGTAGGTCTTTTAATACTGATTTCAGAGGAACTCACGTTGATATAGTTTGTACTTATAATAGAAAGCCAGCATGGTTTGTTGTTTCGGATCGAAATCCGAAGTATATTTCTTGGTCAAATAAATGCACTAGAAAGGGATTAAAAACACGTTTGGATTTCCTCCTGGAAGCTGCATTGAGTAGTGTTATTCTACAGCCAGTTTCAATAATTCTTTGTTTTGCCAATGGGATTGAGAATGCTATCACTCAAAGACTCAAAGAAGATTATCGTGCAGTGGAGATTTCTGATTTCAAGCAAAAAATTGTTGAAAAGAAAAATTTAACTAAAGAATATTTAGGAAGGCCAGGGACATGTCACTTTTCTGATATTTTTCAGGATGTGGAAGGTGGTGAATGGGTCAATATTCTTGATATGAAGGAAAAATGCATTGAAGATTCAAGGACTGATGCTTCCAAGGGTAATCAAGTTTGGATGGCATTTGAGATAAAAGTTAAAGAGGAAAATCTTGGGAGCGGATGTATCAAGTGTCAAATTGATAGAGTTAATATGGCAGACAGAAATTGTCCTGAGGTAGGCTTTGCCCAAGAAGAAAAACATGTCATTCAATCGGAAGAGAAGTTATTGAGTGGAAATGTAGACCTGTTGAAGGAATACATCCTCCAACTGGATAAGAAGTTTCTTTCAATACTTGTATCAATGGACTTGTCTTCAGATGTGTTGGTAAATGGTAAAGAGACAACTAATTTGAAAGACAATCTGATTAATCTGGATACAACAGCCTTAGTGGCACTTGTATCTGAACTAAGCAATGGTTGTGCAAAGAAACTTGTTGAAATGTCAGCAGAAGACATGAACAGGCGCTTCAAGAGCACGGCAAGCTTCATGAGGGAGCAGGTAATGTTGGTTTCTTCTTAATTTTTTAGCAGGCTTGATATGTAGTCTTTAATGTCGCATGTTTAATATAAGGACTCTGAGAATTTGTTGATTCAAATGACCATGGATGTGTTAAAATGTTGTGCACTTATGAAACAGGCGAAGTCTGAGCTTGATTCCCCCATCTTGGAAGACATGGCATCTATTTTAGGAGGAAAAAGAGCAATAATTTCTCAATATGTTGATGATGAATTCAGGGATCTTATTTTAATGTGCAGTGGTCCTAATGAGAAACTGCGAGCAGAAAGCTTACTAAAATGTGTATTGTAAGTAACCTATGCTAAATTCAGCTTAAACGTTGTTATTCTAATTTTGCATCTAACATCTGCTACTCCTGGTCACCTAGCTTTTTCTTTATTATTATTTTGGTATGGGTATTGTTGACTTTGTAAATTTTTGGTGATCCTACATAAAATGACAGGGTTCTGCCAGACAATCCTTCTGCTCGTGTGATGGGCCTTCCTGAGACCGGGAAAATAAAATTGAAGCACAAAGTGATCTTTGGCACTGGAGATCTCTTGCATGCTCCGACATTGACTGCTAATATGGGATTTGTGAGAGCAGTACGGCAGACAGGGATGCCCTTATTAGTAATAGAGCATAGGCCTCGGGCCTTAGTTGGTTATTAGTTCTAATGACACTAGAATCTGTCTAGGATTTGAGACTGATTTAGATCTTCAAATTTATTTAAGAAATTTTCTCAGTTTGGTTATCGATAATCCCTTGTATGATGTATCCTTGTATTTCACTGTACTAGGCACGAGCTTTCTTTCTAGAGATGTTTGCTAGTGTCATTGCTATGTACAACTAACGAATTTTCTGATTTTCGTTCAAGTCAAACTTGATTATTGTGGATGAGGCACCTGCACCATATCTTGGAGTAGTTTGTTTGCATATGGACTTTCTTTCTCCTCTTGATGACCAAATTGTTGATGCGAAAAATTACTATTCGGGAAGCTTGTCACAAAATTTGCTATGGTTTCTGAATATCTTATGTTTATCATATGGACATATATTAAAAGGGTCACTTCGCTAGTGCTGAGAACTTCAGCAAGCTCAAATGGCCAATCTTCAACTGCAGCATTGCGGGCAATGAGGTTAATTGCAACAAAAGATTGCAGAATTGGGTGTCCTGTTTACCATGGACAGTTTCCGAGTAATGGTTTTTGGTGTTTTTCTAAGGAGTTGTTAGAGGAATATTTATTGTCAATTCTTAAGGTTGTAAAATATTCAATACTGGAAAGATTTATGAGATGGGTAGGTTCGCTGGATGGAATTGATTGGCAAACATGTAGCATTGTCTGTAATCAGTTGAGAGTCTATTACTGTTTGGCATATCTATGTCAACGGAACAAATAGAGAATGAATTTACTTTATTTTGTTCTAGAGAATTTGAAATTTCTCTCGTCTGCCATTTGAGCTGAAGCGAAGACCTATGATTGCTCCTTTCTATGCACGTTTATAATCACTTCGTGACGTTTGGATGATTACAACTGTTTTTATCTGGAAACATAAATCACCTGTGTACAACTAGCAGTCTATAAATTAATATTGTTATGGAGTATAACTTGACTAATGCATGAGAAAATATATTATTTCACTTATTTTTAATATTTTTATATTATTTTGGTATTTGCCATGTTAAAAATTAAATCCCTCTCTCTATCAGGCCACTTAAACAACTCATGATTGTAGAAATATTAAAGTAATAAGGAGTTTGACAATCTGTTTGAAATATTCTTTTAAATTAGTTTTCAGAACTTCAAGACTAAATTATAATGGCCAAACATTGAAATGACATAATAATTCCATATTCATAATAATTCTACTATTCCTTATGAAGTATTTGATGGGTCTATTGTGAAGTTACAGTTGCATTTTATAATTCATATGCTCAAACTTGATATTATTAGGGACAAATATAAGTATTGGTACCACTATAAAGTTATACAATCATAATTATTAAGGAGTGTAGTTGCACTTAAGTTGATGTCAAATAGGTTAGAGTCTGATCACAGAAGATATATTATGAATCTTATGGTTGGGTGAAAGCTAAACTTTTTTTATTATACAAATTTTTATTACACAAATACATGGTGATGGCTTTTTGAGTACAAAAATATATGACGATGATATAGTTATACAAATTAGTGCCTTCAAAGAGAACTATAAACTTGTGAATCAAAACCAAGCTTTCACAAATAAACAAGAGGAAGCAATAGACATAAAAGGTATAGATAAGGAGGATAAATTTTCTAGATGCACTCTTTTGGATCTGGCTATTGAGCATTTGGTTGTTAATAAATAGTTAATGCTTGGTTTATAGCATGTAGCAACAAGCTTTGAAAGTCATTTATGGAAAGTGAGAACACAAGGAACATTTTAAAGAAGACCATGTTCAAAAGAAATGGTTTTACAAATCATTTCTATAAATATGTCATATTTAATGTAAGCAATATTATCACATTTGTCCTTATTGTGGATCTTAGGTCTACAAAATTGGCAAGGCTTATAAAATCAATAAGACAATTATTGATGTGCGCATTGTAATACATTGTAATTGAGAGGCATAAAAGATAACTATTGTTTTAAAATTTTAAAGTCACATTTAAAGAGATGAAATCATTTAGTGAAAAAAAATCAAGTTAGTTTTTTAGTTTTATTTAGAAGCTATTAGCACTATCAATTGTCCCACAAATTGACATAATTATGATCTACAATTTCGTTGAAGTGACACATATCTTATTGAGCTCATACTCTATAATATAAAGGGAAAATACCCGTCCTTGTTCTTTTTGTGTTGAATTGGTGCATTTCTCTTTCTATTGTAATATTACCTTTTATAAGCTATATTGTTTGTAATGGATCAAGATTTATTGTGAAGTCAGTGGTGGCAAGGTTTTTTGTTTGTTTGTTTTCTCGTCTAGAGATAAAAATTTTCTGAATCTTGCTCTTTGACATTTTAATGCTACTCTACCATTCTCAATCAAATTTCTAAATGGGTCACCTAAGATTTTGACATGTACTTGTTGGTCTCATTTTGCAAAATGCATGTTGGCTTGCTAATGATATCATGGGGAGTGTGATATATAGTTGTGAGATCACAATCAACTTATATAAGTATAATGAGTAAATACTATGAATAGAAACACATTAAACATTGAGATCAAGAATGTTAGTTTCTAGGAAATCAATTGAATATATTGACTCACCTCCATTTGCAAATAATAGGGAAACTATATCATATAAGGAGTATTGTAAATTTATCTTAGATTGCTTTTGAAATGGTTATTATATTTTTTTTGGTAAGTGTAGCTTTTTTCTTATGGATTCTATTAGATATTTATTTTGTATTGACTTGTCGAATCCAGTGCACATCCAAACTTACCAATATCTAATATATACAGACGTGGTTGTAAGTGTAGCTTTGACATCGATCATTTTGATTGTGTTTCTATTTAGGGGTGAAAATGGTGTCAATGAATTTAGTAATGTAAACTATGTGAGATGTGTTCATTAATTAACTACTTCCACACTAACATTAGAAATACAAGAGAAAGAGGAACTTCCAGGTGTAACTCTCAATATAACCTAAGTTAGATTAGCAAAAACCCAAGAAGATGAGGGGATGCTAATGCTAAACCCAAATTATACTAAGGAAGTACAAAAGCAAGTCCTCTTTCATGCAATGTAAGATTTGATTAAGGTTGTGTAAATGTACTTGTAAAATTGAACTAATTGATTTAGCAAGATAAGCAATAGAGATCTAGGTGCTAAGTGTAACCAATCAACTCAATTAAGATGTAAACAAAATCTAAACTAAGATGTGAAATAGATAATGAGGTACTCACCTTGAAGTATGAAGAGGAAAATGCTTTTTTGTTATGAAAATTGTTGTTCTGGACCTGTAGCTGAATTTTTGATTGTGGATTTGCAATCATGGCTGAAAACCCTGAAAATGTTAAAAATCTCAAGCTATCGGGAACAGGTCGACCAAGTCACTATGTTCTCGGGGCACTTTACTAAAGTCAACCTAGATTTTTCTATTAGATCTCTGTCTGCAACTTCCAGATTTGTACTTGCAATTCTGAGATCTTGCTCATGCACACTAAAAACTAGGTTTTTGGGGTTGGGGTGGATAAGGGCTTGCCTTGGTCAAGCCCTAGATTGAGGAATCAACCTTGAATTGAAATGTAAATGTGTAAATGAAACAAGACAAATGTAAATATTCACCTTGCTTGAAAAAACCCTTGTCAATAAAGATTTTGTTGTGTTTGTATGTTTATCTTGAACTTGCAATGTAAGAAATCTCTACAAATGCTATGGATCTACCAAAATCACTTCATGGAGCCATGGATGTAAGTGTGCATCAAATGAAGAAGATGATGAATGCCTCAATGTAGATCTCCTCCCTTGATGAACATGAACAATATGCTAGATCTTGAAGAGGAAAGATTCCCACAAAGGATCCTTGAATCTTTTGAAGACTTGAATGCTTGAACTCTTGAACATGAGATTGCTATCATCAATTTTCCTCTCCTTTTTCTTCTCTCTTTTGTTTTTTCTCTCCAAAATGAGGTGCCTAGGCTTCCTTTTATACTAGTTTTCGGGTGGGAAAACAAAGCAAGTTGACGGGGGCACCCTATTTTGTAAATTGAATCCTCAAAACAACACTAGGATCGAGGCTCACAACCTTCAGGGAATAGGTAATAGGTCAACCTATTCCCAGGTGGTGTAGGAGCACCTAAGACTTAGGCTAGAAAGTCCTACTTCCATTTTTGGCTTGTACAAGTCCTAGCCAGACCATAGGGTAATAAAGGGTTCCAAGAGGACCTAGGTGTGTTAGGAGAGTAGAGGTTTGAGTTAACCAAGGGTTTGTGTAGTTAGACTAAGTCAATAGGCTAAGGTGTCCTTAGGACCTAGCTTGGTCCTAAAAGTTGCTAAAAAGGGCACAAGAGTGGAAATATGCTTTAAATGTTTTGTTTTGGTCTAAAATGATCCAACATGGCTTTAGTTAGGTTTATTTAGCTTTGTTTGAGTCTTTGTGAGGGTTAAGTGAAGAAATGAGCAACTTTGCAAAAGTTACTAAAAAGTTGTCACGACAACTTTTGCAACTTTGCAAAGTTTTTGATTAGATAAAATAGGTTTTGAATGGGCCCCAAAACCATATACATTTAATTTTTGTAGGGAACTATAACCCAGAGAAAGATAGGAAGAATTAGCATAGTCCTAGAAAGAGACAGCTGGGAAAAGAACATAACAGATCCTCCCAGTAGAGACTGCCAGTAGAGCTACCAACAACCCCAAGGCAACAAAACAATTGCAACGAAGCGAGGGATAAACAATTAGGGTCTCACTGTAGGAAGCCGTTAGAGTGAAGCCAAAGCTTTACCCCAACAAGAGAGAACTAGGGTTTTCAGGCACCCCAAACCAAGAATCTGGGTTTTGAAATGGCTCCCATAACCATTCTGGGTTTTAAAACTGGAATAAAGAGCCAGCGTTGTGGTTAAAAAACCCATCCACCCTTGTAGGACCATACAAGAATAAAAAAAACTTAGAATAATAATCAGGTTTAACTTGAGCTACGCCAAGACATAAGGGTTTTGAAAGGCTCCCCCAACCTTAACTAGAGAAATGGGGACAACAGAGTCTCCCCCATCCACCAAGCCACAATCTGCCTTAAGAAGGAAAGCACAAGAGAAGAACACAGGCAGAGAGAACTCCCACGAACATAGGCCAAGGTCAACAACAACACTCCTTCCCACCTCTTTCATCCAGCAAAAAGCCCCCTCAATGGGTTGAGCCTCCACCTCAATAAGGGTTTCCACCTCTGTAGGAAGCAGGAAAGAGAAAAGAAGAAGAACAACCATCAACAACCTCTAGGCCCAGGTAAGAAAACCCACCTCAATAGGGGTCTGCTCCATAGATATGATAGTGAAGAAGTAGCCAAAACTCCAACACAACAGCCCAACAGCCCTAGGTGTCGAAGAGAAGCCTCTCCACCCCAAGGCTCCAAGAAGCAGAACACACCACCAGAAGCTATGCCACAGAGCATTAATAAAGAGCTCAGTGAAAATTATAAAAATGAATACCCCCTGCAACAAAGCAAGCTGAGCCTCAGCAGGCATCCAACCCAAAAATTCTAAGAAAGAAACAGGGGCTAGCAAAGAAAGCCCCAAAAACCTTCCCCAAAAAGAAAGGGAGAAAGGGGAATAAGATAGATCTACCGAGAAAGAGTTCGAGGAGCCACCAGATCCGTCCCCCCAAAGATATGCCTCACCACCAACAAAGTAGGCGCAAGAATGGAAAAACGCAGCCCTGTTCCCACAAAACCCGCCCCAACTGTCCTCACACCGAGCAAGAGCCCAAGGATGAGGGATGAGGCAAAGTTGCATGAAAAATTTTGTCCTAAAATGATCGACTAAGATTTTAGGTCATTATGGGTCCTAAACACACAAGGCCTCAAGGCTAGAGGCTATATAAGCCCTAATAGGCCCAAATCCTGAGGTTAACATCTTTTACAATTTCCAGTTTTAAGAATTTAAAGCACTGTTACTTATTATTGTGGACATAGTCCGAGGTTATTATGCTACAGTTTCATCTAATGTAATTACTTTTTCTTGTGAAGAAGGATTCTATCAACTTTTTTTTAATTTCAATTCCATTCTGTACCATTTGGTGTTCTTTGTAGGTGTTTTGATAGTCTTAGTTTACTGGTCTCTGTATAGTTCGGTGTAGAAAAAAAGTTGCCCCATGAAACCCTACCCTGTGTTCATCATGACCAGTTGGGGCATGGTAGAGGATCCTATGTATAGTGTAAATAGCTCCTGTGGAGGTCTAGCAAGAAGCATGGCCAATTTTAAGACCTTGCCCTAGGCGAGCACTGTTATTGCCCGACTAGGGACAAGGAAGTGAAAAAGTTGTTTTGCTTGCATGAGTGACTTGAAAGATACACTCCAAGACTTCAGAGACCAAGAAGAAGTTTAGACTTTAATTTTTTGAAGATCTTAAGGCTTGACCAATCCATTCCACAAGCCTAAACTTACCTTGAGCAGAGGGCTCCTAGAAGCCATTAAAACCCTCCTCTTTGTGTTAGGGAATTGTGCAGATGCTCGAGACCCCAAGACCCACAAAATCCATGGGAGTATGTCATAGGTACCAAGAATCCAAAACTTGTTTGGAAGGAATTTTGGGAAGTTTTTGTAGAAAGTCCTAAAACCCCAGACTAAGAGGCCTAATTGGGGGCTCTAGGGCTACAAGGCTCAATCAATGATTTTGAGGAGATCAGTAAGGAAGAAAGGTAGAGACCTTGATCAAATGGATCAAGAAGTGAAACAAACATGAAACCAGACTACTTCCACACCCCTGCAAGAATCATCGACTTTCTAAGGAGGTAAAGAGCATTTGGGATGAGTGTGGGTTATGAAGAGATAGAACCTTTGATCAGTGATGGATCACCTAGGAGTTGAGGTGTGAATTGTGGGAGTAGTGGACCTTGAGAGAGTCCTTACAAGAACAAGGTAAAACATTGTGAGACCCCTGATAAAGCTATTGGGAGTTTGGAGAGTTAGGAATCTTAGTGATCCTAACCAAGTCTACTAGACACCTAGAGTGTTCCCATTAGATTGGTATTAGAGCCTAACAAGGTTTGGGCAGAAGTATATGTCAGAGTTAGTCAGTGAGTCAGCCGTGGTGACAAATGCTAAATTGGCTAGAGAAGTGACAGAGCAAAAGGAGGAGAATAAGTTACTCCAGGAAGAAATGGCAGCTCTTAGAGACAAGCTAGGAGAGGTGGAAGAAAAAGCTGAATTGATGAGTGAGAAGCTAAAAGAAGATGAAAGAAAGGGTAAAGAGGTGGAAGAGGAAGATAAGATCCCTGGACTAGACCCTGTATTAGTTGAAGAACCTTACTTGAGGGCACTCAAAGCTATGAGTGGAAAATCACTAGGAGTACCACTTTTTAGTGGAAAGATGGAAATTGAGCTAGTTATGGAATGGATGGAGGGTATAGAAAACCATTTTGAATGTGAGGGAATTAGTGAAGCTCAAAGAGTTAGGGTGGAAAAATAAAGGATGAGAGGGGCTTCTCTTACTTTGTGGAAGTTTGTACAGGATGAAAGGGTGAAATAATGAAAGAACCCCATAACCAATTGGAAAGGTATGGTGACAAATTTTAGGGAAGCATACCTACCAAATGACTAAGAAGCATAGTTTCACAAAAAGATAAAAAATTGGAAATACAAGGATCTAGAAGTTAGTGTCTACATTTAGGAATTTCAAAAATTGTGCCTTAGATCACATGTGGTGGAAGAGGAAATCCTAAAGGTGGCTAGATATCTAAATGGCCTTAGATGGAACATCCAATAAGAATTAATCTTATTAAGCCCCAAAGCAGTTCATCAATGCTATTAGTTGGCACTTAAGGTAGAGGAGAAGATAAAAAAGAAGCATGAATCAAGTAGCCAAGGAAGAGGCAGGAGTAGAGACAATACGAGACATAGAGGTAGCTATGGAGGAAGAACCTCAGACTCAAGAATTCAAGGTGAGACCAAATCTACTGAGCAACAAGGAGAAGTCTCTTGCAGAAGAGGAGGCTACAATAGCAGAGGCGGAGGATCCAACAATAACTTTAGAGCAAGGTCAGGAAGCCAAGGAAGAGGATCCTACTTCTCTTCCATGAAATGCTACCATTTACACCAATATGGACACCCAACATATAGGTTCCCTGAGAAAGGAACTACTTCACAAGGAGGAGAGAAGAGAGTGAACTATCTTCAAGAAGAGTCTTCAAGTAGAAAGCCCATAGAAGTATCCCTAGATTAATAAGTAGGGGATAACCTCATGATAAGGAGAACATTGATAAAATAATCAATCAAGGAGGAGCCTAGTTAAAGAAGGTCTTTAATCAGGATAAAAGGAAAAATATTAGGCAAATTGTGTAAGATTATCATAGACTTCGGGTCCACAGACAACATAGTTTCGAATGAAGCAGTCAAAAAACTAAACCTTCAAAGGATTCCTCATACAAATCTCTATAGAGTCACATGGTTGAATAGGGGTCAACATGTTTTGATGAATGAACAAGCTTGGGTAGATTTCACCATTGGAAGGTACAAGGACAAAGTGTTGTGTGATGTTTTACCTATGGATGCTTGTCATCTCCTACTAGGGAGACCATGGAAATTTGATAGGCAAGCAATCCATGCTGGTGGAGCCAATAACTCTACTCATTCAAGAAAGATGGAGTTACCTTTAGAATTCAATCCCTTCTTGAAGATGGAGAAGTAAAACTAGTTGGTCCTAATGTGATTTTGGTAGGAGAAAAATAATTCATCAACACCTTGGAGGAAGGTGAAGGAGTGGAGTATGCCTTGGTGTTGAAGCCCAAAGAGGAGGAAGAGGTCAAGAAGCAAGAAGTGTCCAAAGAAGTTCAAGGGTTACTAGAAAAATACAAGGACATAGTAAGTGATGGAAATCCAACTACCCTACCCCCTAAAAGAGCGATAAGCCATCAAATTGACTTTATCCCAGGAGCCTCCCTACCTAACAAAGTTGCATACAAAATGACCCCTCAACAAAATAAGGAAATAACCAAACAAATCCAAGAACTACTGGATCAAGGCCTTATAAGAAAAAAAATCAGCCCTTGTGTTGTCCCTACAATCCTAGCACCAAATAAAGGAGGAACTTGGAGGTTGTGTACTGACTCCAGGGAAATTAATAGGATTACCATAACGTATAGGTTTCCTATCCATAGGATTGAAGAATTGATGGATTTCTTAGGAGGGGCAAAGTACTTTTCCAAGATTGACCTCAAAAGTGGATATCGCCAAATAAGGATTAAGGAGGGAGATGAATGGAAAACCTCTTTCAAGACCACATAAGGCCTATATGAGTGGCTAGTTATGCCCTTTGGGTTATCCAATGCCCCTGGCACCTTTATGAGGTTAATGAATGAAGTGTTGAAAGAATTCACTGGCAAATGGATTGTGGTGTACTTAGATGATATCCTCATCTTCAACAAGTCCAAGGAGGATCACCTGGTTTATTTGAAAGAGGTTTTACAAAGGCTGCATGAAGAGAAGCTCACCATGAATCTTGATAAGTGCGAGTTCATGAAATAATAATTGGTGTACTTAGGCTTTGTGATTTCACAAGGTAACTTGAAAATGGATATGAGCAAGGTAGAAGCAATATTGAATTGGCCTACCCCAAAATCTTCTACAGAAGTGAGGAGCTTCTATGGGTTGGCTCAATTTTATAGAAAATTTATCAGACATTTCATTGATATTTGTGCACTGGTTCTAGATACTATTGAAGGAGGCATGAAAACTAAATTACAATGGAGTGAGAAAGTTGATAAAGGTTTTGAAACCTTGAAAAGAAGGATAGAAACTCAACCAATCTTGGTGTTACCTAGATTTGAGAAGTTGTTCATTATTGAATGTGATGCTAGTAACATTTCCATAGGAGCAGTCCTAAGCCAAGAGAACAAACCAGTGGCCTTTTATAGTGAAAATTTGAGTGAGGCCAAAAAGAAGTACTCCTGATATAATTTTGAGCTGTATGCTTTGGTCCAAGCCCTTAGGAAGTGGAGGCATTACCTCCTTCCTAAAGAGTTTGTAGTATATACTGAAAACTAAGCTTTAATCTTTCTCAACTCACAAGATAAGCTAAGACACAAGCACATGAAGTGGGTTGAGTATATTCAAGCATATACCTTCACAATAAAGCACAAGAAAGGGAAAAAAATAAGGTAGAAGATGCATTAAGCTGGAGACTCTTGATAGTCAAAGAAATTCAGTTAATAAGCATAGGCATAGAAATTTTCAAAGACTTGTATCCAGAGGATGAAGACTTCTCAGTAGCTTACAAGGTATGCAAAGAATTTCAAAATCATTTCCATAGTGAATATGCTGACTACCTTATTCAAGAAGGTCTTTTGTTTAGGGGAGGGAAACTAAGTGTTCCTAGAGGCTCCATAAGGGAGAACCTCATCCAAGAAACACATAATGGGTCTTTGAGCGGACATTTTGGAGTCCATAAGATCTCGGAGTTGGTTTAAAGATTTTATTATTGACCTAGGATGAATGAAGACATAAGAAGGTATGTGTAGACTTGCATAGTTTGTCAAAAGGCTAAAGGCACCTCATCCAATGTAGGGTTGTATCAAACCCTTCCAATCCCCAATAGACCTTGGGAATGTCTTAGTATGGAATTTGTAGTAGGGTTTCCCAAGACCAAGTAGGGATTTGACAACATCTATGTGATTGTGGATAGGTTTAGCAAGATGGCTCACTTTGTTCCATACAAGACTACTCATGATGATTGCCACACGACCAATTTTATTTTAGGGAAGTGGTATGAATACATGGATTTCCATTAAGAATAGTATTTGACAGGGACTCCAAATTTATGAGCCATTTTTGGAAAACTTTGAGGCACAAGCTTGGTACCAATTTGTCTTTTGGGTCTGCATGCCACACCCAAACGGATGGGAAGACTGAGGTAGTTAATAGGAGTTTGGGAAACCTCCTAAGATGCCTAACTAAGGAGTATGGTAAGACATGGGACTAGGCTACAACACAAGCATAGTATGCCCATAATGATACCATCAATAGGACTACCGACAAGAGTCCATTTGAGATAGTCTATGGGCTACACCCAAGAGGCATACATGAACTTAGGGAACTTGGAGACATAGCAGCAAGGAGTAGATATGTAGAGGACTTTTCTTAGTCCATGAAAGAAGTACATGATACTGTCAGACAAGCTCTCAAGGATAGTACCACTAAGACCAAGAACAAGGTGGATAAAATGAAAAGAGAACTATATTTCAAGGCAGGAGATCTTGTCATGATACACTTGAAAAAGGCCAGGTTGCAGAAGGGGATCCCACACAAGCTTCAGATGATAATGATTGTCCCTTGTGCCATCCTAGCTAAATATGGACCCAATGCTTATAGGGTAGAATTTCCAACAAACTTGGGAATATCACCAGTGTTTAACATTGTAGATTTGGTACCTTATAAAGGACCAATTCCTATTGGAGATAGTGAACATGCTAGAGTTTCAGAGGACTTAGAAAACATATAGTTACCAATCACTCCAAGCCTCCAAGCTGAGAAAGTCTTGAGTTCTCAGGTCATCAAGAAGAATAGACACATAACCTACTTGGAATACCTTGTCAAGTGGAAGGGTAAGGAAGATGATGAGGCTACATGGGTCTCAAAGATAGAGTTTCAAAGGTTGGGCATTGATCCTGACTCAGTCCCCACCAATGAGACTTGATTACTTTTGTTTAGGGGAGAATAGTGTAGGAGCACCTAGGACTTAGGATAGAAAGTCCTACTTCCATTTTTGGATTGTACTGGTCCTAGCTAGACCATAGAGTAATAAAGGGTTCCAAGAGGACCTAGGTGTGTTACAAGAGTAGAGGTTTGAGTTAACCTAGGGTTTGGGTAGTTAGACTAAGTCAATAGGCTAAGGTGTCCTTAGGACCTAGCTTGGTCCTAAAAGTTTCTGAAAAGGGAACAAGAGTGGAAATATGGTTTAAATGTTTGTTTTTGGTCTAAAATGATCCAAAATGGCTTTAGTTAGGATTATTTAGCTTTGTTTGAGTCTTTGTGAGGGTTGAGTAAAGAAATGAGCAACTTTGCAAAAGTTGCTAAAAAGTTGTCATGACAGCTTTTGTCCTAAAAGTACCAACTAAGATTATAGGTCATTATGGTTCCTAAATATCCAATACCTCTAATAGGCCCAAATCCCGAGGTTAGCATCTTTTACAATTTTAGGTTTTAAGAATTTAAGCATTGTTACTTATTTTTGTGGATACAGTCTAAGGTTGTTATGCTACAGTAGCATCTAATGTAATTAATTTTTCTTGGGAAGAAGGATTCTATCCACTTTTATATTTAAATTCCAATATGTACCATTTTGTGTTCTTTGTAGGTGGTTTAATAGTCTTAGTTTAATTTCTTTGTCTTAGCTAGTTCACTGGCCTGGGTATAGTTTGGTGTAGAAATATGGTTCCCCCATGAAACCCTTCCGTGTGTTCATCATGATCAGTTGGGGAATGGTAGAGGAGCCTATGCATAGTGTAAATAGCTCATGTGGAGGTCTAGCAAGAAGCATGGCCAATTTTAAGTCCTTTCTCTATGCAAGCACTGTCATTGCCTGACTAGGGACAAGGAAGTGAAAAAGTTGTTTTTCTTGCATGGGTGACTTGAAAGATGCACTCCAAGACTTTGGAGACCAAGAAGAAGTTCAAATAGTAATTTTTTAAAGAGCTTAGGGCTTGAGAAATCCATTTCACAAGCCTAAACTTACCTTGATCAAAGGGCTCCTAGAGGCTATTAAAACCCTTACAAAAACCTCCTCTTTGTGTTATGGAATTGTATAGATGCTTGAGACCCCAAGACCCAAAAGCTACATGGGATTATGTCATAGGTACCAAGAATCCAAAACTTGTTTGGAAGGACTTTTGGGAATTTTTTGTAGAAAGTCCTAAAAAATCAGACTAAGAGGCCTAATTGGGGGCTCTAGGGCTACAAGGCTCAATCAGTGATTTTGAGGAGATTGGTAAGGAATAAAGGTAGAGAATTTGATCAAATGGGTCAAGAAGTGAAACAAACATAAAAAAAAACTACCTCCACACCCCTACAAGAATCATCAACTTGCTAAGGAGGTAAAGAGCATTTGGGATGAGTGTGGGTTATGAAGAGATAAAACCTTTGATCAGTGATGGATCCCCTAGGAGTTGAGGTGTCAATTATGGGAGTAGTGGACCTTGATAGAGTCCTTAGAAGAACAAGGTGAAGCCTTGTGAGACCCCTAATAAAGCTATTGGGAGGTTGGAGAGTTAGGAATCTTAGTGATCCTAACCAAGTCTACTAGACACCTAGAGTGTTCCCATCACTAGGATGGCTCATAGAGATCTTAAAAAGTTGATAAAGGATGGGAGCTAAAAGATATTAAATGAGGATTACATCCATTTTAAAAAAATACATTTAGCCCTCACTTTAGCAGGAGTATGAGTTACCTCAAACTCATGGTAAAGTAGATCAAAAAGTAAGAGCCGATCTTACCATGGCTAAGGAGGCAAATAAATCATCAAGTCCTCAAGAGACTTGAGTATTCATCACATCCAAAGAAAAAAATTAAGAGAGATGTCACTAACAAGAAAGTGTAGCCAACTTTCCCAATAAGGTTTGTGTTTATTATTGTGAACTACATGAAACAAAAGAAAAAGAAAAAAAGAAGGGGTGCAACAAAAGATGGCTTTGAATGACATAGAAAGTTTGTGTGACATGATAGTAAACCCATAAATGATGAATTAAATGGTCTAGAAAGTGTGTGGCATGTTAGTCAACTCATAAAAGGACTCAACTTCAAGGGAACTTCGTGTCTCAAAAAAAGAAGTATCAAAGGACGACCCATACATAAGGATGTGTGTGTCTTTAAGGGATCAAAAGTTGATCAGGCTTCCAAGACTGTCAATAATTCTAAGAAGGAAAAAAAAAAGGATTAGGCCTCCCAAACTGTCTATAATCCAAAGAGAGATCGAAAAGAGCAAAGAGTCCCCATGAACTATCAATAGGTCGATAAAGGAGATAAACTGCCAATGTGCGTGTGTGCAAAAAGTGAGCGGAGTGTATGCCCCTATGTTAAAGCAATTGCAAATGCCTCGATAGGATAAATGGATTGAACAGAAGCATACATGCATCCACAAATAATGTTTCCACTGTGAAATACCCCCAAGAGAGAACATTCCAAGGGAAATGAACACAAGAAAAAAGATAACACGAAGGGATCCACTAACTTTGAGGTCAATATGATCATATAATAATATGTAATATTATATCAAGTATGAAATGTCATCATTTCCCAAAGGAAGTAGAACTACAAAAAAATGGAGAAAAAACACGTAAGATATACAAAGAAGAGTCTTTTTGGGCTAGCAAAATAGAGACCTAAAAGAATCAGTGCTACTATGTAGCAAGCATCCAAGTAGACTATACAAGGGAACATTTATGAACAATAGAACATATACAACACAAAATGCAACAAAAAAATAGAATGAGAGAGATACAACTAGAAGAATCACACAATATGTTTGACTACTTTATCATCTTGTGCCAACAGAGAAATAAAGAATCATCTAAAGCAATCTAGACAAAAATATAACAAAAAGAACAACATGGGGGGAAACAAAATACCAACACACGTAGACTACCATGCTAGAGAAGTCCACATCAAGCGTTCCACATGCCCCCCATCTCAGTCTGAAATGTTAGGGAAGGGTGAGTAACTCGCAAGAGGAACAACATCCAACACAATAGGAACCACCGCCAGATCCAAGCAAGGACTCTGGTGGGAGTCACTGCGCTCTTCACTAGGAGTGATTATAATCTATGTAGAAAGCATGTTAGGAAAATCATAATCCATATCAATATTCTTATATTCAGTATCACTAACATGTGCATTAGAATCATCATCAAGAGTATCTTCCATATCAAGATTAATATAGTCTAAAATATGAACATAATCATAATGTTTATCCTTTTTCATATCATTATTTTGATTAACTTCCTTTAAAGGCTCAAGCACAGGTTGATCAAATGAAGGAAAAGTTTGAGAGGAAGACGTAGTCCAAGAAGCAAGGGCATGATCCTTAGCCTTAGCTTAACAATTTTTGTGACATTGATGAGCATGTTGATTACGAATGGTTTTACGAGATAAAATTGAAGGATTAGGTTTCACAATCATAGGTTCTAAGGAGGGAATGTCTATGGATTGAGAAATAATAGGTGGAGGAATAGGTGGGGTAGGTAAGATAGCTACAGGAGTAGCATCCTTAGGAAGGCTAAGCTCAAGAATATTTTCTATCTTGTAACATTGATAGGATCGAAAGAGATGATTAGGACAGTTAGGCAGTTTTTGAGGAAGAGATGGCCAAAATAAATCTATATCAACACAATCTCAAGGACGTGAAGGTTTGTAAAGGGAATGATTAATGGTGATAAATTTTCCTTTGTGGGGAAATTTTATGCACTTATGAATAGGAGAGGCTATAGCTTTCATGGAGGAAAGCCACAAAATGCCAAGCTTAACCTGAAATTGATCCGAAGTAGGAATGACAACAAAGGTAGTGTAAAAAACCTTACCAACAATAGTCACAAGAAGATTAATAGAACCTTGAGGACGATAAAGAAAATCATTACAAGTCTGAATCCAAACACTAGATGTATCATAGGTAGCCTTATGCAATCCTTTACTAAAAATATGTTCTTTAGTGATAACATTCACGGTGGAAGAGGGATTGATCGAAATACCATAAGAAGGGATATGAGAAAGCCTATCAGTAATGTAAAGAGGACCATTAGGTTCTTTAAACATATCAGATTCATCAAAGGTGATAGGAGATGAAGGTTTAGGAAAAGGTTGAAGTTGAGACTCAACATGATTAACCACATAATTTGCTTCTTCTACCTTATCATCATAGCTAATGTTGGTAACCAGAGAAGAAGGTTGATTAATGACATTTTTGAATGTGAAGGCAAAGGGTTGGTGTAAATTTAAAAATTCTAGTTAGGAGATGCTACAAACTTATTCATACTATTAACCTCAACATAAACAGTTATAGCATTGGAATCAATAAGGTCTTGAATAGCATTCTTCAAAGATAACACCTTTGAGTATCACGACCAGGTTGATGATGGTATTGACAAAAATAATTTTGATCAAATGACTTAGGCATTGGTTTGCTAGTGTCAATAGGATGGATAGGAGGAAGTTTAAGAATGTTAGCATTAATTAAATATTTAGCATTAATAGGAGGAAGAAATGGGGGGTAGATCAAGTATTACAACTGCAATTAGTTTGGGCACTACCCAAACAAATGTTGAGAAAGGGAAGGGTCTAATAGCCATGGTGAAAGAAGGACTCAACTTGTGCAGGATGACACTGAAAGTGTGAACTCCCCATCCAAAGATCTAGATCCTGAGGAAGGAGCATGCTTGATGCTAAGGAAAGCACTGCTGCAAGTCCCACCAAAACAAGAGCCACCTCAAAGAAAGACCCTCTTCAAAACAAATTGTAAGTGCCAAGGCAAGGTATGAAAAATCCTAATTGATTCTAGTTCCATAAAGAATTTGGTTTCCTTTGAAATGATTAAGAAACTGAAATTACCCACCTCTCCACACCCTTTCCCATACAATGTATCATGGCTCACTAAGGGTCAGAAAATACTTGTCAAAGAGCAAGCATGGGTAGATTTTTCCATAGGAGAATATAAAGAAAAGATCATATGTGATGTAGTGGAGATGGATGCATGCCACCTAATTTTAGGTAGGCCATGGTAATATGCTGCTGATGTAACCCATAATGGAAGGAAGAATACATACACTCTAACCAAGAATGGAGTGTCCTACATAATGAAGCCCCTACCTAACACTACTACATTTGGGGTCAAATTCTAATGGCTATTTGTCAGATTTGCAATGCTAATTTATCGACATTTCGACAGATGAGTCCGTTGCCATTTTTGCGTAGGAAATTGTGACAGAAGACGTATCCATTGGTTTACCGACACCATATCATGTCAAAAAATTGCACATGGAAACAACATCCTTATGGTATTTTCTATGGTTCATCCATCAGAATTTTGACACAATGACCTATCAAAAATATACAATCTCTGTCGAAATTAATTATCGAAAACATATACTTTACGATAGTATAACTGTTGGAATAGCGACAGTTGCCACTTAATTCTGACAGATATACCTGTCGGTGATATGGCATTAATGTCAAAGTTTCTATTGAAACATTTCTATTTGTGACACTTAAACTGTTGGAAGAGCAACAGTCCTTCAGCATTTCTCCGACAGGTTCCCTGTTGAATGTATAGCATTATTGTCAGAAGTACTGTCGTAAATTATTTTTCTCCAACATTTGATCTGTTGAATGCGTAACACTTTTGTCAAAATTAATTATTTAGTGTTGAAAAACCGATGGATATGCACATTCTAGATAAAACAGCTCAAGAGACCATCATAGGTTCTCTCCTTCTTCGGTCTATATTATTGACAGAATGTTTTACCTTTCATTAGCTCATCAAATCCAGGGATTTGAAAGAATTTAATAGAATATTTTCATGACAACGTATATTATTTAAGTTGACGTTGCACAAATTTATCTACTTCGCGCACTTGTAGACTATGAGGATGGTGATAAAGAAGCATTTCCATGGGAGGAGATGCTTCTTTATCATCGTCTTCATAGTATACAAGTGCGTGAAGTAGATAAATTCGTGCAACGTCAACTTAAATAATATATGTTGTCATGAAAATATTCTATTAAATTCTTTCAAATCCCTGGATTTGATGAGCTAATGAAAGGTAAAATATTCTGTCAATAATATAGACCGAAGGAAGAGACAACCTATGATGGTCTCTTGAGCTGTGTTAACTTTAGTCCTAGCTACCTGTCGATCATCGAGAATAATCACTGCCTTGCATTTATGTACACTGCACAAATTGATCATAGTCTCATAAAAACATTTTACACTTGTGCATCTCATCAATACTGGAGGCCAAAGTAATTTTATACGATCACTAGCACATTTCATGCATGGATGAGAAAACACTATCCAAAGTTTCTAGATAATTATTTTTGAGAAGAGGAATGAGTGGAGGCCAAAGAAGGGATAATTGTGAAGGTTTTATAGATGTAGGTTATTGAATCATCATCTCTACAGTGGTACTCAATCTAGCCTCCACTCCATATATGTCTTCTCATAATCTAAAAACTCTCCATCATTGATTCTCGTCATTTTTTCAGCATCTTCGTGGATTGAGACCTTAAATTATTGAGCTTCTCTTTGTTTCAAGAATAGTTTAACATTCTCTACTTAACAGGGCCAACCACGTGAAGGTGGAAGCTCACCTAGCCCCTCCTAGGAGCCTCTTATGACCCTTTATGACATTTTAAGACCTCTAAGATGTATTCTTAGGGATCGTAAAGGGTCATAAGGGGTCTTGGGACACAACAGCTAAGAAACATAAATTTAGGCATCATGATCACATTTTTTTGGAGACACAACATAATTGAGTGGTTTTTCAAGATGATGCAAAGTAGTGGTTTTTTTGCATCATCTGGGAACAACACTCAATTATGTTGTGTCTCCAAAAAATTGTGACCATGATGCCTACATTTATGTTTCTCAGCTGTTGTGATATGTACATCACAGTCTGTCGTTGTTGCAGCAGGAGAGCCTATATTCCACAACAAAAAGGAAGACATCTTTTTAGCCTGGGTCTTGATCCTAGTCCAATTGTCGAAGGATCCAGGGCTAGGCTCGAAAGATGTCTTCCCATTCTATCTGCAACATTGTGTCCATCCATGATCTCAGGAACATCATTGTCTTTCCACTCTTCATTTGCCAAAATATATTGCTTCTTCAAGCTTGCAGAGTAATATTATTAATAAAAGAACTCTTGCCAACATTAGGGTACCCATAGATCAAAATAGTTGATGTTATTGGTGCTTGTGCTCAAGGATATCGATTCATTGTTTTGAAACAACCAAATCATTTTTATTCCGATTGTAGAGAAAAGGAGTGGGAGAAAATGAGCGGGTGAAAGTTGATCGAGAGTGAGAGAAGGCATTGCATTTTATTTGATCATAAATGCTCTCTAAAATGACCAATCATGTTTTCTATTCGATTCTTTTTGGTGTTTTTTTTCCCATATTCAATAGATAAAAATCATGGCGGCAGCCACTTAGCCATCTTTTTGATGTTCCAGGTATTTTAAAAAGATACAGGTATGTGGATTTATCATTCAATTGCTTGCAGTTATTGGTCAAATGCAAATATTTTGTCATGTTGCAAGGGCAAGATATCAGTTTGGTGTTTTTGGTTTATGTTAAAAGTTGATTTGGTAAAATCCTCAAAAAACACACTACATGTTCTAAAATGTAAAGAAGTTGAATGTTAAATGTAAGATATATATCTCATCCATAGTAATCAAAAGAAAGGACATGAAACTTATAAGGAGATTTACCAAACCAAAAATATAAGCGAATAGGAAACATGGATTGGTACCTTATGAATTGGTTTTTGAGGTGCAAAATCTTCATCAATCTCCTCAGAACAAGACCCCTCACGAAAAATGCATTTAACACAAAAAAAAAATCTACAAAACTGAACCAATGGGATGTTTAGAACAAAGAAATAGATTGATAATAATATGCTGAAAATTCTATTATGTTTAATACATGCAAAAGGATTAGTCCCAACAATTCTTAAACATAGTTTATTTGATATGATAATAACATGCTAATTAAACTGATAAAGGGTCATAAGGGGTCCTGGGACACAACAGCTGAGAAACATAATTGTAGGCATCATGGTCACAATTTTTTGGAGACAACGTAATTGAGTTGTATACCCAGACGGTGGAGAGCAACTCCTACACCTCCGATTCCAAGTTGACTACATTTTTTGCTCATGAATACAAGGTCCTCCAATAGATGTATTCAACTTGGAATCGAGGGTGCAGAAGTTGCTCTACACCGCTTGGGTACACAACTCAATTACGTTGTCTCCAAAAGATTGTGACTATGATGCCTACAATTATGTTTCTTAGCTATTGTGAAATCTACATTTATGTTTCTCAGTTGTCATGTTTATGTGCATGTTTTTTATGTATTTTGGATAGTAAGTCTAATTTAATTTGTCCGTAGACTAAGACCTTAAATCATGTAATGAGGACGCTTAGAACACTAGTCTATGCAAATTTCATTATTTAATAATAAAAATCTATTAAAATGTTTATACCTTTTGCCATTTGCTGGTGTAATTCCTCTTTGAGTATCCCCTTTCTCCTTTGCATCCAAAATGAACTCATTCCAATCCCTCACTAGAATAAAGGGAGGACGCTCAAAATTCAGCAAGACTTCATCCACGCAACGTTCGTAGATTACGTTCAATGTGTTATTTACGTTCGTAAATCAACATTGCATACAAATCTACGAATGGTGCGTGGTATGAAGCCACGCTCAAGCTTGAAAATGATAGTCAATCCATAGTCAAGGTCAAGGAACAAATGGAACAACCAAGAAAACACTATATGTTAAATCATGTGATTGATAGTAGATTGGGGCTCACCTGAGCCATAAACATGAAGAATTATTCTAAAAAAAGATGTAAACCATATATATGCGCACTTGAGGCAAAGAGAAGTTACATCATATCCATATTAAAATATTAGTTACAATATGAAAATACTAAACTAACTAATTCTTGAGTTCATCTCTGCATATGGTCACAACAAAGATATGTGATTACAATATAGAGAAGGCATCATAAAAATATAATTTCAAAATTTTCCCTAGCCTGACACATTTTGCACTCAAATCCTTCATCGCAGATAAGTGGAGATGGGCGGATAGATGCAGATGAGTTGTCATCGACCCAACTAAAGTATCTGCAACCATTATTTCCCTGTGATGCCTAGTCTACATTAGTTCTTATATTATAATGAATAGTATTTACATTAGAAACATTAAATATATACACATCAACAACCTTTTTTCTATTTGGGCAGCACCAAAATTATTGTCTAGGGTTGGTCAGTGTTCGTGAAGTCTTCAACACACACTGGCCACCACCACATTGATAGTTTGGCACATTGACAAGAGTCATCGAGCCTATATATCAATAATGCACCGCACCATCGTTACTACATTTATTATTTTTAAATGAAATACACTAAGGAGTACCATTAGAAATATTAACCATTTACTATAATGAAAAGTAAACCTAAATCAAATAGCTCATTTTTTTATCAGCATGTGTAGTCTTTGTGTATATGAAAAATGAAAGAAATATGAAGCTGAAATAAAATAGTGAACAAAATAGTATTCGATCCACATAGACTGAATGAAATATACCATCAAAAGAAGGTGACAAAATCCTGTCACGAAGCATAGACATAGGAAATAAAAAAGGGACAAAAGACAAGAAATAAGAAAAATCATTATGACTATAGAAAAATCATTTATACTATAATAAAAAAAAGAAACACTCTTTGTCAACAATTTTCAAAATCATTAGGACTATAGAAAAATAATTAAGACTATACAAAATCAAATTTTAGAAATGGACAGTTTTGATGCTTTTCCATTACAACAATTGAGCATTCATCATTTGGTATTGTGTATTCCATTTAAGTATGTCAACAATGTTCAAAATCCTGTCACCAAGCACAAACAAGAAATAAGAAAAATCATTAGGACTATAGAAAAATCAAGTTCTATAAATGGACGGTTCTAATATTTCTTTTCCATTACAAAAATTGAGCATTCATCATTTGGTACTTCTTGGTGTATTCCATTTAAGTTTTTCAGTTGTCGTGTTTATGTGCATGTTCTTTATGTGTTTGGCCTCTCTGCCTCGTAAGGGATGCGTCGATAGGTAATTGATTTGAAAGCATAATGATTTGATAGTCCTTTTTCAAGATAGGCGTAATCATCCCGCCAACCTTAATTAGCAACATTTGTGATATATGTCAAGTACTTATAATTAGTATGCCCAAAAAATAGAGACTTGGTAGTAAAAGCATGTCCTTTGGTTTACTAGTTTAATCTGGTTTAATAATGGTTTGTTTCATGTTTGAATGTACCATTGAATGAAGCTTGGCTATATTTAAGTACAATCTTAAGACTCGTGACTCTTCAAATTCTCTTGTTTCCTTTAGACCTCCAAACATGTGTACTTTGAGTAGCCCTCCAACAAATGGACTTGTGATGATTTTCACAATAGTACATGTGTAGGAGGACTACTCTAATGTTCTTGACTTGCAGAGATTTGAGAAAGTAAAGAGAACACTGGCTATTTAATGTTAATTGTTCCTACACAATCCACTCATACAATAGTGAAATGCTATGTGATTGACAATTTCATACAACTGGTTCTTTGGCGTGTATTAAACAGAATAGAATTTTCAGCATATTATTATCATTCTATTTCTTTGTTGTAAACATGTCATTGGTTAGGTTTTAATCTATTGGTGTCGTGCCCTAGCCCATGCTTTATCTCCATTATTTGATGTTATTCACTGTTTTGAAATGTTGACTGTGGTTATCAAATGGAAAAAATAGAAAAAAAAATTGTACATGAATTTTTTTTACAAAATTGAACCAATGGCATGTTTACAACAAAGAAATAGAATTATAATAATATGCTGAAAATTCTATTTTGTTTAATACATGTCAAAGGACCAGTTTTATGAAATTGTCAATCACATAGCATTCCACTGTTGTATGAGTGGATTGTGCAGGAAGAGTTAACATTAAACAAGGAGCAAACTCCTCAACACATCTTGGAAACCATTGAATTCAACAATAAATGAAACCTAACACCAACACTATTCCTTCCATTCACTTCTACCAAGAATAAATCATTTAATCCATTCAACATTACATATAATCATTAGACAGTTACATTTTCTGACTATGTAGAGGAACAGTCACGACCAAAATGATCAAAACTACTTTCACCCTTGCACAAGCTATTCCAAACTTCAAGTAAAATGAGCAATATGCTATATCAAATCATTCATATTCATAGTAACCATTCAAAGGATCATTTTGTCAATGAACCCTCTGACTATACCCCTGCGGTAGAGAAAGGAAACCTCAAAATAGAGAAAGGAAACTTAGTAAAACCAGTATATGCCACTGTTTGTGAGGGTACAGTCATGATAAGTGCCTCTTAAACCTCTCCAAACATGTAAGAATGTCTTTAAATACCTCATTAATCTCTTCTAAACATTAACACATGGACAGTCAAACCAGTAGTCTCCAAAGCATTCAATAAGTGAATATGAATGTTTGAAAAATTTCCTCTCAACTTCTGCAACCACTCCAAATCGGTTAGAGGGATTAGTTGAGTGTTTAGACACTAAAACTTCTTAAACATACTTTATCTGATATGATGCATTGTAATATCAACAAATGTGAATCCAAACATTTGAAAACAGTGAATCGATATCCTTGAGCACAAGCACCAATAACATCAAATAATGGAGATAAAGCATGGGCTAGGGCACAACACCAGTAGAATGCGGTCATTTCAGTGAGCCTTCATGATCAAATAAAATGCAATGCATTTGAAATTTGTGGTCGAATATGATGCCAGAGGCTTGAAAGACATTGCCCTTCAAAGATACCAATCAAAGATGAAGAAATCGCATACCTTCTCTCGCGCTCAGCTTGCACAAAGGAAGATTTGATAGCCAAATCTTCCTTGTACCACATGAAGAACATGCCATTGGTTCAGTTTAGCATGTTATTATCATATCAGATAAAGTATGTTTAAGAATTGTTGGTAAGGATAGGAATAGTGGAGATTCTAGAAATATCCCTCTAACCGATTAGGAGTGGTTGGGGAAGTTGAGAGGAAAGTTTTCAAACATTCATATTCACTTATTGAATGCTTTGGAGACTACTGGTTTGATTGTCCATGCATTATCAGTGACTGAGATTCATTAAAGGATACAAAACCCTTCATTTTGGGTTATTGTGTGTGGATTCATCCACTTTAGCCAGGAAGATCAAGAAGATGGGGCAGGAGGACATTGTGGTAGAAGAAGTATTTAAGGAAGCAACAAGAAGCAATAGAAAAGTTTTTAGGAGTTTGGAACAACATTTCAAAATCCATGAATGGTATGGGTAAGGTGACCTTCATTCTTGGCCGTGACTTCAATGAAACATTGGATATGGCTAATAAGAAGAAGGGTCACTTGTTGATAGTGTTCCTTGAGGGAAGGGGGATTGTGAAAGACTTGTTATCATTGTATTGTATATTTCCAATATGTTTGGATGCAGGGCAGACCAAGAGAATGAAGGATCACTCATTGATTGCATGATAACCCAGTTTTGAAGGGTCACTGGTTGAGGGGATAGTCAAGGTCTAGATGTTGATAGTAATTCATTGAGGGAAGGGGGATTTTAAAAGACTTGTTATCATTGTATTGTGTATTTCCAATATGTTTGGATGTAGGGTAGACCAAGAGAATGAAGGATCACTCACTAATTGCATGATAACCCATTTTTAAAGGGTCATTGGTTGAGGGGACAATCAAGGTCTAGATGTTGATAGTGTTCCTTGAGGGAAGGGGGATTGTGAAAGGCTTGTTATCATTGTATTGTGTATTTCCAATATGTTTGGATGCAGGGTAGACTAGGAGAATGAATGATCACTCACTGATTGCATGATAATCAGGTTTTGAAGGGTCACTAAAAGAGGGGGGAATGAAGGATCACTCACTGATTGCATGATAACCCCACCAAGCATTCTTTCCTTTAAGTTTCCATAATATCTCAAAATATGATCATTATTCTTTACTTTCTTCTATATGCTATTCTTTCTATGGTTTTGTTATCTCAGAAATATATCAAAAACATTGCAGATGTGCATATAAAAGTAAAATATTGTCCTTCAATTGTTCCTCATTGAAGCATTTCCTCTTGGGAGTATTCTCTTCATTTGTACAATATCTGTCAAAAATGGTTCCCATATTTCTTCAAGATCTATTTTAATCTTTATATTGCAATTTTGATTAGATTTGACCAATAGTTGATTTCATTGGTATTTTATAGCATATAATCCTAATGTGAAATGTGGAGAGAAAGAAAGAGACACAATAGGTATGAATTACACAATATACCCATCATCACTTAGCACTTAAATAATAAATTATGGACAGGGAACAACCCCCTAACTTCTGGATGTTTGTTTCATGTTGGCCTCTTATTATATGCAAAGGTAGGCCTGTCTTAGGCTAACAACCACAATGTAGGGGCCATAAATTATGGATCCCAAAATAGTGCACACTTGTATTAAATTAGGTTCACTATACTACAAGGGAATGGAAATCATGCAATAGTGCCTCATGGGGATGGAAGCAACCCTTCACCAAGAAGATGATTGTGTCTGCAATATTTACTAGAGGCAAAGAACATAATTTGGTTCCAACAATTACTCCTAGAAGATAATGGTACCCACAAAACACTTGGAAAAGATAGCATTCACTATATCTTTTATCACTCTTTTAAAGCTGGGACAATAAATCTCAAAGATTGATCAACAAATTCTTGAACACAAAGAACCATTGATAGTTATGATTCATGTGTACAATAGCCAACAACCAGTTGTTCCAATCATGGTGTCCAATAATTATGTTAGAAAAAGCATCTACAAATCCCTTACACAACCATAATAGATTCAAACCATGAACCGTAAGAACCTAAAAATGGGACTAAGAAAGATACAACCTAAACAAATCTTGATCATATTCCACCCTATTGTAAGGCCCAAGAAGTAACTCTATCTTAAAGCTACACATTCCTCTAGATGAAGCTCAAAGGTCAGGTAGCTAAAGCATAGGAATACTTGAATGAATATAAGAATAATTTGATGTACAATAATTTGCTAGCTTGGTTTGTGGGTTTTCCACATAATATTTTCCCTTTAACCACATTTATAGTTTGAGAAAATAAAAAAAAATTGTTTTAGATTTATATTATCCTTTTGAACTAGCACACTGCCATCAAAATGCATAATCATTGGTCATATCAAGAAAATTCCTATTGATTAGTAGGATATCCTTATAAAAATTTGATGCATGGATTTCTTGTGAATTATCAACTACTATGTATCCTACAACTATGAAAGGAATAGTGTTGGTGTTAGGTTTCATTTATTATTGAATTCAATGGTTTCCAAGATGTGTTGAGGAGTTTGCTCCTTGTTTAATGTTAATTGTTCCTGCACAATCCACTCATAAAATAGTGAAATGCTATGTGGAAGGGATGGTTGATAGTGTTCCTTGGGGGAAGGGGGATTGTGAAAGACTTGTTATCATTGTATTGTGTATTTCCAATATGTTTGGATGCAGGGCAGACTATGAGAATGAAGGATCACTCACTGATTGCATGATAACCCGGTTTTGAAGGGTCATTGGTTGAGGGGACAATCAAGGTCTGAATGATTGGGCCATTGGAGGACCCTAGTTCTTTGTATTAATTTCTATTCAAATTGGATGCATGGATTTCTTGTGAATTATCGACTGCTATGTATCCTGCAACTGGATCCGTAAATCTACATATACTTCTCTAGGGTTGTAAGCCACTTAGGGATCAAAATAGAGAAACTAAATAAAAATCATTCTTTGTCCTATTTCCTTTTAACAAAGTCTCAACTATCAATGATACAATACATTTGATGCCCTAAGCTATCAATACAAATGGCACCTAGCTAGAAGCTCATGGGCTGTCCATTTGATAACCATAGTCAACATTTCAAAAAAATGGATATCCTTGAGCACAAGCACCAATAACATCAAATAATGGAGTTAAAGCATGGGCTAGGGCACAACACCAGTAGAATGCAGTCATTTTAGTGACAACAATATACAATGGCGTCATTAAACACATATGCCATTGATATCAACAAACGTGAATCCAAACATTTGAATATAGTGAATCGATATCCTTGAGCACAAGCACCAATAACATCAAATAATAGAGATATAACACTGGCTAGGGCATGAAACCAGTAGAATGTGATCATTTCAGAGAGAAACTCCATCAACAATAAAATGAAATGCATTCGAATATGATGCCAGAGGTTTGAAAGATGAAGAAATCACATACCTTCTCCCGCGCTCAGCTTTTGCTCCTTTTCTCTTGCTCTCCAATTGAAATAAAAATGATGAGGTTGTTTCACTTTTTTTTTAAATGTATACCCCAAATCTATCAGAGTTCTGATGGTCAATTAAACACCCATTGGAATACCGACATCATCGGGGCCTATTACAAAAAAAAACACCAAATTTGTAAGAAAAAGTTACCCATCGGAAACTTTTGTCAAAATTTGGCCCCGAATGTAGTAGTGTGATAATAGTACTGAAAGAGAACCCATAGTCACCATCATAGGAGAGAAGGAAATGATACAAACACTTAAGATTCAGAGATAGGAGGTTATGCACTAATTTTAAAGCCCAAAGAAGAGCCCATACAATAGGACAGGGAAATCCCACATACAATCCAAATTTTTTTGAATAAATACCATGATGTAATAGCAACAAACCTACCATCATCTCTACCACCTTTAAGGGATATAAGCCACTAAATTGAATTCATTCCCAGAGCCTCTCTACCAAACAAAGTAGCATACAAAATGACCACTCCCCAAAATGCAGAGATAAGCAAACAAGTGAGTGAATTGCTAGAAATAGGGCTAATAAAAAAGAGTTTGAGCCCTTGTGCTATCCCATCAGTTCCTACACCCAAAAAGGATGGAAAATGGAGGCTATGTACTGATAGTAGGGCCATCAACAAAATAAGAATCAGGTATAGGTTTCCAATACCTAGGATTGAAGATCTTTTAGATCAACTAGGAGAGGCATGCTACTTCACAAAGATGGATCTAAAATCAGGTTACCACCAAATAAGGATAAGGTTGGGGGATGAATGGAAGACAAAATTCAAGACTATAGAAGCTATTTATGAATGGCTTGTAATTCCATTTGGGCTTAGCAATGCTCCAAGTACTTTCATGAGACTCATGAATGAACTCCTGCAGGATATGATTGGAAAATTTATAGTAGTCTATCTTGATGATATTCTTATTTACAATAGAAGCATAGATGAACACCTCAAGCATATTGAACAATTTCTTAAAAGGCTTCATGATAACCAATTACTAATCAATTTGGAAAAATGTAATTTCATGAAGGAAGAACTGATATTTTTGGGTTTTATGATAGCCAAGGGAACTTTGAAGATGGACAAGACAAAGATTGAAGATATTCTCAATTGGCCACCTCCTAAGAACCCCACTAAGGTCAAAAGCTTCCATGGATTGGCCACATTTTATAGGATGTTCATCAAGGACTTTAGCCCCATTTGTGCCCTAATTTTGGAAACCATAAAAGGAGGCAAAAAGGTAAAATTTTCTTGGATAGAAGAAGCCAATAATTCATTTGAATATTTGAAGTCCAGAGTCTCTCAATATATTATACTTGTGCTCCCTGATTTCCATAAGGTGTTCACTGTTAAAACCGATTCTAGTAATCTAGCCATAGGGGCTGTCCTAAGCCAAGAAGGTAGAGTAGTAGCTTTCTTTTCAGAAAAGCTAAATGAGGCAAAAAAAAAATATTCCACCTATGATCTAGAACTATATGCCATGGTACAAGCACTAAAAAAATGGAGACACTACCTTCTCCCAAAAGAATTTTTTGTTATCACAGATAACCATGCTCTTAGATATCTAAATTCTCAAGACAAGTTGAGTTGCAAACATATAAAGTGGATAGAACAATTGTAGGCCTACACTTTCACAATCAAGCACAAAAAAGGGCAAGCCAACAAAGTGGTAGATGCACTAAGTAGGAGAGTGGTTCTAATTCAAGAAGTCCAACTCAAAAGCATGGGTATTGATGCCTTAAAGGACCTATATGTTGGAGACTAAGATTTTGGTGAGGCCTATGAGGTTTGTACTAAACTCATAGATAGATATCATATTGATTTTTCAGAGTTCCTGATTCAAGATGGCTTACTCTTCAAAGGAAGTCAACTATGCATACCTAAATGCTCAATGAGGAAAAATATGATTCAAGAGAAATATTGTGGAGGCATGAGAGGTCACTTTGGGCTGGATAAGACATTGGAATCAGTCAAAAGGCATTACCATTGTCCAAAATTATAGAATGATATAAGAAAGTTTATTGAAGGTTGTGTAATCTGTCAGAAAGCCAAAGGTGTATCAACAAACCAAGGTTTATACCAACTTCTCCCTATTTCTAGAAAAACTTGGGAAAGTATTTCTATGGATTTTGTTATGGGTCTTCCGAGAACTAAACAAGGCTATGACAATGTCTTTGTGGTGGTGGACAGGTTCATCAAAATGGCCCACTTCATCCCTTGCAAAAGTACACATGATGCCTCTCACATTTCTCACCTCTTCTTCAAGGAAGTAGTAAGGATTCATGGCCTACCCCTCAGCATTATCTCTGTTAGAGATGTAAAGTTTCAAGGGAATTTTTGGAGGACTTTATAGAAAAAACTAGGCACTAATTTATCATATATCTCTTCCCACCATCCTCAAATGGATGGGAAAACTAAAGTTGTGAATAGATCATTGAGAAACCTTCTTAGATGCCTCACAAAATAGTATGGGACAACATGGGACACAGTACTTCCACAAGCTGAATATGCATTCAATGACTCCATAAACAGATCCACATGCAAGACCCCTTTCCAAATAGTCTATGGCACTCACCCAAGGGGTATAATGGAGTTGAGATACCTACCTAATGACAAACCAATTAGTGCTTAAGGTGAAGAGTTGGCACAAATCATTAAATAGGTCTTAGAGAAAGTCAAAACTAGTCTCCAACAAGCCTCTGCCAAATACAAAGCAGCAATAGATAAAAGGAGAAGGGAAGTGCATTTTAAAGGAGACAAGGTGTGGGCTTACCTTAGGAAAGAAAGGCTACCCAAAGGAAAGTACTGAAAGCTGTAGATGAAGAAAGTGAGCCCATGCACTATAATACAAAAATTTGGGGAGAACACTTATGAGATCTCTTTTCCACCTACACTCAACATCTCACCAATTTTTAATGTTTTTGATTTAACACCTTGTAGGGTTTTTGAAGGTACTTCAGACCAAGGAGTTACACTAGAAAATGAGGATTGGGTCACAGATCTTCCACCAAGTCACCCTGCTCAGATTGAAAGGATTCTTGACAACAAATTCCTCAAGAAGACGAAGAAAAATACTTACCTTCAATACCTTGTCAAATGGAAGGGACTTCCAAATATTGATGCAACTTGGATGCATGAACCAACCATTGCCAATCATGGATTCTCTCTCAAAGATCTCCTCTCAAGTGGGAACTTGAGCTCAAACCAACAGGGGAGTATGGTGTAGGAGCACCTCCATAAGACTCCAAGGTTGTAAATCTTTAGCTTTTTGGCTTCCTATTGAATTCTATATAATGTTTTGTGCAAGGATGCATATTGATTTGATTTGGACCTTTGGCTTTGTAATGAGATCCACTTGTAGGCCCTTTTCCAAGTAGATGATCATATAAATCTCTTGGTCAAAGTTGACCAAGGATCATTTTTATTGTTTCAGTCTTAGGTCTGGTCTTAGGGTCATCTAGGACCTAGAAGCTTAGGCTAGTTTCCTAATTTTGAATTTTGCAACTATTTTTAAAAAGTTGCTAAAATGTTGCAGAGCAACTTTTGTAAACTGTTGCACTTTTTTGTTTTTGGTGTCTAAACCACCTCTCCAATAGCTACAACCAATTGCATTTAGGTTGAGAGCCTTGGGATGGTTATTTGTATGCATCCTCATGGATGATAAAATAGCATTGATGAATGAAAAGAACAATTTTTTGGCAATAAAATACTATTTTATGGTTTTCCTACGTTTTGTTAAGTTTCTCTGTTGGGCATGCGACTGCTAGAGTGTTAATTGTTGAGTCTTATTTGTATTTAGGTAGAGTGGTGAATACACTCCCCTATGTGACAAGATTAAGGATGGGAATTGATCTGTCACGAGGGATATACAAGACCCTCTTTGGATTACCCAAAAATCAGGGAACAGTGAGGGTGTGGAACTGTTTGAGTCCTAACTCGAGTTCCCTCCAATGGATTAAACCTGAATTGAGGGGGACATGAGTTCAAACAATGTATTATGGGATTCCAAAAGATGTGACTAGAGAAATTACTTCCATTGTGCTCACCAACGAGTCCTAGCCCAAGAATCTCCATGTGCTTGGTTCTAGAAATGGGTAATTGAGCATGTAGTAGAGTTTTGAGAGTGGAAAGCCACAAGATAATTGTGGATTTAGTGTTAAAAGACCTGGAGGCAACTGCTAGAAGTTTTGGTAGCATGAAGAATGTCAATTGGTGAAGACTTCTTCATTAAGGGACCTGAATTAGGCCTAATAGGTTCAGGATACCCCTAAGGATATGAAGGTTCATTGTGGGATCTAATATTCATAATTCCATATCCTTTTGCACCTCTGAAAAGGGTACTTCTAAGGGTGATCAGGTTTTCCTGATGACAAACCCCCTGTGAATTGATCCCCTAAAACCTATGCCTGAGGGCTACTAGATATAGGCCTGATTCAAGCCAGTTTTGCCATCCACTGGATCCAGCCTTCTTCAAACATTGAGGGTTGTTATTGGACAATTTGGTTTATGAAGGGGAACCATTCCACTCCCTGTCATTGGTTCCCACCTTTGTGTACCAAAATCTGAGCCTAGGTACTTGAACTATAGTCATTAGTAAAGGACTTTGTCTCAGAACTAGTATCCTATTGGTTTGATTGGGAAATTGAAAAACACAAACTATCTCCTCTATTAAGGCTACCCCTGAGACATACAACCTTGTAGGCTTCCCTGCCACTTTGCATCACATCACCACATGTAAAGGTTCAAATAAAGCAGTATACTTACGATTAGGATGATACACAAAGGAAAAAGTAGTCATACCTTTGGATGTAGTGGCCACTTGATCCTCAACTATTTTTGTTGACTTGTGAATCTTTATGTACTTGTTAGGCTTAGATAACTTATTTTTATTAATGATGGCATCAATATTATCCATAGTAAAAGGAGCCATTGGAGTAGAGCTCTCAATCTGGCTCACTTGTAACTGATAGTGGTGAAGCACTGCACAAAGATGTGAAAAGGAAGTATACCCAGTAAGGATAATCTTATCTCTAATGTCCTTTTACAAATTAGAAATAAAAACATGTTGAATATCATGATTAGGCACATGATAAGAAATTTGAGCATACAAATGTTTAATTCTACCAATAAAGTCACTAACTTTTTCTTTAACATTTTGCTTATAATGCATTAAATCAGTCAAATAAATTTGAGGACCAACATTATTTTGAAATTATTAAATTAAGGTATTAGTGATAATTTGAAAGGAATTAATAGAGTAAGGAGATAAAGAGAAATACCATTGCAAATATTTATCACTAAAAGTACATGTGAAAAAATTAGCCATGAGCCTAAAGTCATGAGCAAAATCACTACATATAGTTTGGAAAGTCCTAACATGAATCACAGGATCACCCTTACCATTATAAGTCTCAAGACGAGGTATATGAAAATGTTGTGGGATAACGACATGAAGAATATCTAAGGAAAGGGGATTGGCAATATCACATGTAGGGATGTTGTACTTGGATTGAGTGAATTGAGCTACTTATTGTTGTAAAGAAGTGATAGTTTGAACTAAGCTACCAATGGTAGGATTAGAAGACCCAATAGTAGGCATAAACATATTGGATGTACTAGGAAAGTTGTAGGAAGCTGAAGGAAAATGCAAGGATGTTGGTGGAGGATTCGAAGGAATGGGAAGAGGATTCAAATATGTGAAAGGGACAACATTGTATGAGGGTAATGAATAAGGTATGGAGGTAGGAGGAAAACTCAAAGGAAGTGAAGGATTAGGAAGACCAACACTTAAAGGAGTGGAAACTTGTGTAGAAGTTGTCATGAGAGGTGGCGCATAAGTAGGAATACTAGGAATGGTAGTAGAAATTGGGATAAAAGTATCAACTACTATAGAAATAGGAGTGTATCCCAACTCTTGAGCACATTATATCAAAGGCTTAGTATGAGTATTAATAAGGTGTGAGATACCACAAAATGGATATGTTATTGTCATTGTGAATAATAACATTCTTAATAGCCTCAATAGCGGCAACACTATCGGGATTTAGGTTCTCTTGAACAAGCCAATTTTCTAATTTATCAAACTCATGAGAAAGCTTATCAACTTAGGAAGGAGGAATTCTTAAGGCTTCATCTTCATCATGGAAGGAATGAGAAGAATTATGCTCCATTATGGGATTAATATATTGAGGGAAAATATTAGTATCATCATGGGTCCTAGGAAGGAAAGATGAATCATGGTCAAAAGAGCTCATGAGTCTACAACTTCTCCTAATGGGAATGCTAGAGGTTAGACTTAGTGTAATAAAGATCATACAAGAGGAGACCACAAAAGAAAAATCTAATGAGATCTAACCATACAATTTAATAAAGAGTAAATAAAGATCTAACCACACACATATAGCTAAATCTAACTCTAAAATAGGGTTCACCAATGGGAAAAAAGAAAAGGAGATCAAGGGATCTAACTCCAAGAAAGAGGTATAGGATGTTGGGCTCACCAAAATGTTTAATGAAGGTGAACACACAAGATAATATAAAGGGAAATCTAACACCAAGTTCAAAAGGAAGTTGTAACACATCAAGTTCACCAAAATGTTTAGGGGTGAAAATGGTGGCAATGAATTTAGTTATGTAAACTATGTGAGATGCATTCATTAATTAACCACTTCCACACTAACATTAGAAATACAAGAGAAAGAGGGGCTTCTAGACATAACTCTCAATATAACCTAAGTTAGATTAGAAAAAACCCAAGAAGATGAGGGGATGCTAATGCTAAACCCAAATTATACTAAGTACACAAGAAAGTCCTCTTTCATGTGATGTAAGATATGATTAAGGTTGTGTAAATGTACTTATAAAATTGAACTAATTGATTTAGAAAGATAAGCAATAAAGATCTAGGTGTTAAGCATAAGTAATCAATCCAATTAAGATGTGAAATAGATAACTCGGTACCCACCTTGAAGTCTGAAGAGGAATATAATTTTCTAATCTAAAAATTGTCATTTTAGACTTGTAGCTGAATTTTCGACTGTGGATTTGCGATCATAGTTGAAAACCAAGAAAATGCTAAAAATCTCAAGCTGTTGGGAATAGGTCGACCATGTCATCATGTTCTAGAATAGGTCGACCATGTCCTCATGTTCCAGAATAGGTTGACCAAGTCACTTTGTTCCCGGGGTACTTTACTAAAGTCGACCCAGATGTTTTTGGTAGCTCTTTGTCTGTAACTTCTAGATTTGTACCTGCAATTATTAGATCCTACTCGTGAACATATAAAACTAGGTTTTTTGGGGTTGGAGTGGATAAGGGATTTCCTTGGTCAAGCCCTAGATTGAGGAATAAAACTTGAATTGAAATGTAAATGTGTAAATGAAACAAGACAAATGTAAATATTCACCTTTCTTGAAAAAACCCTTGTAAATAAGGATTTTTTTGTGTTTGTATGTTGATCTTGAACTTGCAATGTAGGAAATGTCCACAAATTCTATGAATCTACCAAAATCACTTCATGGAGCCATGGATGTTAGTGTGCATCAAATGAAGAAGATGGTGAATGCCTCAATGTAGATCTCCTCCCTTGATGGCCAACAATATGCTAGATCTTGAAGATGAAAGATGCCCACAAAGGATCCTTGAATGCTTTTGAATGCTTGAATGCTTGAACACTTGAACGTGAGATTTCTATCATCAATTTTCCTCTCCTTTTTCTTCTCCCTTTCTTTTTCTCTCTCCAAAATGAGGTTCCTAGGCTTCCTTTTGTACTAGTTTTCAAGTGGGAAAATAAAGCAAGCTGATAGGGGCACCCTATTTTGAAAATTGAATCCCCAAGACAACACTGGGCTAGAGGCTCACAAACCCCAAGGAATAGGTCGATTTGGTCAATCTGTTCCCAGGGTGGCCCATAGAGAGCCCACTATGAGGTTTTGAAAAATGCATAAATGAATTCAGAAAAAATAGGGTTGAGTGGGAAAAAAAGGGAATTGAGCACAAATCCATCCATGGTCCAAAAAGTCAATAAAGGATGGGAGCTAAAAGGTCTTAATAAAGAGTGCATCCATTTTAAGATGGTACAATTTCAATCAAAGAGCATATCCTTTTGAAGAGGTCAAATATCCATATCAAAAGTACACATGTTACAAAATATTCGATGATTATGAACTCTTAAATTAACTTGATCAAATAGACATTGAAGATGAAAATCTATCTCTCCCATGTGTGTGTGTCCACACACACACACACAGACAAAGAGAGAGAGAGAGAGAGAGAGAGAGAGATTGTACACACGCATGCACACACACATACACACACACACAAACACACACACACACACACACACACACACACACACACACACACACACACACACACACACACACACACACACACACACACACACACACATGTATTACACACACATATGTACACATGAACATACATGAATGAAATTTAGAAAATGAGTACTTTTAGGTTGGATTAAAAAAAAATACTTTGACAAAATATAAGGATATTTATTGTAAGTATGGATAAAATGAAAAAGATAGATTATTATGACTAGCCATGCTTTGTTTAAATTTTATATATTTAGTATCTACTTTACATAATTAGGATTGACCTTGAAAGAGATGACAATTTGTTGTCAATTGTGGACAATATATCAAAATTAATTATTGATTGGATTCAAAGACATTACATGTCTATTATTTTGAACTTTTTTGGAGAAAAATGCAATTTAAACATAAAACAATAAAAATACCACAACCACAATAATTTGAGATCTCCATCAAGTAGGAAATCTCTTATATAGAGATAAACCACAAGATTGTCTCATTAAGAAATTCATCCTTTTTCAAATTGAAGGCAACCAAACAAACTATATTAGAGTTGATATTGAACCCCCTAATTCCAAAAAATAACCTACAACCTGAAATGTAGTGGAAAATGTGTTAAGTATGTATAAATATGTTGTAATATATAAAAATGGGGATATCAAGATGTAATGTATGATATAGAGGATTGGGAAAGGTAAGATCTTCTTCTTAACCCCAAATTTCCAAAGGAAAGATCCAAATTGATTAACCACAAGAAAATGGTTAATGCATAAATGAATCAATCAATGAATAATATGAAGAAAGGGGAAAACCTTATATTCTGTTATAGAAGTATTGAAATATTAATTGAATTGAAGACAAATACTAACCTCAAAATATGACAGATCTAGAAAATGCTATTTTTTGGTGTCTATATTCAGTTTCAGAAAATTCTGCAACTGAATCTAGCCTGGAAACATAGAGACAGAGAAAACCCAGAAACCTTTTGCTTTTCTAAAAAAGGTCAACCTTGACCTAGGTAGAAAGGTTGACCTTGAACCCTTTATGTTGACCTTGACTTGTGCTGCTCCAATAGAAATTCTATTTGCGAATCTTGAAATTTTGCTGAAAAGGGTGTCTAGATCTACACTGCAATTCCTTATTATGTACCTGTTCCTGCAAGAAAATTGGTTTTGTTTGTTGGGGGGAGGAGGGGTTTGCCTTGGTCAAACCCCAATTTAGGAATTAACCTTGAAATTGAATTGAAATTGTAGTAATAAATAAAGTAAATGAAATAATTCACCTTGCCTATGTTGAAACCCTTATGGAGGATTCAAATCTTTGAATCCACAAGTATGGATGCCCCAAATGAATGTATAATTGGATGTAGGATATCTCAAATCAATTGTCTTTAGATCTTCAACACCAATCTTGAATGGCTCTTGGAATAAGAAGAAACTTGAATGGATGTGGATGGAGAAATCTTCAACAAGAGGGCTCTATAGAAATTGAATCCTTCAATGGCTACCAATGGATCTCCTTGATGAACTGGATCTTGAATACTTGAATTCTTGAAGATGACTGAATGCTTGAATGATTTCATTCTGCTTCTTTCTTGCTTCTTGATTGCTTGATTTCACTTGCTTTAGTGTTTGAGAGATTATGAAAAGATGGATGCTTGATTGAGAATGAATGATGGATTGAAATGAGAGAGGAAGGCTTCCTTTAATACTAGTCTAGGGCACAAACTTCTAGAGAGATCTACATAGGAGAATTAAATTATCATTTAAACCTTTACCCCTAGAAATGGACCTAAATTAAATATAATCTAAGAGTTTACCATTTTGAAGCTCGAGACAACCGACCCAAAAGCAAAAAATAAATCTTTTCAAAACTTGACATCCAGAAACTTTGGGATCTTGAAATTTGGACCTTGGGTCAAGGTCGAGGTCAACCTTGACCTAAAAGGTATACCTTGACCTGAAGGTCAAGAATCTCAAAATTTCAATTTAGGATGCCATAATTATGTAGAAAAGAAGTGGAAAATGGGGTAGAATAGGAGAAAAAGCTAGATCCAAGTCAAAGACCCATTCAAGGCATTTGACATGACCCCAAACCACCTACTCGAAGGGCTAAACTAGTCCTAAATGGAAGTTCCTCCATTTTTTGATGCTACATTTAGCCCCCACTTTAGCAAGAGTATGGAATCAATGCAAACTCTTAGTAAAGGAGATCACAAAGAAAAAGACAATCTTATTGAAATCAAAGGGACAAAGGAATCCTCAATCCCCCAGGGACTTGAGTCTTTATCAACTCCAAGATTAAAATAGGAGAGACATCTATAGAAAATAAGAGAGAAGAGGGTGTGGTTACCTTGCCCAATGAGAACTTATGTCTCATTGTGAACCACACAAAGAAAGAATGCAACTGGAAAGATGGAGTTGAACCACCTAGTGAATGTGGCTACTCACTAGTCAACCCATCAAGGATTCACCCTTAGGAACATTCTATCCCAAAAGAGAAAAACCAAAACAAGAGAGATCTAGTCTTAAGGACACCTCTAACCTTAAGGGATCAAAACATTGAAAATTGAAACTAGAGGGATCAAGAGATCCTATAAGGTAAAAATCCATGCTTTAAGGATTAGTCACTAATCCATAAAGGGAGAAAAGAGCTTTGAAAACAATATATATATTGAAAGTGCGTGTGTGAAAAAAGTGACCAGAGCATATGCCCCCACGTTAAAGTCATTGCTAACACTTTAACAGGAGCAATGAATTGAATGGAAACATAAACAACTCCACTAATTACATTTCCTACTACAAGATGCCCGCAATTGAAGACAAATCAAGGGAAATACCATATAGACATACATAGAACACAGAAGGGATCTACCTGCCATGGGGTCAGGATGATCATAAGATAATATTTATATATGATATTATTGCAAATGAATTTGACATCATTCCAAAAATAAAGTAGAACTACAATCACAATGGAGGAAAGAAAACATAAGAGTTACAAAGAAGAGTCTTTTCGGACCACAACATGGAGACCAAAAAGATTCTGTGCTACCAAGTTGCAAATCCAAGTAGACTACATAAGGAAACATTTATGAACAATAGCATAGGTACAACATAACATGAAAACAACATATAGAAAAGTAAAGATACATATAGAGAAATAATACAAAAGGTTCGATTCCTTTATCACCTTGCACCAACAAAGTAACAAGGGTCATATAAAAGAATCTACAAACATTTAGAAAACACAATATGGAAAAAGCACAATACAATAGACAAACAAACAAAAAGCTACCATGAAATACAAGTCAATCAAGCGCATCTCCTACTCTCCCCATCTTGTTCTCTATCATTTCAGGAAGGTGGAAAACTTGTAAGAGGGACTATATCCAATGCAGTAGGAATAATAGCTAGTTCCAAACAAGGATCCTCTTGAGAATCGTAATATTCGATACTAGGTGTAATTATCAATTGTGTTGAAAGAATATTAGGTAAATCAATATCAATTTCAATAGTCTCATATTCATCGTTAACATCATTATTATCATCAAGAGTACCTTCTTCATCGAGATTAATCAAAATAGAATTGAAGATACAAATAGAATCATCATAATCATTCATCTTAACATCACTATTAGCATTAAATTATTCTAACACATCAGGCATAGGCTGGTCAAAAGAAGGTAAAGAACTTTGAAGAATAGAGGCATGAGATTTAGCTTGAGCTCGACGCTTCTTACAACATTCATTGGCAGATCGGTTATGTTTTGTTTTATTTGAAATATTTTGAGAACTAGGAGGGACAACAACTGGTTCCTTCATAGGTCCTATAGGAGGATCAGTAGAGTTCTTAGTGGGCTGAAAAGTAACACTAGGAGCTTGATTAACATAACTAGAAGCCATGGATAAAGGAGGTATCAAAGGCATAGGCAAAAGACCATGGTTAAGATCCATTTGAGGCATGCTTAACTCAAGAATCTTGCAATTCTTATAGGCTTGATATGAGTGAAAAAGGTTATCAGGTTGAGAAGGACATGAATTAGGTAATGAAGGCCAAAAGAGGTCAATTGTAGCACAATCCCTGGGCTTATAAGGTTGATATAAACTATGATTAATCATCTTCAATTCTTCATCATGAATGAATTTAAGATATTTATGGATAGGAGAAGCAACAAAATGCATGGAATTCAACCAAGGAAAACCAAACTTAACTTGAAACTGATTATAAGTAGGAACAAAAACAAATGTAGTGTCCACAACTTTACCACAAAGTTCAATAGTAAAGTCAATAGAACCAAATGATGGATAAATAAAACCATTACAAGTTTGAATCCACACATCCGATGTATCATAAGAATCACATTGTAAGTTCTTCATAAAAATATTTTCTTTAGTAATAACATTGACTAAGGATGTAGGATCAACAAGACAACCACACTTAGGTATCTTAGAAATCCTAGCATAAATGTAGAGAAGACCATCATGAGCTTTAATAGTCTCAAAATCATCAAAGGTAATCAAGAGTTCCCTAGGTCTTTTATTCTTAGGTTGTTTTTGAGGTTTAGGTTGAGGTTATGGTTTAGGCTTAGGTTGAGGTGGAACTTGAAGTTGAGGTTGAGATTGAGGCTAGGGTGGAGATATAGATTGAGATAAAACATCATTCTCCACATGGTTAACAATGTGATTAAGATCATCCATCTTTGAATCATAAATAATATCCACAGAAGATGGCTGAACAATGGTATTAGTATCATGTTTAGGCAAATGATTCATATAGATTTGGAGGTTTTGATTAGTAGGAGAGACAAATTTGTTCTCACTACCATCAAAATTATCAACATATAAAGCATTAAAATCAATTAAGTCTTGAACCTTATGTTTTAAAGAATAACACTTCTCAGTATCATGATCATTCTAACGATGGTATTGACAAAAGGCTTTGGAATCAAAGGATTTGGATGCCACCATAGTAGGTAAAAGAGGTCAAATAGGAGGTAAAGTAATCATATTAGTAGTCAACAATTTACTCATAATATAATGCAAAGATTTAGAAAGATGAGTAAACGTACGATTCAGATGAAAAGAAGTGGACACAAAAGTGGCATTGTTGGATGCAACAACAACTTGATCAACAACTGTATTTTTTTCTTATTTATCTTGACATAGTTGTTAGGTTTTTGAAACTTGTTAAGATTAGGAGCAGCATCACTTTTATGAACTGGGACAAGATCCATTGGAGTTTTGCTCTCAAATTGACTCACTTGTAATTGATAATGATGAAGCCCTACACAAAGTTGTTGAAAAGAGGTAAATTTAGTAAGCAGAATCTTATCTCTAATATCCTTTTGTAAATTTGAAATAAACATATGCTAAATATCAATATCAGGAACAAGATAAGAAATCTAAGCATACAAATGCTTAAATCTACCAATAAATTTAGTCAAATTTTCTTTATAATTTTGTTTACAATGCATCAAATCAGTTAAGGACACTTGTGGATCAATGCTATTTTGAAACTATTGAATAAAGGCATTAGCAAGTTTTGGAAAAGAGTCAATAGAATAAGGAGGCAAGGAATAATACCATTGCAAGGCCTTAGCATGAAAAGTCCTAGCAAACAACTTGGCTAAAATCCTATGGTCATGAGCATAGTCACTACAAAGGATTTGAAATATTTTAACATGAGTAATAGGGTCTCCCTTACCATTGTAATTCTCAAGATGAGGCATATCAGCTTGTTGAGGAATAGGAGCATGAATAATGTCTAGGGATAAAGGACTGCCCATGTCACATGTAGGAATACTAAACTTGGATTGAGTTAAGGACGCAAGTTGTTGTTGTAAAGAGGACACATTTTGAGACAAACTAATGATTGTGGAATCATTAGATGAAATAGGAGGCATATAAACATTAGAAACACTAGGTAAAGTGTATGAAGCAATGGGAATGGAAGACACAACTAGTGGAACACTTGGAACCATAGTTGGAAGTGGATAGGAATACGTAAAATGAATATTATGATAAGAAGGTTTTGAAGTAGGTAGAGATATGGGTGGAACACTCATAAGAAGAGAGGGAGCTGACGTAGTCACTAAAGGAGGAGTGTAAGTATGAATGCTAGGTAAAGGAATGGAAGAAGGTTCCACACTAGTGACATGAGGAGTGAATCCTAAATCTTGAGCTTCCTGAGCTAAAGGTTTAAAATTTAAATGCAAAAGATGAGTAATACCATGCAAGAGATTAACACCTTGATCACTATCATGAAGGAATTTCTTAAGAGACTCTATAGATTGAATATAATCTTGATGATGGTTTTCTTGAATAAGCCAATTTTCCATTTTATCAAGTTCAATTGAAGGTTTTTGGACTTGTTCAGGAGGAAATCTTAAAGCATCATCCTCATCATGAGATGAGCACAGAGTTATCCTCCATAGTAGGATTGGAATCATGAGCAATCAAATTGTCATTCGGGATCCTAAGGAGAGGAGAGGAAGACTCAGGATCAAAAAAACCCATAAGTCTATGACTTCTTCTAACCGAAATATTATAAGTAGGACTAGAGATAGTAAAGGTCATATACCAATGCAATGCAAATGAACTAAACCAGGAAAACACAAAGCATCAACAAATAAATGTTTTTTTTTTCTTTATATGAAATGTAAATGCTAGCACATACAAGATCTAACACCATAAAAGAAAGAGTTGTCTATTGCGGGTTCACCAAAATGTAATATATAAAAAGGGGGAGATCAATATGTAATGTATGATATAGAGGATTTGGGAAGGGAAGATCTTCTTCTTAACCCCAAATTCCTAAAGGAAAGATCCAAATTGATTAACCACAAGAAAATGGTCAATGCATAAATGAATCAATCGATGAAGATGTTTGGAATAATAGTCCACAATACAACTGAGAGGGGGGGTGAATAAGTTGTATAAAAAAATATTAAAATTTAAACTTTAAGCTCATCAATATTAGATCCAATGAGCACAATGAATGCCAACTCAATAACACAATATTTTGGTTTCAGGGAAACCCTATTAAAGGTTAAAAACCTGGTGGGAATTAGCACCCACAAATGATGTACTAAGAGTATAGTAATCCTTGTTAGAAGTTATAGCCCTGTTAGGAGCTTATTGAAACATAAAAGTACATAGTCCTTATTAGAGGACAAACCTTGTTAGGAGTCAAGAACAAGAGAGGGCTCACTGCCCAAAGAAGGTTAAATCCACCTTCACAGCTCACTAGTTCACAACAGGTGTATATGAAGAAATACATAATCTTTTGAACTATTTGCCAACAACTATCTTTTCTTGATTAGTTCCAATGAAGTTTACCAATAAACCTTTTCTCTACATGTAGCAGACACAAGCTCACAACTTTTTCACCTTCTCTATATCACATCAATTCCATCCATGTCTTTTCCAAAGAAAAGATTCTACATATATACCTCATTACAATTTTCCATGATCAGGTCATCCCATGAGGCTTTCCTAATTACAAACAATTACATAAAACCTTGCTAAGATACAAATGATATCTATAACAAGTTTACAATGATTACATTAAGGACTGACATCCTTGATTTATGCTTGCCAAACAAAACACACGCTTCATTCCCTAAGTCAGCTTCAGAATAAGCCATCACTAGAGAAAACTCCATAGATGACATCACCAATCATTCTATACCTTGTGCTGACCAATGAACATCCATCAGTACCTTTTCCATCACCCTTCAAGTTCACATACTTTGAATCCAATCCCTCTGAAAGCTATATAAAAAACCTAGAGACTAACTCTGTCAATTCTCACTGTCATAGTCCAGTGACCAATCTTTACCAAAACAACTGTAACTCTCTTAATATGAACACTTAATGATGTGATCATATATATAAGATCACAACATCCACCTGAACTCCCAACTAGCTTCACAACATCTGAAACATCCATAAAGTGTCTGTACATTGTGATTACTAGTTTGGTTCTTTCATAGAAGTATATGTTGATATTAGTGACAAAACACAAATGACAATAGTATGAGTGCCCATTCAGTAACGTAGTGATTAAACATATTACATGTCTCAATCCCCACCCATGCATTAGCAATATCCAACAATCTCCCCCTTTGGCATTGATGTCAACATATGGGAAAATCATATCCCAAAGTTGTATTAATCCAAAAGTCCTTCTCAACTGAACAATCTCCCCATACAGTGAGAATTTTATCATAGAAACACTCCCCCTTTGACAAAAATGGCAAAAGGTGCCATGAGGCTTTTGGCTGCCTTCATAGATAAAATTTCTCCCACGATCACTCCCCCTGAGGAGTAGATCCTTGCAACCAATCCAGATAGTGATAAGGCTCTGAATACCTCTGGACTGATGCACCTCTGCATCATTTAGTTCTGACTAGGATGGACCTGAACCCCTAGCATATGTATGAGATATTCAAAGGTGTCTTTTGGTAGTGGCTTTGTGAAGATGTCTGCAATCTGCTCTTTTGTACTGATATATTCTAATTTGATTTCTTTTTGTGCCACCTTGTCTCTCAATAAGTGATACTTGATAGAAATATGTTTAGTTTTGGAATGCATCACCAGATTCTTTGACATGTTTATTGTACTGGTGTTGTCACAATGGATAACCAGAGGCTCTTCAAAAGTTATTCCAATGTCTGTTAGCATTTGTTTCAACCAAATAATCTGAGTGCAGTTTATAGCAGCAGCACATACTCTGATTCAGTAGTAGACTGTGCTATACAATCTTGTTTCTTTCTTACCCAATAAACCAACATTTTCCCAAGGAAAAATGCACCACCACTGGTACTTTTTCTATCATCAATATTTCTTGCCCAATTAGCATTAGTATAAGCATGAATCTCAAAGCTATCATTTTTTCATACCATAAACCATAGTCTATGGTTCCTCTAAGATACCTCAGTATCCTTTTCATAATAGCTAAATGTGTGTCTTTGGGTTCTGCTAGATATCTAGCCACAATTACAACAACATTAGCAATATCTGGTCTGGTGTGAGTTAGATATTGTAGCCCTCCAACCATTGATCTATACAAAGTCTGAAAAATACATTTTGATTCATCATCAATTGTTAGCTTATTTCCAGTTACCATAGGTGTTCCTACTGGTTTACAATCTTCCATTCCAAATTTCTTAAGAAATTCTTTGAGATACTTGGTCTGAGAAATGAAAATACCATTCTCATTCTAAGTTATTTGCAGTCCAAGAAAAAATTTCATTTCACCTATCATGGACATCTCAAATTCACTTTCCATTTCTTTACCAAACATCTTACATTAATCATCATTACCTCCAAAGATAATTTCATCCACAAATACTTCTACTATCAGGATTCCATCTTCAGTAGTTCTTAAATAAAAATACTATCTGCATTACCTTTTCTGAATCCAAGTCCAAGTAGATACTTGTCTAACCTTGCATACCAAGCCCTAGGAGTTTCTTCAACCTATACATGGCTTTCTTCAATTTTCACACCATGTCTTTGTCTTTGCATAGAGGAAATCCATCTGGTTGTTCTATGTATACTTCTTCAAGATCTCCATTAAAAAATGCAGATTTAACATCCATCTGATAAACTTTAAAGTTTTGTGTGTAGCATAAGATAGGAATAATCTTACTACCTCTATTCTAGCAACATGAGAAAATGATTCTTCAAAGTCTATGCCTTCTTGCTGTGAGTATCCCTTACACACTAGTCTTTCTTCGTTCCTTACAACCGTTCCTTCTTCATCCATTTTGTTTCTAAAGACCCATTTTGTTCCTATAACATTTTTATTTTTAGGTCTTGGAACCAATTCCCAAGTATTATTTTTCTTTATTTGATCCAATTCTTCTTTCATGGTATTTATCCAAGATTCATCTTTAAAGGCTTCATCTGTAGTTTTTGGCTCAACTTGAAAAATCAGACAAATTTGTTCTCTAACTTTTGATCTAGTTAGCACTCCCTGACTGGTATTGCCAATAATTTGATTTTTAGGATGGTTATTTTTTACATACCTTGGAGTTTTAGGAGTCTCAGAAGTCTTGCTTGTATTAGCATCACAAGCCTCTTTTTCACTTTCTTCCTCAACAAGTTCTTCTTCTGCAGCAGTAGTGGTTTCTTTCATCTTTGATATCTGACTGCTATCATACATTCTTTCTTTTGTCTAAAATTTATCATCTATTCTTACATTGTTTCTTTCAACAATCTTCCTTAATCTCAAATTGAAACATTTGTATGCCTTTCTTTTAATAGAGTAACCAAGGAAGATACCTTCATCACTTCTAGCATCAAATTTCCCTATCTCATCATCCCTCTTGATATAACATTTGCTACCAAAAATTCTGAAATATTTTACAGTAGGAGTATGATCAAACCATAGTTCATAGGGAGTATTACTTGTACCTTCTCTGATTTGAATTCTATTTAATGTGTACACTGCTGTTCCAATAGCCTCTCTCCAATGTACATGAGATACATTTCCTTCAATCAACATTGTCCTAGCAGCATCAAGTATAGTCCTGTTTCTTCTCTCTACTATCCCATTCTATTGTGGAGTCCTAGGAGAAGATGTTTGTCTTTTTATACCATGCTCTTCACAGTATGAATTGAATAAATCTGATGTAAACTCTCCACCTCTATTTGATCTTAAACACTTTATTTTTAGTCCTGATTCATTCTCTACTTTTTCTTTAAACAAATTGAATTTATCAAATGCTTCTGATTTTTATCTCAAATAAGTAACCCACATCATTCTAGAAAATTCATCAACAAAGAGTATAAAATACCTTTCACCATAGTATGAATTTGTTCTTGTAGGCCCGCATAGATCTGTATGTACCAGATCCAACTTCCCTTTTGATGTAAATGATTTGCTTTTATGACTTCTTTTAGTTTTCTTTCCCATAACACATTCTCTACATACAGTGTTAGAAGGTTTCACAATCTTCGGTAGATCTCTTATTGCATTAGCCATACTTGCCTTCACAATGTTATCAAAGTTAACATGAAAAAATCTTCTATGCCATAACCAACTATCATCTACCTTCACAACAAAATAAGACGCTCCAGATGTGTTTAGTTCAAATACATTACCTCTAGATTTTAAACCAGTAGCAATCAGTTTTCCTTCCTTGCTTTTGATAAAGCATTTACCATTAACAAAACTTAACTGAAAGTCTTTATCCATTAACTGTCCAACACTCAACAAATTGTGTTTCAATCCTTCAACAAGTAGTATATTGTCTATATTAGTCTTTCCATCTAGAGTGATGGATCCTACTCCTATGATGGATTTAGGGAGATTGTCCCCAAATCTTACAACACCTCCATCATAATTCACTAATTTAACAAAATTTTTCTTATCACTAGTCATGTGATGAGAACATCCACTATCAATTATCCATTCAGTTTTCTTGTCAACATGAGATAATAAGGCTTTTTCTTTATGAACTGACTAATCTTTAATAGCAACAAATCCAATCTCTTCATTGTCTAAATCATCATCATCAGAGATTCCTTCACTACCATAATAACATTCTTTGTCTCTTCTAATCTTTGCATAATTAGGTTTGTACTTAGGAACTCTTGTAGGACATCTAGATGCAAAAATGACCTATCTTATTGCATGAAAAACATTTCAAGGGTAACTTGCCTTCAAATTCCCTTACCTCTTTTTTCTCTTCTAGCAATCAGTGCAACAAGTTCTTCCATATTTCTTTCTTCTTCCATTATCTTCTTCCATTCCTCAACATACTCACCAAGCTCTTCTTTGCTTGTGCTCAGAAGTACAGATACTTTCTTGTGTGCAGATTCCCTAAATGCAAATTCAACTTTAGGTGCAGCTTCTCCTAATTCCACAACTTCAAAGGTAGTTAAATTTGCAATCAACATCTCTCTGCTAAATTTTGGAGTCAGGGGTATAGTTTCTTGAATAGACATTTCCTTGAATTTGTATGCAGGAGTCAATGATCTGAGGATCTTCACAATAAATTCCTCTTCATCATAAGTACCTCCACAGTTTTAGATTCCTACTACTACTTCTGTGACCCTTTGAACATAGGCTCTAATGCTTTCATCCTCATTCATTTGCAGCTTATCCATCTTTGTTTTCCATTTTTGTAACTTTGCCTGCTTGGTATATTTATCCCCTTCATATAATGCTTCTAATCTATTCCAGATTTCATGTGCCAAATCTAAGTCTTTAAATTCAATGAACTCACCTTTAGATAGTGTGCTGATCAGTGCTTCTCTTGCAACCATGTTATATGAAAATAGCTTCTTCTCATCATCAGTAGTAGATGGAAAATCATTACTAGTCTTCAAGGTTTCCTTCTTCTTTGTAATCATCCAGTAATCTATGCCTAAACATAATAAGTGTGTTTGCATCTTATTCTTCCAACTATCAAAGTTTTTAGGATCAAATTTAGGACCATCCTTCCTATAGAGTGCCATCTCCAAGATCACATCAAGCTATTAAGCTTTCTCTTTGAGGACCACATGCTTTGATACCAATTGTTAGGATTAATAGTCCATAATACAACTGAGAGGGGGGGTGAATCAGTTGTATAAAAGAATATTAAACTTTAAACTTTAAGCTCATCAATATCAGATCCAATGAACATAATGAATGCCAACTCAATAACATAATATTTTGGTTTAGGGGAAACCCTGTTAAAGGTAAAAACCCCAGTGGGAATTAGCACCCAAAAATGATGTACTGAGAGTATAGTAATCCTTTTTAGAAGATATAGCCCTGTTAGGATCTTATTGAAACATTATAGTACATAGTCCTTGTTAGAGGATAGACCCTGTTAGGAGTCAAGAACAAGAGAGGGCTCACTGCCCAAATAAGGTTAAATCCACCTTCAAAACTCACTAGTTTGCAATAGGTGTATATGAAAAAATACACAATCTTTTGAACTATTTGCCAGCAACTATCTTTGCTTGATCAGTTCCAATGAAGTTCTCCAGTAAACCTCTTCTCTACATGCAACAGACACAAGCTCGCAACCTTTTCACCTTCTCTATATCACATCAATTACATCCATGTCTTTTCCAAAGAAAAAATTCTACATATATACCTCATTATAATTTTCCATGATCAGGTCAGCCCATGAGGCTTTCCTAATTACAAAAAATTACATAAACCCTTGCTAAGATACACACAATATCTATAACAAGTTTACAATGATTACATTAAGGACTGATATCCTTGATTTATGCTTGTCAAACAAAACACATGCTTTATTCCCTGAGTCAGCTTCAGAATAAGCCATCGCTAGAGCACACACCACATATGACATCACCAATCATTCCATACCTTGCGCTCACCAATGAACATCCATCAGTACCTTTTCCATCATCCTTTAAGTTCACATACTTTGAATCCAATCCCTCTGAAAGCTATATCCACACTTAATGATGCAATCACAGATATAAGATCACAACATCCACCTGAACTCCCAACTAGCTTCGTAGCATCTGAAACATCTGTAAAGTGTCCGTGCATTGTGATTATCAGTCTAGTTCCTTCATAGAAGCATATGTTGACATTAGTGACAAAACATAAATGACAATAGTATGAGTGCCCATTTAGTAACGTAGTGATTAAACATATTACATGTCTCAATCACCACCCATGCATTAGCAATATCTAATAGAAGAATATGAAGAAAGGGGAAAACCTTATATTCCATTATAGAAGGAAGTATTGTAATCTTAATTGAATTGAAGACAAATACTAACCTCATAATATGACAGATCTAGAAAATGTAGTTTTTTGGTGTCTATACTTAGTTTTAGGAAATTCTGCAACTAGATTTGGCCTGGAAACACAGAGATAGAGAAAACCCAGAAACCTTTTTCTTTTCTGAGAAAGGTCAACCTTGACCTAGGTAGAAAGGTCGACCTTGACCTGTGTTACTCTAAAGAAAATTCTATTCATGGATCCCAAAAGTTTCCCAAAAAGGGTGTTTACATCTGCATTGTAATTCATTATTCTGTACCTGTTCCTGCAAGAAAAATGGTTTTTTTGTTGGGGGGGAGTGGTTTGCCTTGGTCAAACCCCAATTTAGGAATTAACCTTGAAATTGAATTGAAATTTCAATAATAAACAAAGTAAATAAAACAATTCAGCTTGCCTATGTTGAAACTCTTATGGAGCATTCGAATCCTTGAATCCACAAGTATGGATGTTCCAAATGAATGTAGAATTAGATCTAGGATATCTCAAATCAATTTTATTTAGATATTCAACACCAATATTGAATGGATCTTGGAATAGGAAGAAGCTTGAATGGATGTGGATGGAGAAATCTTCAACAAGAGGGCTCCATAGAGATTGAATCCTTCAATGGCTACCAATGGATCTCCTTGATGAATTGGATCTTGAATGATTGAATGCTTGAAGATGAATGAATTCTTGAATTATTTCTTTCTCCTTCATGCTTGCTTGTTTATAACTTGATTTCTCTTTCTTGAGTTCTTGAGAGATTATAAAAAGATGGATGCTTGATTGAGAATGAATGATGGATTGAAATGAGAGAGGAAGGCTTCCTTTTATACTAGTTTAGGGAAAAAAATTCTAGAGAGGCCTACATAGGATAATTAAATTCCCATTTAAACCTTTACCACTAGAAATTGACCTAAATTAAATATAATTTAAGAGTTTACCTTTTCAAATCCCGAAACAACTGATCTGGAAGTATGAAATAAATCTTTTTGAAACCCAACATCTAGAATCTTTGGGATCTTGAAATTTGGACCCTGGGTCAAGGTTGAGGTCGACTTGGACCTAAAAAGTCAACCTTGACCCTGAGGTCAAGAATCTCAAAATTTCAATTTAGGATGCCAAAATTATGCAGAGAAGAAGTGGAAAATGGGTTAGAATAGGGGAAAAAGCCAGATCCAAGTCAAAGACCCATTCAAGGCATTTGACATGACCTCAAACCACCTACTCATAGGGCTAAACTAGTCCTAAAGGGAAGTGCTTCTATTTTTTGATGCTACACATGCAAATTAGAAACTAGACATATTTTTGTTGATTACATTAAGGAGAGTGGATCCACTTGGCTCAAAAAATTGATGGTGCAGGAGCATCCATGGGTTGGTTGATCCAATCCATCTTGTTTTTCTTTCTAAGCCATCTTTTTCATGAGTGGGTTTTCCCTAAGGTCATGTTGACCACAATGTGTAATATAATAGGGATGAGAGGTCTAAATAGGTCCTATGTCTTAGGTCTTTGTAATCTTGGAGGCTTAATGGTTAAAGTCTCTTATTTGGTTATTTGGTGTTAGATGATGTAATTGGGTCTAGGGTGTGTTAAAAGTAATATTAAAGCCTAGCATGGAGTCTAGGTCTATCTAGGACTTAGCTAAAGTCATGGATTTTTAAAATTGTAAAAGTTGTAAAAATGTTGCAAAAAGTTGCTTAGAAAATTTTGCAACTTTTCAAAGTTGCTCAAACAAGATTGTCCAAACATCCTAAAAAGACCTTGGAGTTCCCTAATGGAGACCTAAGAAAAACCTCAGACTATTTAAGTCATTTTTTGACCAAATCCTAAGGTTGGAGATTCTTATGTACGGAGCTTTAATTTTGGAATGTGAAAAATAGTGTATGGAGTTTGTGAAGTATTGTGATCAGTGAATTGCAGAGGAATGTTTTGAGTTGTTTTGTAGATGGTAATCAATTGATTTCTTAGAATAGTATTTTTCCTTGCATTGTGTGTCATTATATTATTATTTTTTGTTTATTTCCTTGTTCTGCATTAAATCTTTGTATTTTACTTGTTCACTGGTTCAAACTAGGAAGGTGTGTGAAATGGAGACCTAGCTCACTATCCCACTATTCAATTTGTATGGCCTCTTGGGGATAGTGAGTAGACTCCATTTATATACTTTGTACAAGAGCAAGGGACCTTAAAATATTGGGAAGCATTTACAAAGTCTTTCCCTAGGCGAGCCTATGATGAGCCCGACTAGGAAAGACTGAGCCACATCATTGATAACTTGCAGAGGTGTGTATGAAGCCACAAATTAGTGATTGGAGGTTGAAGATGAGGTTATTGGAAAGAAATAATCAAGAGGAGGGGATCTAACCAATCCATTTGGTTACCCAAAACTTTTAGACAAGACACGCAATTAGAGAAGTCCTAAAACCCACCCAAAAACACCTATTTTTGGTTAGGAGATTGTATGGCAGGGTGGAGCCCTAAAACCTCAAAAATCCTTGAAAGGTTGGATATTGAAAAAATAATCCATAATTAAGTTATAGGGTTTTTTGATATCATTTGGGAGAAAAGTCCTATTTTCTTGGAATAGGAGGCTTAATTTGGGCTCTTCCTTGTAGCCCTATTTTGTGAAGCATCCATGAGATTGGTAAGGAATATACATGAATTAAGACCTCCAATACCTCTAAATAAAAAAAATAAGACATGTTCGAGTACCTCCTCACCTTTGCAAGAGTCTATGTTAGTATTGGATGGCATTAAGGGCTAGTCTGTATGTGAAGGAAGGAAAGCACCAAGAACTTAGCTAGTCTTGGTAGTTATTGCATGATAGTTGGGTTGTTTGATGATCCCTTAGATGGCATTAAGGGTTAGTCTGTATGTGAAGGAAGGAAAGCACCAAGAACTTATCTAGTCTTGGTAGTTGTTGCATGATAGTTGGGTTGTTTTGTAGACTAGGGGATCAAGCCACAAAAGGGGATCCTATAGGTCATTAGGTATCAGGAGAAAATACATCAAGGTCAATTGTGAGACCTAGGCATGAGCTTGTGATTGGATCATCCAACCTCCCTATTAGATTGGTATCAGAGCCCCAAAACATTTTGGGAAGTGAGTGCATGTTAGAGTGTGAGTGTAGTAGATCTTCTAGGATGGTAACCAATGTAGAATTGGCCAAGAAGGTAGAAGACCAGGAAGAAGAAAATTAGCAGTTGAGGGAAAGAATAGACCTACTAGCCAAGAATTTGGAAGTAGTAGAAGATAGAATAGAGGAGGTGAATGAGAGGATAGATGAGAAGGAAGGGAAGGATAAATCAATGGAAGATGAGGTTCTTGAACCAGTTCCAGTGGTGGAGCAAGAACCTTTCCTAAAATCCTTCAAGGCCTTAAGTGGTAAAGCACTAGAAGGTGTACCACTCTTTAGTGGAAAAATGGAGCCCGACTTAGTCATTGATTGGATTGAGGGTATGGAGAATCAATTTTAATGTGATGGAATTAGTGAAGCTTAGAAGGTGAGAGTAGCCAAGTCAAGACTTAGAGGCTCTACTATTACATGGTAGAAGTTTGTCCAAACACAAAGAGAGAAAGAGGGAAAAATCCCCATAGCCACATGGAAAGGAATGGTGGCCAAAGCTAGAGAAGCCTATATGCCAGATGATTATGAAATCCAGCTACATAAAAGGAGGAAAAGTCTAAGGCAAAAGGACAATGATGTCAACACCTACATCGAGGAGTTCCAAAAGATATGCCTAAGGTCCAAGGTGGTAGAAGAAGAAAGCATCAAGGTTGCTAGATATTTAAATGGATTGAAGTGGTCTATCCAAGAGAACATGAGTCTCCTAAGCCCTAAGATAGTGCATCAATGCTATCAATTGGAACTAAAGATAGAGGAAAAGAGTAAGAGGAGATATGAATCAAGCTCAAGAAACTGAGGTAGAGGAAGAGAGAAAAGGTGTCACAAAGGTGGTCACCAAGGAAGAGGGAATAATCAAGGAAGACAAGGAAAGTCCAATGATGTCAACACCTACACCGAGGAGGTCCAAAAGTTATGCCTAAGGTCCAAGGTGGTAGAAGAAGAAAGCATCAAGGTTGCCAAATATTTAAATGGATTGAAGTAGTCTATCCAAGAGGAGATGAGTCTCCTAAGCCCTAAGACAGTGCATCAATGCTATCAATTGGCACTAAAGATAGAGGAAAAGAGTAAGAGGAGACAAGAATCAAGATCAAGAAACCAAGGTAGAGGAAGTGACCAAAGGGGTCACAGAGGTGGTCACCAAAGAAGAGGGACTAATCAAAGAAGCCAAGGAGAGTCTAAGCTTGTAGAGAAAATTGGTGAGACAAGCTCTAGAGGAAACTATAGTAGAGGTAGAGGTACCCATGGAGGATCTAATAGAGGAAGAGGTGCATGAAGAAGTAGTTATTAATTTTCTTATAGCATGAAGTGTTACAATTGTGGGAAGAAGGGACATCCAACATATAGGTGTCCAGAGATGGAATCTTCTTCCAATTAAGAAAAGAGAGTGGCATATACTCTAGAGGACACATCAAGTGTCAAATCATTGGAGGTCAGTCATATAGAGTCAGAGATAGGAGATAACGTCATGTTTAGGAGGGTCCTAATAAGGAAACTGGTAAAAGAAGAGCCAAAAAAAAGGAGAGCTCTCTTTAGAGTCAGATGTAAGATCATGGGTAAAGTATGCAAAGTGATTGTGGATTCTGGCTCCACAGACAACATCATTGCAGAGGAAGCAACCAAGAAGCTCAATCTGACTAAGGTACCCCATAGAAACCCCTACAAAGTAACATGGTTGAACAAAGGGAAAAGTGTCCTAGTGAATGAGAAAACATGGGTTGAATTCTCTATTGGAGGAGACAAAGACAAATTTCTATGTGATGTGCTACCCATGGATTTATTCCATCTCTTATTTGGAAGACCATGGCAATATGATAGATAAGCCATGTATGATGGAAGAGGAAACATTGTCACCTTCAAGAAAAATGGGAGAACATTCAAGATCTAGTCCTTAATGGATGATGATGAGGTGCATATAAAAACCCTAGTCTATTTCTTAGTAGAGGGAAGGAGCTACTGAATACACTTAAAGAAGGAGATAGTGAGAGATATGCTATAGTTGTGAAACCCAAGTTAGTGGAGAAGCCTATCCAAGGACCTATACTAGTGGAGATCCAAGATTTTCTTGGGAGATATAAAGGCATAGTCAATGATGGGACACCAAAAACCCTACCTCCTAAAATGTATATATGTCATCAAATAGACTTTATACCAGGGGCCTCATTTCCAAATAAGGAAGCCTATAAGCTCACACCAGAGAAGAACCAAGAAGTGGCAAGGTAAGTGCAAGAGCTACTTGATCAAGGGATAATAAAGAAGAGCATTAGTCCATGTGCAGTACCAATGGTCTTAGCATCCAAGAAATGTGGTTAGTCCAGAGACTTTGCACTGATTCAAGGGCAATAACTAGCATTACTATTAGATATAGATTCCCTATAAATAGGATAGAGGATATAATGGATTGCCTAGGAGGAGCTCAATACTTCACCAAGTTGGATCTCAAAAGTGGATACCATCAAATTAGGATAAAGGATGGGGATGAGTGGAAGACAACCTTTAAAACCATTGAAGGGTTGTATGAGTGGCTTGTGATGCCATTTGGGCTTACTAATGCCCCTAGAACATTCATGAGATTGATGAATGAGGTGCTAAAGGAATATACATGTAGATTTGTGGTAGTGTATCTTGATGATATTCTCATCTTCAAAAAAACAAAGGAGAAACACCTACAAAATTTGGAGGTTGTGCTCAAAAGACTCCATGAAGAACAATTAGCTATTAATTTTGAAAAATGTGAGTTCCTCTAGAAAGAATTGTTCTACTTGGGATTTGTAGTGTCCAAGGGTACATTGAAGATAGATAAAAGTAAGGTGGAAGCCATCCTAAACTAGCCTACACCAACCACAGGGACAAAAGTTAAAAGTTTTCATGGCCTAGCCCAATTTTATAGGAAATTCATAAGGAATTTTAGTGGCATTTGTGCACCAGTTCTAGACACCATTAAAGGTGGATTGAAGACCAAGTTCAAGTGGAATCAAGAAGAAAGAAAGGAATTTGAGAAGTTGAAACAACAAGTAGCCACCCAACCTATTATCCAACTACCAAGCTTTGATAAGTTATTCACCTTGGAGTGTGATTCAAGTGGGATAATAGTTGGAGGAGTGTTAAGTAAAGAAGGTAGGCCTATAGACTTCTTTAGTGAGAATCTCAATGAGGATAAGAAGAAATATTTAGCCTATGAATTGGAACTATATGCCTTAGTGCAGTCACTTATGAAATGGAGGCATTACCTCCTTCCTAAATATTTTGTGGTGTTCACAGAAAACCAGGCCTTTAGCTACATCAATACACAAGAGAAGCTAAGAAATAGACACCTAAAATGGATGGAGTATTTGTAGGCCTTCACATTTACTATCAAGCACAAGCAGGGACAAATGAACAAAGTGGAAGATGCATTGAGCTGGAGGTTGTTGACAGTTAAGGAAATCAAACTCCAAAGCATTGGTATAGACAAATTTAAGGACATCTAAAAAGATGATGAAGACTTATCAGAGGCTTACAAGGTATGCTTTGATTTTCAAAACCATTTTCATAGTCAATTTGTTGTATACACCTTGCAGAGTGGACTATTGTTTAAGGGGAATTTGTTATGTGTTCCCAAGGGATCAATGAGAGAAAATCTCATTCAGGAGAAGCACAATGGGATTCTTAATGGCTATTTTGGTATCAACAAGACCATGGAGTTAGTCCAAAGGTTCTACTATTGGGATAAACTACTTAGGGATGTGAGGAGATATGTGGAACATTGTATTATATGAATGAAGGAAAAAGGAGAGGCAAGCAATGTAGGCCTATACTAGCCTCAACCCATTCCCAATAGGCTATGGGAGTGCATCATCATGTAATTCATAGTGAGGCTTCCTAAGACCAAGACAGGGTTGGATAACATCTATGTGGTGGTAGATAGGTTTAGCAAAATGAGTCACTTTATCCCTTGCAAAACAAATCATGAAGATAGCCACATAGTTCATCTCTTTTTCAAGGAGGTTGTGAGGATCCATGGAATTCCTCTTAGCATTGTGTCAGACATAGATGCTAAGTTCGTGGGCCAGTTTTGGAAGACCCTATGGAGCAGATTGGGTAAAAACTTATCTTTTGGTTCAGCTTACCATCCCTAAATAGATTGTCAAACTGAAGTGATCAATAGGGTGTTGGGTAATGTTCTAAGGTGCCCAACCAAGGATTATGGACAAACATGAGACTTAGTCCTCCCTCAAGAAGAGTATGCATACAATAATAGTGTGAACCGAACCATTGGGAAGAGCCCTTTTCAAATTGCGTATGAGATGTACCCAAGAGGAGTGAATGAAACCATAGATCTATGGAACATGGAATATAGGAGTGTCCATGTAGAATAATTCTCCCAAACTATGAAAGAAATCTAGGAGCAAGTCAAGAAGATCCTAGTAGAAGAAACTCAAAAGATAAAATCCAAGGTAGATGAAAAGTGGAGAGATGTCCAATTTGTAGTAGGTGACTATGTTATGGTTCATCTGAACAAGTATAGATTGTAGAAGGGAGTACCTACCAAGTTTCAGATGAAGAGGGTAGGACCATGTAAGATTCTAGCCAAGTATGGAGCCAATGCTTACAAAGTGAACCATCCTTGAGAGCTAGCCATCTCACTAGTCTTCAACATTAAAAACTTGGTCAAGTACAAGGGACCATTGTTTGAGATCAGTCAAAATAACTAAGAGATACTTTCAGATGTCATCACATTAAGCATACCTCCTAAGACCAAGCCTCAAACATAGAGGATCTTGGAGTCTAGAGTGAAGAAACAGACTAGACATAGGGTCTACATGGAACACCTGGTATAGTGGAAGAACCACCCTAAATCTAAAGGTACTTGGGTGGAGGAAAACAACTTCAAATAGTTGGGTATTGACCCTTCTCTTATATCCCCTACTGTGCCTTAACTAATTTTGTGTAGAGTGGGAGAATGGTGTAGGAGCACCCAATGGTTGGTTGATCCAATCCATATTGTTTTTATTTTTAAGCCATCTATGACATGTTTGATTTTTCCCTAAGGTCATGTTGACCATAGTGTGTAAACCAATAGGGATGAGAGGTCTAAATAGGTCCTATGTATTATGTCTTTGTAATCTTGGAGGCTTAAGGGTTAAAGTCTCTTATTTGGTTATTTGGTGTTAGATGATGTCATGGTTATTTCATTGGGTCTATGGTGTGTTATAAGTCATATTAGAACCTAGCATGGAGTCTAGGTCTATCTAGGACTTAGCTAAAGTCATGGATTTTCAAAATTGAAAAAGTTGTAAAAATGTTGCAAAAAATTGCTTAGCAACTTTTACAACTTTTCAAAGTTGCTCAGACAAGATTGTCCAAACATCCTAAAAAGACCTAGGAGTTCCCTAATGGAAACCTAAGATAAACCTCAGACTATTTAAGTCATTTTTGGACCAAATACGGATGTTGGAGATTCTTATGTATGGAGCTTTGATTTTGGAATGTGAAAAATAGTGTATGGAGTTTGTGAAGTTTTGTGATCAGTGAATTGCAGAGGAATGTTTTGAGTTGTGTTGTGGATGGTAATCAATGGAGTTCTTATAATAGTGTTTTTCCTTGCATTTTATGTCATTAAATTAGGAGTTTTTGTTTATTTCCTTGTTCTGCATTAAATCTTTGTATTTTCCCTATTCACTGGTTCAAACTAGGAAGGTGTGTGAAATGGAGACCTAGCTCACTATCCCACCATTCAATTTGTACAACCTCTTGGGGATAGTGAGTATGCTCCATGTATATACATTGTACAAGAGCATGGGCCATGAAAATATTGGGAAGCATTTACAAAGTCTTTCCCTAGGCGAGTCTATGGTGAGCCCGACTAGGAAAGACTAAGCCACAATGGTGATAACTTATAGAGGTGTGCATGAAGCCACAAACTAGTGATTGGAGGTTTAAGAAAAGGTTATTTCCAAGAACTAGTCAGGAGGAGGGTGTCTAACCAATCCATTGGTTTTCCAAAAACTTGCAGACAAGCCATGTAATCAGAGAAGTCCTAAAACCCTCCCCAAAACACCTATTTTTGGTTAGGGGATTGTACGGAAGGGTGGAACCCTAAAACCTCAAAAATCCTTGAAACAAGAATCCATAATTAAGTTTCAAGTTTCTTTGATATCATTTGGGAGAAAAGTCCTATTTTTCTAGAATAAGATGCCTAATTGGAGCTCTTCCTTGTAGCCCTATTTTGTGAAGGATCCATGAGATCGGTAAGGAAGATATATGAAGTAAGACCTCTAAGACCTCTAAGTGAACAAAATAATTTTTTTTGAGAACCTCCTCACATCTTCAAGAGTCTATGTTAGTATTGGAGGTGGTGAGACCTTAGATGACATTAAGGTTTAGTGTGTATGTGAAGGAAGGAAAGTACCAAGAACTTAGCTAGTCTTGGTAGTTACTACATGATAGTTGGGTTGGTTAGTAGACCAGGAGATCAAGCCACAAAAGGTGTGTTAGGAATAATATTCCACCAATACAACTGGGGGGTTTGAATCAGCTGTATAAAAAATTATTGAACTTTAAACTTTGAATAACAACAATATCAAATCAAATGTACACAATGAATTCCAATACAATAACAAAATATTTGTTGTTGAGGAAACCCTATTAAAGGTAAAAATTTGGTGGAAATTAACACCCACTAATGATGTACTAAGAGTATAGTATCCTTGTTAGAAGATCTAGCCATGTTAGGAGCTGATTAAAACATTATAGTACACAATCCTTGCTAGAGGAGAGACCCTGTTAGGAGTTAAGAAAAATAAGGTAGGCTCACTTCCCAAAGAAGGTTATGTCCACCTTCAAAACTCACTGTTCGTAACACAAGTGTATTTAAAGAGATACATAATCTTGAACTGTTTGATAGAAACTCTCTTTGATTGATCAGTTTCAATGAAGTATATAATTTATCCTCTACTCTACATCCAGTAGACATAAGCTCACAACTTCCACAATCCTCTTTTACATCACATACATTGTGCCATATCTTTTCAAAAGAAAAGATCTTATATATATACCCTATTACAAAATACATGATTAGGTCATCCAATTAGGCTTTCCTAATATACAAATGATTACATAAATCCTTTCTAAGATATACACGGTATCTAAAATAAGTATACCACAATTACAATTCAATAATTAAGGACCAAAATCCGTAAATCATGCTCACCATTCATGATACATGCTACAACTCTGAAGTCAACTTCCAAATAGGTCATCTCCAGAATACATGACATAGATGATGTCATCCTACTTTCCATACCTTGCTAAGATCATTGAAAATTCTTTAGTACCCTATCTATCATCCCTTAAACTCACATACACTGAATCCTCATTGCCTGTAAGATATACCCAAAACTTAGAGACTTACCCTGTCAGCTTCCATTGTCACTGTCCAGTAACTAGTCTTCACTATATTTTTTGTAACTCAACCAATATGCAATATTATATCATGTGATCTTAGATATAAGATCAAAACATCTTCCTATACACACAACTAACTTTGCACATTTTGAAACATCCATACAGTACCCATACACTATAATAACCAACCTATTCTCTTCATAGAAACATATGTTGACATTAGTGACAAAACACAAATGAAAACAATAGTAATTCCAACATCATTGAACGTAGTGATTAAATATATTAAATGTATCCAAAAATCTCCCCAATACATTAGCAATATCCAAAAATCTCCCCCTTTGGCATTGATGGAAACATATGGGAAAATATATCAACCCAAAAGTATTCACTCAGTACCTTAAACACATAGTCTCTTTCCCCCTTTGACAACAATGGAAAAGGGTGCCATAAGTCATCAAGTGTCTTCAACAACTGTCTTCAACAACTATCTTCAATGATCACTCCCCCTGAGGAGTAGATCCATACATCAAGTTTAGAACATGATAAGGCTCTGAAAACCTCTGGATTGATGCATCCATGCATCATTTAATTCTCACTAGGAGGGGCCTGCACCCCAAGCATACCTCTGAGATACTCAAAGGAATCTTTTGGAAATGGCTTTGTAAAGATGTCAGCTATCTGTTCCTTTATGCTAATGTATTCCAACCTTATTTCTTTCTCTTCTACCTTATCTCTCAAGAAGTGATACTTAATAGATATATGCTTAGTTTTAGAGTGCATCATAGGATTATTTGACATGTTTACTGTACTTGTGTTATCACAATGGATAACCATTGGTTCAACAAAAGTTAGTCTAATATCTTTCAACATTTGTTTCATCCAAATAATTTGAGTGAAGTTAATAGCAACATCAACATACTATGATCCATCATTAGCTTGAGCTTTACATTCTTAATTTTTACTTAACCATGAAACCAACTTTTTCCCAAGGAAAAATGCACCTCCACTAGTACTCTTCCTATCATCAATATTCCCTGACCAATAAGCATCAGTATAAGCATGAAGTTCAAAGTCATCATTTCTATCATACCATAAGCCATATTCCATTGTTCCTTTCAAATATCTAAATATCCTTTTTACAGTAGCTAGGTGTGTATCTTTAGGTTCTACCTAATATCTAGCCACAATTCCAACAACATTAGCAATATCTAGTTTGGTGTGAGTTAGATATTGTAATCCACCAACCATTGATCTGTACTTGGTCTGAAAAAACTCTTTGTCTCATCATTATTTGTTAGTTTATGACTAGTCACCATGGGTGTACAAACAGGTTTACAGTCTTCAATTCCAAACTTTTTCAACATTTCTTTAAGATACTTAGTCTGAGAAATAAAAATCCCATTATTGCTCTGATTTATTTGCAATCTTAGAAAGAATTTCATTTCGCCTATCATGGAAATCTCACATTAATTTTCCATCTCTTTAGAGAATTTCTTACACAATTTATTATTTCCTCCAAAGATAATATCATCAACAAAAAGTATAAATTACCTCTCACCATAGTATGATCTTGTCCTTGTAGGTCCTATTAGCCCATTTTCCTATCATTGCAAAAATCCAAAGAAAATGGTCTATTCCTGTGAAACCCTAAGAAAGTTGCCATGTCCTCCTGCAATACATTTTTTACTAGCGAAGAAAATTTATGATGCTTTATGGCTTGCAAACTTAGCCAGGGATAGTTCAAGGTATATGTACGTTCTAGTTAAGATTGCATGTGCTTAAATGCAAAAACTAGTGAGATATGGCTTCTTGAAGGTCTGAGAAATAGGTCTTTTCTGCGTGCAAGGGTTTCGTAAAATTTGTCCAAGTCCATAAAAACCCTACCCAATTCTATTTTCTCACTACCTTTTTGGACCACTTAAAGTCTCCATTCTATACATGTTTTATTTTCTAAGGCCAAGCAGTTAAGTTTCTATTCAATGACTCCACGACTATAGTGTTTGCATCATCTCCTAATCTTGGCAGTTAGTGGCCTAACATCCAACAACTTAGCAAGTAGTTATAATTTCCTTCAGTCGCTGAATCTCCAAATGAAATGGCTAAGGCACTTAACATTCAATGATTATGAGAGGACCGTTGATGGTAATGTAGATCAATGGCCAGTGCTAGTTCTCGTAATGAAACCAAAGGTTAAGAAAATATCCAGCAAATGCGAGATTTCCTCAATCGTGTAATCTCCAAGTTTGATCATAGTCAAAGGATGGTCAAGGTTTTCTCTTTGTCGCCAGATCAAGTTGACTTAAGATAAAGGCTTGGAGATTGAATGTGAACTGTTGATGCAATCAAGATCTAAGGGTGATCATCAGTTCCCAGAATCAAACTAGGGGTCAAGAAAAGATTGCAAGATTATGCAAAAGCTTTGTTCACATGATCTCCAAACTAGACCCAGGTTAAGTAAATTTTTTAAGATCGTGAGTTTCCTTTAGTCGTGTATTCTCCAGATAAAAGATGATTTAAGTCAAGAGCTTGTTGATTCAGCAATAACCATAGATGGATGATCAAATCAAGGGCTAGCATTTAATCTCAGAAGCTGACCGAGGTTAAGGAAAAGATCTAACGATTCAATGATCAAAGCATTTATGTGAATTATAGTTAGGCCCAGGTTAAGTCAAAGTTAACATCAGGTTTTATTCTGGTAGTTAAGTCTTGTATTCAATGACATGGTGATTGAGTGTTCGCATGTTCTCCTGATCCTGGTGGTTAAGTTCTTAACATCTAGTGATCCAATGAATGGTTAAGCAGTGTGTTATTGCTGGATCTCGTAATGAAGCCACTAAGTCACAACACATCTAGCAATTTAATGGTGGCTATTGATGTAAGTGAAATTAGGTGATTGGCGCTAGTTTTCGTAATGAAATCTTGGGTTAAGAAAAAGGTTCAGAGATCATAAGAAATCCTTAGTCGCTTAATCTCCAGATCTAGGTTGAGTTAAGACCAAGCTTTGGGTGATGAATGAGAGCTGAAGATGAAGGGAAAGATTAACTAGCAATGTTTAATCTCAAGATTTAACTAGGGTCAAGTGAAATATTGAGCAATATCATGAATTCTTTGTTTGCATGTTCTCCTGATGAAGCCCCAGTTAAGTAAAGTGTTTAGCAAATTAGAGATGGCTTCGGTCACTGAATCTCTAGATCGAGCATGTGTTAAAGATGAAGGCTTGGAGTTTGAATATGACTCATTGATGCAGATAAGATCAGGTGGTGGTCATGTATTCTCTAGATAAAACCTTAGGTCAGGAAAATATTGTGAGATTATGCGAATGCTTTGTTCGCGTGATCTCCAGACCATACCCAGGTTAAGTAAAATGTTCCACGACCTAGCAAATGCCTTCAGTAGCTAGTTCACTAGATGACTTAGAGTTAAGGTTCTTGCTGAGGTCAAACTGGGTCCAGTTGCCAGGTGTTACTGATGTACTTTCTCCTAATTTGTCACCAAGGGAAATAATGATGTGGCTGGTTATTTTCATAAGCCTTACTTGACTATTGTTGATTAATAAGGATCATCTGATGTGCTGAGCAAGATGATGATCTAGGGATATGTTTTAAACTTAATCAATTAATCATTGAAGCCATAATTTTAAACTGATTAAGGGTTTCTCTGTAGGGTTTGATACAATAAGCCATAAACAATAAAGCCAAATAAGATTTGATTTTGTTCCAGGAGTTGTAGGTAAAAAATGATGAACAAGATATTAGGTAGCCATCTAATCTAATTTGATTTCCTGAGGGTGCCATGCTGGTTTAATGTAGAGGACTATTTTTTTGACAAGGGCAACTAAGGTTTGATGGATGTCAGTTATTTCCATGCCCTGATTCACGCAAGTTTACCAAGATGGTTCTGGCATTTAATTTTGTTGCCTGCAACAAGAAATTGGTAATTTGTAATTGTAGTTAGCTTGTTGATGATGAATCCTAAATAATTGTACAATCAGACTTGATCTGATTTTCCCAAGTTTCCAGGCTTTCCTAATTGCTTTCATTTCTTGTTGTGCCTATTGGTTGTTGACCTAATTTTGACCTAAATGATCCCAAGCTTGTTGCAATCCTTTATAAGGATTTTCAAGATCATTTAGTAGGGGTTCTTGATTCTCTATAATTTTCTTAGAGCTGGTTCCATGAGTGGTTCCTTCTATATATACTGTCCTCTTCTTCTCATATAGGGTGTTCTTGTATCCTTTCTAGTTTTTCAGAGGATAATTTATTGTAACAAGTTTTTCTTATGTATAAGATTTCAACATATTCACACTACTATCAGATTGTCTCCATTTGGTTCTTGATCTTATTGATTAGAGCATCAAGGGTGTTTTCATCTTTCTATTGTATGTCTACAAATGTCTGCAATAGAGTTGTTTTCATAGAAATAACCAAGTTTAGGATTGGTTTTCAGATGCGTATGAGTTGGGATATCAAGGGTATCTCAATCTTGTCTTTTAGTGGATACTAATTAATGTATTGCTTGTTTCTAGGTCTCTTCTAAGGGGAGGGTTAAAGTCCTTTGAATAGGTGATTGCATATCTGAGTACATAGGTGGATTGCTAAGTAGAATCTGATCAATGATGTATAATTGGTGTAAGGCATAAACATATTAGAATATGTTGTCTTATTATTTCATAGCTCTTTGTTGCAATGTTTATTTGACTATGTTGCCCAATGGATAAGGCAATGGTCTATGGTAGATTTGGAGTATTTCAGAGATCCATTCCACCCAAAAAACTCAAATGAAATCATTTGCCCTTTCATGTTTGATAGGAGGAGTTAGGAGCAGCCTCTAGTTTTTATGCTTACTCTATGCAAGAGAGATATTGCACAAGATATGGTCAACATTCACTGAGGTACTTGTTACCCAAATGAGTCTGAAAGATATTCCACAGTTATATATTTGTAGGCTTGTTGTTTGTCAAAAGAAGTCATGTGTGTGCAAATAAGGTATACCCACTTAAGTGATGTGGAGCTCAAAGTGAAGAAGGTCTTTGCACCTTGTGTTGTTGGACTTTTCTTGTCCCTTTTCTGCTGATGGTACCGAGTTTGTATTCCAAGTTCTTAGTCCCATAATTTGGTCCTCAATTTCCCACCTAGGAAAGGGGGTTGCAAGAAAAAACACCAACAAGATGGAGACTCTGCTAGGGAATAGAGATGATATAGTCATGATAAATCTAGTTTGATATCTCTGGTGTTATAAATAAGCTATAAATAATGTAGGTACGAGTAGAGCTAGACTCCTGGCTAGCTTATTTATCTTATCCAGTGGTTACCATTGAAAGTATAGAGTTAGATTCAATGTTTTTAAATCTTCTCACCAAGTGTGGGTGGTGAATCTGGAGTTCTCTTTTTGGTCAGTGCATGTTTAAGAAAAGAATATGAATTTGTAGTTTCTAATAAATAGTTTATAAAATCCTGGTGAAGTTTTGGTTGGTTGAAAGGAGATACAAAAAAAGTACAACATTTTCCTCTTCAAGGAGTTGGTGACTCTACAAGAAAAAAACTTGATGGAGCTACAAAGAAGGATCTAGATCTACCCTACTTCCCAGTCAACAAGTTAAGTTTTAACTAGAGTACCTCCAGGTATTTTTATTTTCATGTGCCTTTCTTTTATGAAAATCAGTTTTGAAGAATGTCTCCCTGTCAAGTGTTTAACACTAGTGTAAAGGGATGAGTGATAGTGGGTAGTTCCTTATGGAGGAATACATGCCCTTTTGTTTTGATGGCATTGAAGATGCCCCTAATGAGTTTCCTACTAATATTAGGGAATATCTACCAATTTTTAGTGGTAATGGATCATGTCTAGCAAGAGAACATTTAGTTGAGCTTGCTGACTTAATGTGTGAGTTTGTGATTGATCATGAAGATGTTTCCATGAGGATTTTAGTGCATACATTGACTGAAAATGCAAGGGATTGGTTCTTATCCCTTCCTTCATGTTCAATCCCTTCTTGGGATGTATTAAGAGCAACATTTTTGAACATTTTGATGAAAGATCTGGTCTAGATGTGTGTCAAATAAAAGATAAAGATCAAATACAAGAATTAGTGTCTCTATTGATCCCGCCATCCATGATTTTGATTATGAAAATTTTCTCATCAAAATTTCTACTCTTAAGAAGAAACTTGCATATTCTGATGCTGAGATTTGATAGTTAGAGGAGGACAAGAGATTGTAAGAATTGGCAGCTCTTTATGTTGATCATGAAAAGTCCAACTATTCTAATGTTGATTCTCATTATGTAGAAAGTATTGACTATGAGGCTAACATTGAGGTTAATGCATATGAGGATGTTGAAGATGGATATGTGGTTGACAATGTTCTATTTTGTCTATAGATTTTTCTTCTTATCAACATGGGAAGGAAACCTTATTGTCCCGATTTGAGGATATTTTTTGTGAAAGGCAAGAAATTGAATATGATGCAAATGATGATTCCTATAGTGTTTTCTTTGCACAATATGATTTGAGGCCAGAGATGTCAGTCCTTGTTTTAGACAGGGATGATGCTCGCAACATTAGGGGTGAGGCTAGTAAAAATGAATTTAAGGTCCAAAGTCCATTGAGAAGTGAAAAGATCTCAACACTCTTGGTTGATGAATTCCAAAGGTATGCACCTAATATGGACTATAATTTGCAACTCCCCATTGACATATCCTTTGACACTGAAGATGATGTAGGTGTTCAAAGTGATGATGATGATCCATGTTTGTTAGAGTTCCCCTCATGTAGCGACTTTGCAAAAGAAGAGGATGAAGACCATGACAATTTGTTTTTCTATCATGATGATTCTAGTGATGAGAAAGTTTCTTTTTCATATCCTTTTCCTTCTTTTGCTAAGTATGATAGTGAATGTGATAGTATTGAAGACTTTTTCTTTAATGATTGGGACATCAAATATTCTGATCAAAATGATGATGCAAATCAATTGTCCCTATGTCATAGTGTTTGTGAAAGATACCTTCACTTGGTTCATGATCCATTTCATGAAGATATCATAGAGGAACCAAGTTTCTCAATGGTTGAAGTAGTACATGAAGGTAAATCAGAGGATCTAAGTCCTTCTCAGCCAGGTAATTTTATAGTAATGCATAATGATCACTTTATTTAATATTCTAATGTATTACTAGATGAATGTTATATGTCCAGTCCACAAGATGAAATAAATGATGCTCCATACTTCTTGAGTATGGAGATGATGGCTATGACTGGAAAAACATGGGCAACAACAATTGTAGCTTTAGTTTTTATACCAAAGGTGCTCATATATGTTGGTAGAAAGATGATCATGACAGTTTCAGGTGGCTGGTCACATATGTGGATGAAAATTAGACCTTTGACTCAGGAGGGTTTTGATTTTCCTTTGGTGGCCCAAGGCCACCAAGTAAAGTTTTTATCTTGTAAAATATTTGTAAATAATTTCTTTTCTGTTGTGTGTTTCCCTTCTTGTTTTCCTAGTTCGTTCTTCCTATATTTTTTGAGAAGGTTTCCCTATCAATTTTTATCCAGTGGGTGGTTTGCTTCCTCTAGTAATTCTAAGTCCTTGCATGGGCACAAGTTACCCATCATCCCCAGACAAAGCCATTGTTAGCCCATTTTCCTGTCATTGCAAAAATTCAAAGAAAACGGTCTATTCCTATGAAACCCTAAGAAAGTTTCGATGTCTTGCTGCAATAAACTTTTGACCAATGAAGAAAATTTATGATGTTTTATGGCTTGTGAACTTATCTAGGGATAGTTCAAGGTGTATGGAAGATCTAGTTAAGATCGCATGTGCTTAAATGCAAAAACCAGTGAGATATGGCTGCTTGAAGGTCTGAGAAATAGGTCTTTTCCATGTGCAAGGGTTTCATAAAATTTGTCTAAGTCCAAAAAAACCCTACCCAATTCTATTTTCTCACTACCTTTTTGGGCCACTTAAAGTCCCCATTTTGCACATGTTCAATGACTCCGCGACTAAAGTGTTCGCATCATCTCCTAATCTTGGCAGTTAGTGGACTAACATCTAGTAACTTAGCGGGTGGTTATAGTTTCCTTCAGTCACTAAATCTCCAAATGAAATGGATAAGGCACTTAAGATTTAGTGATTACATGAGGATCATTGATGGTAATGTGGATCAATAGTTGGCGTTAGTTCTCGTAATGAAACACAAGGTTAAACAAATATCCAGAGAATGTGAGATTACCTCATATACGTAATCTTCGAGTTTGATCATAGTTAAAGGTTGGTTAGGGTTTTCTCTTTATCACCATATCAAGTTGAGTTAAGATAAAGGCTTGGAGATTGAATATGAACCGTAGATGCAGTCAAGATCTAATGGTGATCGCCAGTTTGAAGAATCAAACTAGGGGTCAAGAAAAGATTGTGAGATTATGCAAAAGCTTTGTTCACATGATCTCCATTCTAGACCCAAATTAAGTAAAATTTTCTAAGATCATGAGTTTCCTTTAGTTGTGTATTCTCCAGATAAATGATGAGTTAAGTCAAAAGCTTGGCGATTTAGTGATAACTGTAGATGGAAGATCAGATTAAGTACTAGCATTTAATCTCAGAAGCTGACCAAGGTTAAGGAAAATATCTAGTGATTCTACAATCAAAGCATTTATGTGAACTCTACTTAGACTTGGGTTAAGTCAAAGTTAACATCAGGTTTGATTTTGGCATTTAAGTCTTGTATTCAGTGACTTGGCGATTGAGTGTTCACATGTTCTCCTAATCCTAGCGGTTAAGTGCTTAACATCTAGAGATCCAATGAATGGTTAAGAAGTGTGTTGTTGCTGGATCTCATAATGAAGTGGCTAAGTTACAAAATATCTAGCAATTTAGCAGTGGCCATTGATGTAAGTGAAATCAGGAAAATGGTGCTAGTTCTCGTAATGAAGCCCTATGTTAAGCAAAAGGTTTAGAGATCACAAGAAATCCTCAGTCTCTTAATCTCTAGATCTATGTTGAGTTAAGACCAAGCTTTGGGTGATGAACGAGAACCAAAGATGAAGGGTAAGATCAACAACTAACGTTTAATCTCAAGATTTAACCAGGGTTAAGTGAAATATTGAGCGATCTCGTGAATGATTTATTTGTGTGTTCTCCTAATGAAGCCCTAATTAAGTAAAGTATTCAGTGAATTAGAGATGGCTTCAATCACTGAATCCCCAGATTGAGCATGGGTTAAATATGAAGGCTTGGAGTTTGAATACGAGTCGTTGATGCAGATAAGATCAGGTGATGATTGTGTATTCACCAGATGAAACCTCAGGCCAGGAAAAGATTGCAAGATTACGTGAATGTTTTTTTAGCATCATCTCTAGACCATACCTAGGTTAAGAAAAATGTGTCATGACCTAGTGAATGCCTTCAATCACTAGTTCACCAAATGACTTAGAGTTAAGGTGCTTGCCGAGGTTAAATTGGGTCCAGTTGCCAGGTGATGTTGATGTACTTGCTCCTAATTGGTCACTGAGGGAAATGATGATGTGGCTGGTTATTTTTAAATGGCATAATTAATTGTTGTCAATTAATAAGGATCATCTAATGTGATGGGAGAGATGATCAAGGGCTATGTTTTAAACTTAATCAGTTAACTGTTGAAGCCAAAATTTTAAATTGATGAAGGGCTTCTTTGTAGGGTTTGATACAATAATCCATAAATGCCAAAGCCAAATCAGATTTGATTTTGTTCCAAGACGGTTGCAGGTAAAAAATGATGAACAAGATATCAAGTAGTCATCTAATTTGATTTTCTTTCTTGAGCATTCCATTTTGGTTTAATGAAGAGGACTATTTTTTTGACAAGGGCAGCTAGGGTTTAATGGATGTCAGTTATTTCCATGCCCTGATTCACACAAGTTTACCAAGTTGGTTCTGGCATTTAATTTTTTTGCCTGCAACAAGAAATTGGTAATTTGTAATTGCAGTTAGCCTGTTGATGATGAAGCCTAAATAGTTGTACAATCATATTTGATATGATCTTCCTAGGTTTCCAGGCTTTCCTGATTGCTTTCATTTCTTGTTTTGCCTAGTGGTTTTAGACCTAATTTTGACCTAAATGATCCCAAGCTTGTTGCAATCCTTTATAAGGATTTCCAAGATCATTTAGTAGGGGTTCCTGATTCTCTGTAATTTTCTCAAAGTTGGTTCCATGAGTGGTTCCTTCTGCATATACTTCCCTCTTCTTCTCATATAGGGTGTTCTTGTTAGGAATAGTCCTAAGAGATAGTTGAGAGGGGGGGGGGGCTAAATCAGTTATCTACAAGTTTCAATTCTTTATCCAATTAAGTATACTTAAACATAAAGCATAAACACAATGAAAGAACACATGAACACAACACCAATATTTTGGTTACGGGGAAACCCAAATATGTAAAAACCCTGGTGGGACTTGATACCCACTAATATTCTGTACTATTGTATAATGATCCTTGTTAGATCCTTTACCTTGTTGGGAGTAGCTTTACAATATATTAAGTATAGTAGACCTGGTCAAGGGTTAGACCCTGTTAGGAGTCTTTTACAATTATCACTATTAGAGGAGAGGATGCACTATCTGAGAGCTCACTACTCAAAGGAGCGAAGGCTACAACCTTTTGAATAACAGATACACACTGTATCTGGATCTTGGTGAACTGCACTTTGAACTACTATCTAGATTAGTTCCAATGAATAGCATAAACTCTTTACTTGGTCACATAGATCTTCTTCTGATGGCTCAACACTTAGCACACTCTAGTTTGCTCTACTTAATCAACTATGAACCACACTCAAGCAATCACAAATGACTACCTATAAATATCTTTCCTCTAAATGATATAATCAAGTCGGCCTATTAGAACCACATTGAAATCATAATAGAGAAACCATAACAAAATCCAACAAAAATTTTGTTGTCTCTACTATGCACGCAACATATTCTGGGACCTATCTTAATAAGATAAATGTAGACGCATGCTACACACTGTCGGCTCTACCAAAACAACTAAAACTTGCTCCTCAAGTTTAATTAACTCATGCGCTCTTAACCAAACATCAATAACTCTTCTCTAAGATTAAATCAAAGGGTGCATACCCCAAAGATAGGCACAACTCAATAACCAATAAAATCTCTATTGGCTCTTCTGAATAAACACAGGAAACTACTACTGGTGAATAGCGACTGCATAACTTCACTTCTACTAACTAGCTAACTATGCGTCCATAACTAAAACATCAATGATATGTCTTCAACATATATCCAAGGGTGCAAGCCTCCATGATAACTATATGGACAACCATACATAGAACACTATTTGTTAATCTGTTAGGAACACTGCTGACACAAGCTGCTATATAACTGTTTGTACTAATAGTTAACCTCTACGCCCATGATATCATGTTGATATCATGTCCATGCTATATATACTAAAAGCTTACTAAATAATACTACCATGCATGCTACTTTCCATATGTTGTCATCAATGACACACATACAGTCAGTACTGGCCTACTGGAAAATCTCCAACAATCTCCCCCTTTGGCATTGATGGAAACATGTGGAATGAAAAACCACCACCGACCCAAATGAACATTTCTTTTATAAAATTCTCCATTTCCTCTACTGAACTACTATCACAACTAAATACTGCTCCCCCTAAGTATATTACTCCTTTTGTTTTTCATGACTTTGTATACTACTCCCCCTTTGACATCAATGGCAATGGGCGCCATTCATTTTAAGCACCGGTACTAATCCTAAGGTAGAGTAGTTAAACTTCCATTAGTCCCTAAGGACTAATGTCTTTCCTTCTTTCTTCTAAGTAGAATCAGGGAAGGGAATTACTCCCAACTTCTTCCTGAGATACTCAAAAGTGTCCTTAGGCAAGGGCTTTGTGAATATGTCTACCAACTGATCTTTAGTATTCACATAGTCCAACTTGACTTCTTTCTTTGCCACTTTCTCTCTTAGCAAGTGATACTTGATCTCAATGTGCTTTGTCTTTGCATACATCATAGGGTTCTTTGACATATTGATAGTGCTAGTGTTATCACAATGAATAACAATAGGATAATCAATCTGAATTCCAAAATCCTTTATCATCAACTTGGTCCATACAATTGTAGAACAATTCAAGGTTGCTAAAACATACTCCACTTCTGCTATTGACTGAGAAATACAATTTTGTTTCTTGCTTGTCCAAGTGACAAGTCTATCACTAAGAAACACTACTCCACCTAATGTACTCTTTCTATCATGAACACATCCTGCCCAGTCTACATCAGTGTACACATGAAGCTCAACATTTTCTAAATTAGGATACCATAGACCATAGTCTATAGTGCCTTGTAAGTATTCGAATATCCTTTTTACTACCATGAGATGAATTTGTTTAGGCTTTGCTACAAATCTTCCAACTATGCCAACTGCATTGGAAATATCAGGTCTAGTCTGAGTAAGATAGATAAGTTTGCCAATCATAGACTTATATAATGTAATATCAACTGCTGGTGAGTCATCTTCCTTTGTAAGCTTGCATCTAGTAATCATAGGTGTTCCTACTGGCTTGTAATGATCCATCTTTAATTTATTTAATATTTCTTTCACATACTTAGACTAATTAATGAAAATACCTTTCTCTATCTGCTGCACATTCAATCCCAAAAAGTACTTGATAGGCCCAATCAAACTCATCTCAAATTCATTCTACATCTCCTTAGCAAATTCAGCAATAAGTTTGTTTTTACCTTCAAAGATAATGTCATCAACAAATATAGCTACAAGTAACAAACCTTCAGATGTCTCTCTAATGAATAGATTACAATTTGCGGCTCCTTTCTTGAATCCAATCTTTGTTAGGTATCCATCTAGTCTCTCATACCATGCTTTAGGGGCTTGCTTAAGTCCATAGAGGGCCTTCTTCAATCTGCGTACCATATCAGGTCTATCTGATAAGGTGAATCCTTCTGGCTGCTCAATGTATACTTCTTCTTTCAAATCTCCATTCAAGAATGCTAACTTGACATCCATCTAATAAACTTTGAAGTTTTTGACTATAGCATAGGCTAAAAACAACTTAATAGCTTCTAATATTCTCACATGTGTAAATGTGTCTGAATAATCAATGCCTTCTCTTTGCACATATCCTTTACATACTAATCTTTCTTTATTTCTTACAACTATACCATCTTCATTCATCTTGTTTCTGAATATCCACTTTGTTCCAATCACATTCTTATCACTAGGTCTTGGGACCAGTTCCCAAGTGTCATTCTTAGTAATCTGATCAAGTTCTTCTTTCATAGCATCATGCCAATTTGAATCATTACAAGCATCTTCAACACTTAAAGGTTCAATCTGAGATAGTAACATACCACATCACTGCTAGTTGAGTTCTTTGCTTGTGATTTTGTTAAGACTTTTCCACTCTGATCTCCAATGATGTCTTTCTTGGAATGGTTTCTAGATGTAAAATTTGAAGCTTTAGTTGATGCTGACTCATCATTCTTAGGAGTTTCTTCTTCACTTGTCTCAGGGTCATTGAATAACACATCAATACTATCAAACATTTCTTCAATTACTGTCTCACTAGTGGAGGGTCTGGGTTCTTCTTCAATCATGGGTGAGTAATCATGATATCTTTCTTGAACCATAAAATTTTCATCAATCTTAACATGAGCACTCTCAATGATCTTTTTCAATCTTAAATTGAAACATCTATAAGCTTTACTTTTAGTAGAGTAACCAAAGAAAATACCTTCATCACTTCTTGCATCAAACTTGCCTACTACTTCATCCCTCTTGATGTAGCACTTGCTTCCAAAGATTCTAAAGTATTTTATTTTGGGAATATTACCAAACCAAAGCTCATATGGTGTTTTGTCAGCCTAGGCCTCAATTGAATTCTATTGATGGTGTAGACTGTTGTATTGATTGTATCTCTCCAATAGGTGTGTGCAACTTTTCCTTCTATCATGATGGTGCACGCTGTATCAAGAATGATCCTATTCCTTCTCTCTACAATTCCATTCAGCTGAGGGGTTCTAGGTGCACTTAACTATCTCTTTATGCCATCTTCTTCGTAGTACTCATAAAATCTATCAGAGGTGAATTATCCTCCTCTATCTGATCTCAAACATTTTATCTTTAATCCAGATTCATTCTCAACCTTATCTTTGAATATTTTGAACTTATCAAATGCTTCTAACTTATCTTTCAAGAACACAACCCACATCATCCTAGTATAATCATCAACAAACAAAATGAAATACCTTTCACCATAGTATGATCTTGTTTGAGTTGGACCACATAGGTCTATATGAATCAGATCCAACTTGTTCTCTACTAAATTGTGTTTGCTCCTGAATGAATTCCTCACATGCTTTCCCATCACACATTCCCTGCATATTGTATTAGGTAGGAGGAGGGGCCCACCAATCCCTAGATGGAAGGAAGGCTAAAATGTTCTCAGGTGCTCGCTTCACTTCTTTCTTTGATCCTTCCTTTCTACAAAAGGATTGGAATTGGCTAGTGTCGAAAATATTTGTTAGATGGGTGAACAACTATTTGACATTTTGACACCCCCTTGACTTTAGAATAGTAGGGCCTCCATACCGGTACTCGATAGGATACTAGCCTCTATTGAAAGGTGGGAAGGAGAGAGGGGGGAGGTAGTCTTAGGGGTTCTCACAAGATAGGGAGAGAGCCCCCCCCCTTTCTATAGCTAGAGTAGGGAAAGGTAGGGCTCGGGGTCTCCCCACCCCTTTATAAGAGTTAAATGATATGGGCCTCCTTAGGGCACTCCACCTGTGCAGCTATTCCCTTCCTCTAACCATGGCTTGTCATGCCTATATGAAATAGAAAGAAAGGAATGGGGCCCTAGGTATAGTGCTTAAACATGGAAAAACCCCTGCCTTCCAATTCGCCCCTCTGCATGGAGGCTTGATGACCCCTACCTTATGCCACAACCAACTGTCATCAACTTTAGCAACAAAACAACTTGCTTCTGAATTGAGTTGAAAAACATTACCTCTTGTCTTTGAGCCTGATGCAATCATAACACCATTCTTTTTGTTAATGATGCATTTGTCATCTTTGAACTCCAACTAATATCCTTTTCCAAGTAACTATCCAATGCTGAGATGGTTATGTTTCAAACCATCAACATAGAGGACATCATCAGTACTATTTTTTCCATCCAAGGTGATGGCTCCTCTACCAACTAATGGTTTAGGAGTGTTGTCTCCAAATCTGACCATACCACCATTGTATTTGTCTAGATGAACAAATCTACCTTTATCACCTGTCATGTGATGTGAATAACCAATATCTATAATCCAGTCTGTCCTTATATCTGCTTGGGAAATCAATGCTAGCTCTTGTTTCTCTTTCACATCTTTATGTTCTATCTTATTATTCATTTTGTTTACAATAGCAATGAATCAAATTTCTTCTTCACTTTATTCTTCATCTGAAACTCAATCTCTAGCAAAGTAACATTCCTTAGAGTACTTAGGCTTGTAATCCTTTTTGAACTTTCTAGCTCTAGTAGGACACTTAGATGAAAAGTGACCTATCTTATTACATGAAAATAACTTAAATGGTAATTAACCTTCATATTTACCTTTTCCTTTCTTTTCTCTTTTGGAAATCATAGAAATAAAATCATCTAAAGTTTTCTCTTCATCATCATCATCAAAATTACTAGAAGTGTTTGCAAATTTCTTACCATGAACTGTTGCTTTGAAGGCTATCTCAGTTTTAGGTTCTGTCTTCAATCTTGAAATCTCAAAAGCTAAGATTTTGCTGATCAAGGTCTCTCTCTTGAAATTAGATGCAAGCTACATGGTCTCATCAAGGATTTTGATCTTTCTTTCATATTATGGGGTGAGAGTAGTCATAAACTTGTCCATAATATCTTCCTCTGAGATCTCTCCACCATTGTTCCTGATTCTAGCAACTGCTTCATTGATCCTTTGATTATAAGCTCTGATGTTTTCTTTAGGTAGCATCTCTAATGCATTGAATCTTTTCTTCCATGTCTTTCTACGTGCATCCTTTTCTTGTTTGTCTCCTTCAAATATGTCTTCTAGGTACTTCCATATCTTGTGGGCAGTGTCTACCTTCTTTATCTCTGAAAACTCACTATCAGATAGGGCACTGATAAGGGCTTCTTTAGCAATAGAATTTTGATGAACAATTCCTTTTGTGTGTCAGTAGCATCATCCTTTGCAAGGTCTTCTAAGGTAGGAATCTTGGTTGCTTTGATAGTTACATTAAAAACTTCAAAGGCAATGCACTACAAATGAGTCACCATTTTGTTCTTCCAATCAAGATAATTCTCTCCATCAAACTTAGGAATCTCTTTTCTGAAGTATGACATCTAATCAACATCAAGCTATTAAACTTTCTCTCTAAGGCACTTGGCTCTGATACCAATTGTTAGGAATAGTGGTGCAGGGGCACCTAGAGAACATGGCCCTCACCATTGCATGCAATTTTGTTGTGTGATTCTCTTAATGAGCCTTGTAAGTAAAATAAAGGTCTGAGGACTAGTTTGAGTAAATGGCAATGTTAGTAGGGGTTTAGAGGTCCTTAGAAGTCCTTTGGATAGGCCTCAAGGCTAGTTATTTCTTTTGGGCATAAAGCCATACTGTCAAGACAAGGGTCTTTTAAAAATTTTAAAGTCATTTGAAGTTAGAAATAGGGATCAAAAGCCTAAGAGTTAGCTAGGAAGAGTCCTTAGGCTTAGGAAGTTAAGAGTTAGCAAGTTTATAAAAGTTGTAAACAAAGTTGCACAAGTTGCAAAGTGCAACTTTGCAATTTTGTAAATGTTGCTTGGCTATCCCCTAAAATGGTGGAAATGAACCTTTAGCATGATAGCAGACCTAATAATGGAATCTAAAAACCTAAAAGATCATATATAAGCCTAATAAACCCTAAAAGTTTCCATAAGGTGCGTGTCTAAGTACGGATAGGTGACTGGTGTAACTGCTCCGTACATGAAAAGGATAACAATGAATGAAATGAAGGCCTTTGTGTGCTATTTTTGATACTATAATAGTTTGGCATTGTAGTTAGTCTTGTTTGAAGTAGTTTTGATTCATTAGTTAGTGTGTAAATAGTTTTCTTTTATAAAGCTTGCAATTAGTTTGTGTGTGCTAGTCTGTTGTCCTGAACCAGGTAGTTGAACTTGTAAGCAATGAAGCTCACTAGCCCATTGTACACTTAGTATGACCATTTGGGGATAGTGAGTAGGTTCAATGTACCATATGTGTGTAGGAGGAGGGCCCTTCAAAACCTATGGAGGCATTTTTAATCTCTTGCCCTAGGCGAGCTTGAGCAAGATCGGTTAGGGAAGAGTGTTGTTGTAGTGCTTGAAACTTGTAGGGTTGTGAAGAAAATGAAGGAAGCAAGCATGGAATAGTTAGGGTGGGTGTGTAAAGGTCCTTTGATAAGAAGGAGGAGTTTTTGGAAATCCCACAGAGCACCAAACCAAACTAAGGAGCAGACAGGCCTAGAAACCCTCCAAACCCTCATTTTGTGCAGAGGTATAGTACGACCTTCCTGAGACCCAAAACCTAGAAAATATCTAAGGGGTGGTCAAATGAATGAAAGTATCTTAAGGAATTTTGTGAAGGTCAGTGGAGGAATTTGGAGTATTGGCCTGATTTCTCGGAGCAGGAGGGCTAATTGGAGCTCCCTTCTAGTAGCCCTGTTTTGGTAAGAAAGTGAAGAATCGATAGAAAAGCTAAGAGCTTAGGGTTGACCTAGGAATTGAAACAAGTATTTCAAGAGATCTTGAATCATCTCCATGACCCTACAAATTGCAAGCAAAGGATTGTGAATAAAGACCTTTGGAAAGCTTGAAAGCTTTGTGTGTTCCTTACTCAACATGGAAGCCTAGCAATTGACAAATGAAAAGTTTTTGATCAAGGTAGAAGAGTGAGGTTTAGGATTAGGGGATCTAAGCCTGAAGAAGATCCTATAGGTCCATTTGGTGTACTTTCAAGGCACCTGAAGTCTCAAACATAGACAAAGAAGCATGAACTAGTGATTAGTTCATCCCCTCTCCCTATCAAGTGGTATTAGAGCCTTATAAAGGTGTGGGAAAAGTAATTATAGAGAAAGGTGGATGCTTTCACCTACTAAATATAGTGGCTCAAGCAAGATGGTGACCAATGTGGAATTGGCCAAGAAAGTAGAAGAGAAAGAGGAGGATAACAGGTTATTGAGAGAGAGACTAGCACAATTGGAGTGGTTATTAAGTGATGTCAGAGACAAGGCAGATAGAGTTAAAGACAAGATGGAGAAAAAATAAGAGAAAGAAGCCAAAGAGAAGGAGCTTTAGTTGGAGGAGGAAACCCCAACACCAGATCCTACTATACCAGAAGAGCCTTTCTTGAAGGCATTAAAGGAAATGAATAGCAAAGCTTTGGAAGGCATCCCTTTGTTTAGTGGCAAGTTGGATCTAGATCTGATCATGGATTGGATTGATGGGACAGAGAACCATTTTTAATGTGATGGTGTCTCTGATGCTCAGAAGGTCAAAGTAGCAAAGTCAAGGTTGAGGGGCTCCACTTTAACCTGGTGGAAATTTGTCCAAATAGAAAGAGAAAAGGAAGGGAAGAGCCCCATAGTTACTTGGAAAGGAATGGTGACTAAAATCAGGTAGGCTTATATTCTTGATGATTATGAGATAAAATTGCATAGGAGAAGGTAGAACCTTAGACAAAAAGAGATGGATGTACACTCTTATACTGAAGAATTTCAAAAACTATGCCTAAGGTCCAAGGTTGTGGAAGATGAAAGCATTAGGTTGGGAAGATACTTGAATGGTCTTAAATGGTCCATCCAAGAAGATATGAGCCTTGTCACTCCTAAAATAGTCCATCAATGTTACCAAATTGCTTTAAAGGTGGAAGAGAAAGGAAAGAGGAAGCAAGATCAGACCTCAAAGAATAGAGGAAGAGGTAGAGATGGTAGAGGACATAGGGGAAGCTATGGGGGTAGAAACAATGACAATAAACCTCAAGGTGAGTCCAAGCTGACTGAACAAAGTGGAGAGACCAGCCAAAGGGGTGGTTCAAGCAAAGGTAGAGGATTTGGAGGAAGAGGTAGATCACCTGGAGGAAGAGGACCATCTTATTTTTCCACCATGAAGTGTTACCACTATCAGCAATTGGGGCATCCTGCCTATAGGTGTCCTGAAAAGGATCATCTTCATAGGTGACAAGAAAGTAGCATATGTACATGAAGATAATTCAAGTATGAAGTCTCCTGACATTCAATTGGATTCAGAGAGTGGTGAAAATTTGATGATAAAGAGGGTCCTAATTAGAGAACCAGTCAAGGAGGAGCCCAAACAAAGAAGGTCACTCTTCAAGGTAAGATGTAAGATAATGGGAAAAGTCTACAAAGTTATCATAGACTTAGGGTCTACTAATAACATTATCTCTGAGGAAGCCATTACCAAACTCAAGATTCCTAAAATACCTCATAGCACTCCTTATAAGGTCACATGGTTGAATAAAGGGTAGCATGTCTTGGTTAATGAGCAAGCATGGATTGAGTTCACCATAGGTGGGTATAAGGACAAGCTCTTATGTGATGTTTTGCCAATGGATTCCTCTCACCTATTACTAGGTAGGCCATGGTAGTTTGATAGAAAGGCTATGCACAATGGTGAACTCAACTCATACACTTTTGTGAAGAATGGTGTGAGCTACAAAATTCAGTCTTTACTTGAACAAGACAGCCAAGGAAGTGGACCTAATGTACTAATGTTGAAGGGGAAAGATTTCATGAAGACTCTTGAGAAAGAAGGAGTGGGTTATGCTATTGTAGTGAAACCCAAGGAGGACATAGAGACCAAGAAGGAGAGCATACCTCAAGAAGTGTAGCAGATTTTGAAGGAGTTTAAGGACATTATATCAGATGGAGCACCTGCAACCTTGCCACCTAAGAGAGAAATCAGCCATCAAATTGATTTGATTCTAGGGGCATCATTGCCAAATAAGGCACCTTACAAGCTAACTCCTGAACATAATAGGGAAGTTGCAAAGAAAGTAGAAGAATTGATGGATCAAGGGCTAATAAGAAAGAGCATCAGCCCATGTGCTGTTCCTACTATTTTGGCACCCAAGAAAGGAGGAACATGGAGATTGTGTACAGACTCCAGAGCCATTAACAAGATCACAATCCGGTATAGGTTTCCCATACCTAGGTTTGAAGATCTAATGGATTGCCTAGGAGGGGAAAGATATTACACAAAGATAGACCTTAAAAGTAGTTATCACCAAATAAGAATAAAAGAGGGAGATGAGTGGAATACATCTTTCAAAACCATTGAAGGACTCTATGAATGGCTAGTCATGTCATTTGGTCTCTCCAATGCTCCAAGCACATTCATGAGGCTCATGAATGAGGTGTTGAAAGAATTCATAGGTAAATTTGTGGTAGTCTATTTAGATGACACATTAATTTTCAGCATGAGTAAAGAAGAACATTTAAAGCATCTCAAGATTGTATTGTCTAAATTAAAAGAGGAACACCTAACCATCAATCTATATAAGTGTGACTTTATGAAGTAGGAACTAGTCTATTTAGGCTTTGTTCAATCTCAAGGAGATCTAAATATGGATGACACTAAAGTTGTAGCAATATTAAGTTGGCCAACTCCCAAGAATGCCAGTAAAGTGAGGAGTTTCCATGGCCTAGCTCAGCACTATAGAAAGTTCATCAGGAACTTCAGTGGGATATGTTCTCCAATGATGGAAACCATCAAGGGTGGAATGAAAACTAAATTTGTGTGCACACTTGCAGTAGATAAGGGATTTGAGACATTAAAGAAAGAGGTAGCTACTAAGCCTATTCTAAGGTTGCCAACCTTTGATGAACCCTTTGTCATTGAATGTGATGCTAGTAACATAGCAGTAGGAGGAGTTTTGAGTCAAAGCAATAGACCAGTGGCTTTCTTTAGCGAGAAGATAAATGTAGCAAAGCAAAAGTACTCTTCCTATGATCTAGAACTTTATGCACTTGTTCAATCCCTTAGGAAGTGGAGGCATTATCTTTTTCCCAAAGATTTTGTAGTGTTCACTGACAATCAAGCTTTGAGCTTTCTCAACTCTCAAGATAGGTTGAGTCATAGACATGTCAAGTGGGTGGAGTATTTATAGTCTTATACCTTCACCATCAAGCACAAGAAGGGGAAGCTCAACAAAGTAGTAGATGCCTTGAGTAGAAGGTTGCTCACTGTTCAGGAAGTCCAAATGAAAAGCAATATAGGATTGGATAACTTCAAGGAGGTTTACCAATCTGATGAAGACTTTGTAGCAGCATACAAGGTGTGCCAAGAACATTTAAATAACTTTCATGGTGAGTTTGTAGAGTATACATTGCAGAATGGGCTCTTATTTAAAGGAGGACAATTGTGTGTTCCAAGAGGATCCATAAGGGAGAACCTCATTCAAGAAAAACACAATGGAAGTTTGAGTGGTCATTTTGGCCTCAACAAGACCTTGGAATTGGTCCAAAGGTACTACTATTGGCCTAAAATGCAAAGAGATGCCAGGACCTATGTTGAGCAATGCATCATATCTCAAAGAGCCAAGGGTACTTCTACAAATGTAGGAATGTATCAGCCTCTCCCAAAACCAAGCAGACCATGGGAATGTGTAAGTATGGATTTTGTGGTTGGTTTACCTAGGACAAAGACTGGCTTTGATAGTATCTATGTTGTAGTGGATAGATTTAGTAAAATGAGTCATTTTATCCTATGTAAAGTCACTCATGATGCAAGTCATATTGCCTATTTTTTTTCAAGGAAGTTGTAAGAATTCATGGCTTTCCAAGTAGTATTGTATCTGATAGGGATAGCAAATTCATGGGACACTTTTAGAGGTCCTTATGGTAAAGACTAGGTACCGATCTAGCATTTAGTTTAGCTTACCATCCTCAAAATGATGGTCAAATTGAGGTGGTTAATAGGACACTTAGAAATTTGTTAAGATGCTTAACCAAAGAATATGGTTTGACATGGGATTTAATCCTTCACCAAGCAGAGTTTGCCTATAATGATATCATCAATAGGACTACATGAAAGAGTCCCTTTGAGATTGTCTATGGGATACATCCTATGGGTGTATGTGAACTAAGAAATTTGGACAACCAAGTCCCTAATAGTGGCTATGCTGAAGACTTTAGTCAATCCATGAAAGAAGTACATGACCAAGTGAAACAGTCCCTCATTGACAACACCAAGAAGATTAAAGACAAGGTTGATCTCAAGAGAAGAGAGGTTCAGTTTGGTGTAGGTGACTTAGTCATGGTCCACCTCAACAAAGAAAGAATGGAAAAAGGAGTCCCTAAAAAGCTCCAAATGAAGAGAGTTGGTCCATGTCCCATATTGGCTAAATATGGACAGAATGCTTACAAAGTTGGTCTACCAGATGATCTATCTATCTCTCCCATCTTCAACATTGTAGACCTGGTTAGGTACAAAGGACCTCTTACTGAGGTAAATCAAAATGTGGAGGATGCTAAGCAAGAAGTTCATGCAGCAGCCCTGCCTCCATCAATCAAGCCAAGAGCAGAGAAGATATTGGACTCCCAAGGACATCAAAAGACTAGGCATGGAGTCTATAAAGAACACCTCATCAAGTGGCAGGGTAAGCTAGATTCAGAAGCAACTTGGTTCCCTAAGAATTAGTTTCACCTTCAGGGCCTAGATCTCCACCTCTTATCTCCAGTAGGGACTTAGTTTCTTTGGTGGGGAGTATGGTGCAGGGGCACCTAGAGAATAGGGCCCTCACCATTGCATACAATTTTTTTGTGTGATGATCTTAATGAGCCTTGTAAGTAAAATAAAGGTCTAAGGACAAGTTTGAGTAAATGGCAATGTTAGTTTGGGTTTAGAGGTCCTTAGAAGTCCTTTGGATAGGCCTCAAAGATAGTTAGTTCTTTTGGGCATAAAGCCATACTGTCAAGACAAGGGTCTTGTAAAACTTTTAAAGTCATTTGAAGTTAGAAATAGGGAAAAAAATCCTACAATTCACCTAGGAAGAGTCCTTAGGCTTAGGAAGCTAAGAGTTAGCAAGTTTATAAAAGTTGTAAACAAAGTTGCGAAAGTTGCAAAGTGCAACTTTGCAATTTTGTAAATGTTGCTTGGCTATCCCCTAAAATGGTGGAAATGAACCTTTAGCCTGATAGCAGACCTAATACTAGAATCTACGAACCTAAAAGATCATATATAAGCCTAATAAACCCTAAAAGTTTCCATAAGGTGTGTGTCTAAGTACAGATAGGTGACTGGTGTAACTACTATGTACATGAAAAGGATATCAATGAATGAAACGAAGGCCTTTGTGTGCTATTTTTGATACTATAATAGTTTGGCATTGTGTTTAGTCTTGTTTGAAGTAGTTTTGATTCATTAGTTAGTTTGTAAATAGTTTTCTTTTATAAAGCTTGCAATTAGTTTGTGTGTGCCATTCTACTATCTTGAACCAGGCAGTTGAACTTGTAAGCAATGAAGCTCACTATCCCACTGTAGACTCAGTATGGCCATTTGGGGATAGTGAGTAGGTTCAATGTACCATATGTGTGTAGGAGGAGGGCCCTTCAAAACCTATGGAGGCACTTTTAATCTCTTTCCCTAGGCAAGCCTGAGCAAGCTCTGTTAGGGAAGAGTGTTGTTGTAGTGCTTGAAACTTGTAGGGTTGTGAAGAAAATGAAGGAAGCATGAATGGAATAGTTAGGGGGGGTGTGTAAAGGTCCTTTTATAAGGAGGAGGAGTTTGTGGCAATCCCACAAAGCACCCAACCAAACTAAGGAGCAGACAGGCCTAGAAAAGGCCTAGAAACCCTCCAAACCCTCATTTTGTGCAGAGGTACAGTACGGCCTTCCTGAGACCCAAAACATAGAAAATCTCTAAGGGGTGATCAAATGAATGAAAGTCTCTTAAGGAAGTTTGTGAAGGTCAGTGGAGGAATTTGGAGTATTGGCCTAATTTCTTAGAGCAGGAGGGCTAATTGGGGCTCCCTTCTAGTAGCCCTATTTTGGTAAAAAAGTGAAGAATTAGTAGAAAAGATAAGAGCTTAAGGTTGACCTAGGCATTGAAACAAGAATTTCAAGAGATCTTGAATCATCTCCATGACCCTGTAAAGTGAAAGCAAAGGATTGTGAAGAAAGACCTTTGGAAAGCTTGAAAGCTTTGTGTGTTCCTTACTTAGCATGGAAGCCTAGCAATTGACAAATGAAAAGTTTTTGATCAAGGTAGAAGAGTGGGGTTTAGGATTAGGGGATCTAAGCCTGAAGAAGATCCTATAGGTCCATTTGGTGTACTTGCAAGGCACTTGAAGTCTCAAACATAGATAAAGAAGCATGAACTAGTGTTTAGTTCATCCCCTCTCCCTATCAAATAGTCCCAAGAGATAACTAAGAAGGGGGGGGGGGGGGGGGGGGGGTTGAATCAGTTATCTAAAAGTTTTAATTTTTTATCGAATTAAGTATACTTAAACATAAAGCATTAATAAAATGAAAGAACACATGAACACAACACCAATATTTTGGTTACGGGGAAACTCAAATAGGTAAAAACCCTGGTGGGACTTGATACCCACTAATATTTTGTACTAGTATGTAATGATCCTTGTTAGAAGATCCTTTACCTTATTAGGAGTAGCTTTACAATATATTAAGTATAGTAGACCTAGTCAAGGGTCGGACCCTATTAGGAGTCTTTTACAATTGTTCCTGTTAGGGGAGAGGACACACTGTGTGAGAGCTCATTGCTCAAAGGGGTGAAGGCTACAACCTTCTGAATAACAGATACACACTATATTTGGATCTTGGTGAACTGGGCTTTGACCTACTATCTAGATCAATTCCAATGAATAGTACAAACTCTTTACTTGGTCACATAGACCTTCTAATGGCTCAACATTTTGCGCACTCTTCTCTGCTCTGCTTAATCAACTATGAACCACACTCAAGCAATCACAAATGACTTCCTATAAATATCTTTCCTCTAAATGATATAATCAATTCAGCCTATTAAAACCACCTTGAAATCATAATAGAGAAACCATAACAAACTCCAAAAAACATTTTGTTAGCTCTATTATGCACGCAACATATTCTGGGACTTGTCTTAATAAGATAAATGTAGATGCACACTATACACTGTCGGCTCTACCAAAACAACTAAAACTTTCTCCTCAAGCTGAATTAACTCATGTGATCTTAAAAAAACATCAATAAATCTTCTCTAAGCTTAAATCCAAGGGTGCATACCACAAAGATTGGCACAACTCAATAACCAATAAAATCTCTGTCGGCTCTTCTGAATAAACACAGGAAACTGCTACTGGTGAATAGTGCCTGCATAACTTTAGTTCTAATGACTATCTGACTATGCATCCATAATTGAAACATCACTAATATGTCTTTGACATATATCCAAGGGTGCAAGCCTCCATGAAAACTATACAAACAACTATACACAGAACACTGTCTGTTACTCTCTCAGGAACACTGCTGACACAAGCTGCTATATAACTGTCTGTACTAATAGTTAACCTCTACATCCATGATATCATGTTGATAGCATATCCATGCTATATATACTAAAATATTACTACATAATACTTCCACACATGCTACTTTTCATATGTTGTCATCAATGACAAACATATTGTCAGTACTGGCCTGCTGGCAAATCTCCAACAGTTCTTGTATCCTTTCTAGTTTTTAAGAGGACAATTTATTGTAACAAGTCTGTCTGATGTATAAGATTTAATTATCATATTCATACTACTATCAGATTGTCTCCATTTGGTTCTTGATCTTATTGATTAGAGCGTCAAGGGTGTTTTAGTCTTTCTATTGTGTGTCTGCAAATCTCTGCAAAAGAGTTGTTTTCACAAAAATAACTAAGTTTAGGACTGGTTTTTAGATGTGTATGAGTTGGGATGTCAAGGGTATCTCAATCTTGTCTTTCATTGGATGCTAATTAATTTATTCCTTGTTTCTAGGTCTCTTCTAAGGGGAGGTTTAAAGTCCTTTGAATAGGTGATTGCATATTTGAGTACACATGTGGATTGCCAAGTAGAATTTGATCAATAGTGTATGATTGGTGTAAGTTATCAACATATTAGAATCTGTTGTCTTCCTATTTCATATATCTTTATTGCAATGTTTGTTTGACTCTGTTGCCCAATGAATAAGGCACTCATCTATGGTGGATTTGGAGTATTTTAGAGATCCATTCCACCCAAAAAACTGAAATGAAATCATTTTCCCTTTCATGTTTGATAGGAGCTAGGAGTTAGGAGTAGCCTATAGTTTTTTAGGCTTCCTCTATGCAAGAGGGATATTGTACAAGATATGGTCAACATTCACTAAGGTACTTGTTACCCAAATGAGTCTGAAATCTATTCCATAGGCATATATTTGTAGGCCTATTGTTTGTCAAAAGAAGTCATGTGTGTCTAGATAAGATATACCCACCTGAGTGATGTGGAGCTCAAAGTGAAGAAGGTCTTTGCACCTTCTACTATTGGAATTTCCTTCTCTCTTTTCTGCTGATGGTGCCAAGTTTGTATTCCAAGTTCTCAGTCCCACAATTTAGTCCTCAATTTCCCAGCTAGGAAAGGGGGTTGCAAGAAAAAACACCAACAAGTCCACATAGGTATGTATGTACCAGATCCAAATTTCCTTTTGTTGTATATGATTTTCTTTTATAGCTAATTCTAGTCTATTTTCCCATAATACATTCTTTACATATGGTGTTAGATGGTTTCACAATCTTCGGTAGGTCTCTCACTGTATTAGTCAGTATTGCCTTCACAATATTATCAAAATTAACATGAAAAAATATTATGTACCATAACCAACTATCATCTACCTTCACAACAAAACAAGAGGCTCCATATGTATTTAAATAAAATAAATTACCTCTAGATTTAGTATCGGTTGCAATCAGTTTTTCTATCTTTCTTCTGATAAAACACTTCCCATCAATGAATTTCAATTGATACTCTTTTTCCATTAGTTTTCCAACACTCAAAAAGTTATGCTTAAGTCCATCAGAAAGCAATATATTGTCAGTATTAGTCCTTCCATCCAAAGAAATAGATCCTACTCTTATGATAGGTTTAGGAACATTGCCTCCGAATCTTAGAACACCACCATCATACTTCATTAGTTTAATAAACTTATTTTTGTCTCCATTCATATGATGTGAGAAACCACTATTTATAACCCATTCAGATTTCTTATCAACATGTGATACTAAGGCTTTTTCTTCATGTACTAGTTTTTCATCTTTAATAGTAATCAATCCAATCTCCTCATAATCCAAATCATCATCATCAAAAATACCTTCACTAGCATAATAAAATTCCTTATCCTTTGAATACCATCTTGAAAAACTTAGGTTTGTGCTTAGGAACTCTTGTAGGACATCTATATGAAAAGTGATCTATCTTATTGCATGAAAAACATTTCAAAGGTAATTTTCCTTCAAATTTACCATTACCTCTCTTTTCTCTTCTAGCAATCAGTGCAACAAGTTCATCTAGCTTTCTTTCTTCTTCTTGTATCTGTTCTCATTCATTAGTATATTCACCAAGATCTTATTTTTATGTTTTCACTTCTTGTGCTTGGAATTGTAGATATTATCTTCTTGTGTGTAGATGCTTTAAATGTTGTTTCAACTTTAGGTACAAAATCACCCATTTTTGCAGCTTCAAAGGTAGTTAGATTTGTAGTCAACATTTATTTGCTAAAATTTGGAGTCAAAGGTATAATTTCTTCTATAGTCCGAGCTTTGGTCTTGTAGACTGGTGTCAATGATCTAAGGATCTTTACAATGACTTTTTTTCTTCTTCATAAGTGCCTCTAGAATTTATGATTCCAATCCGTATAGTGGAAAATATGGATGGGGTCTAGAACAATGGGGGTTTGCACATAAAAGAGAGCCTAAACCAATATTTAACACTTACACGAAATTCTAATTATATGGAAAGTAAATGTAGAAGACTAATATTGGAATGAAGAAATAAAAAGTACTTACCTCTGAAAAAGAATCTAGTAAAAACCTTGTCAAATGGTCTCAGAAACTGTTAATTTTAGCAATTCTAAACCGAAACTGTGAGATGTACAAAACCAAGAAATATTTTTTCTTTTCTAAAAAAGGTTGATCTTGACCTAGGAAGAAAGGTTGACCTTGACCCCTTTATGTCGACCTTGACCTGCGCTTCTTTGACATAAATTCTATGCATGGATCTTGAAAGTTTTTTGAAAAGGGTGTCTAGATCTGCACTATAATTCATTGTTTCGTACATGTTCCTATAGGAAAAAAATGGTTTTGTTTGTTAGGGGGGAGGGGTTTGCTTGGTCAAACCCCAATTTAGGAATTACCCTTGAAATTGAATTGAAATTGCAGTAATAAACAAAGTAAATGAAACAGTTCACCTTGCCTATGTTGAAACCCTTGTAGAGGATTCAAATCCTTGAATCCACAAGTATGGATGCTCCAATGAATGTAGAATTGAATGTAAGATGTCTCAAATCAATTGTCTTTAGATCTTCAACACTGATCTTGAATGGATCCTAGAATAGGAAGAGGCTTGGATGGAAATGGATGGAAGAATCTTCAACAAGAGGGCTCTATAGAGCTTGAATCCTTCAATGGCTACTAATGGATCTCCTTGATGAATTGAATCTTGAATGCTTGAAGATGGATGAATGCTTGAATTTTTTCCTTCTCCATCTTTCTTGCTTCTTGATTGCTTGATTGATAGATGCTTGATGATACTTAATAGAGAAAATGAGAGGATAAGGCTTCCTTTTATACTAGTCTAGGGCACAAACTTCTAGAGAGGTTGGCATAAGAGAATTAAATTCCTATTTAAGCCTTTACCACTAGAAATGGACCTAGATTAAATATAATTTAAGAGTTTACCATTTCAAAGACCGAAACAACCGACCTAGAAGCAAGAAAATAAATCTTTTCAAAACTCACCATTTAGAAACTTTGAGACATTGAAATTTGAACCCCGTGTCAAGGTCAAGGTCAACCTTGACCCAAAAGTCAAGAATCTCAAAATTTCAATTCGGGATGCCAAAGTTATGCAGAAAAGAAGCGGAAAATGGGGCAAAACAAGGGGAAAAGCCAGATCCAAGTCAAAGACCCATTCAAGGAGTTTGACATGACCCCAAACCACTTACTCAGAGGGCTAAACCTGTCCTAAATGGAAGTGCTTCCATTTTCCGATGATACATTTAGCACCCACTTTAGTAAGAGTATGGATTTGATGCAAACTATTGGTAAAGGAGATCATAAAGAAAAAGACAATCTTATTGAAATCAAAGGGACAAAAGAATCCTCAAGCCCCTAGGGACTCGAGTCTTTTTCAACTTTGAGATTACAATAAGAGAGACATCACTAGAAAAAAAGAGAGAAAAGGGGAGAGAGGAGTAGCTAGCTCACCTAGTAAGATGTGTGTATCTCACTATGAACCACAAAAAGGATAGGATGGTCCACCAAGAAAACACTTGATAGTCACCCCATAAAGTTGTGCACCTTCTAGTGGCTTTGTGCATGTATGTAGTGCATCTTCTGATGACTTTTATGAAGTACCCATGGATCCATATCCTCATATCACCATAGAATACATTTGTAAAATGCATATCTCTTCAGGATTTAACAACTTATGTACATTACCTTTTGAGGATTTAGCATATTTGAAATTGGAAATGTGTGTCTCTTTAGGATTTAGCAACTTATGTGCATTACCTTCTGAGGATTTAGCATGTTGCAAAACAAAAGGATAGAACAAAAATGAATAATATAGAATGAGAAAGGCCATATATATGCCCCCCTCCTTAATATGGAAAAATATATACTATTTTGACATGTTAAGGAAAGAAAATAATAAGGATAAAGCCTTCTTCAACATCAAGACAATATCCAAAGACAACACCCAGTCCAAGCCAAGAAGGTCATAGCTCCTATGAGGCCATGGAAGGGACGAATGTAAAGTGATATCATGTAAGAAGGGAAAAAGTAATCCTTGTGAGGGATAGCACAATATTCAGTTTCCACGGTGAGAGATTTATCAACCATGGAAACCCAATGTCAAAAAATGAAATAGGTTATGATCAAGGACATAGATCCTCAATGCAAACCAAAATTTTCATGTATTATTAGATATCACATAATAGATAGATATTTCTTAACTAAGGAAAAGTGGATCTCAAAAAGATAGAAAAGAAGGAGGTGGAATCCTTGCCCCCCAAGCGTAGGAACAAGGATGGAAGGGGACCTATTATATTGCTCACAACACTAAGACAACAAGCCCCCAAGGATTAGGCTAACTTTGTTTACATAATGTGGAGCTCCATAATAGGAACATAAATGTTATTTAGAGAAAATAGGATTGAAATACAACTCATTTCCACATGATATATAAATAACCTTACTATCAATGAGCTGCCTAACCTTATAATGTAAAGCTTGACATTCATTAGTAGAGTGATCATGAAATCTATGATACAAACAAAAAGGAAGAGTCTTCAAGTGTAGACTATGTTTTTATTTGCACTTAGGTCTAGTAATCATCTTAATACAAAGGAGTTTAGGTTAAAGAACTTGTTGGTCAAATTCTTTCATAGGTTCATCATGTTTTGAAGTGTTATTTGAGATGTTGTTAACATTGAGTTGTTGTTGAGGATTAAATCCTAATCCATAAGAATGCTCATGCCCCCATTCTATAAGGGCATTTGAATTCTTTGTTTATGATTACTACATCCTTGACCATTGAATCCTTGTTTAACTAGGAAATGATAACCATAACCATAATGAGAAGCCATATCAGAAGGAGTCAATGGAACTTCAGTAGTCACTATGTCATGATTAGTAGGTTTGAAAAATTCATTGTGGGTACAAGCAATGAAAAATTTATTATGAAGGGCATTAGAAGTAGAAGCAAAAACTCATTGTTCAAACTCTCTTTGTTTCTTCATAAAATCAAGATCAGAAACCTTATACTCTCCCATAAAGGTAGGATTAAAATCCAAGGTTCCCCAATCATTGCCAAGAAGAGCATTAGAGGAAGAAGGATTAGGAATAGGAGTATTGTAAGTTTGAATATTCAAACAAGGATTTGGTGCATCATCTGCATGAAGTGTATACATCATATTGTTATGAATAAACTTGAATTTAGGGTGAAGGGTGGAAGGAACAACATGCATCTCACGCAACCAAGGTCTACCCAAAAGGAGGTTATAATTAAGAGGTCTAGGCATAACATGAATAAGAGTATTCAGGATGACTAGACCTACTTTGATAGGTAAGGTAATGATGCCCAAAGTGTTCTTAGCAATGTTATCAAAGCCACATATAGGAACATTGTCAAGTTGAATAGTTAAAAGATCAACTTTAATTGCTTTGAGCATGTCCATGCTACAAACATTAAGTCCAGATCCATTATCAATCAAGGTCCTATGAATGATACTCTTATTGATAGTAACAACAACCATAAGAGAATCATATTGATTCTAAACTTCTTTAGAAGGTAAATATTTTTGAGTAAATACAATGTTAGGAGGACTCAGGGTAGCATGCAAGAAATATTGTAAGAAGGAATTGATGTTCTCTTGATTAGGAGGTGGAGTGGGAAGAGTTTCTAGAGCTTTTTGCAAGGCTTCATAGTAGGTAGGTGAAGTTTGAAGAAGCTCCCATAAATAAATTTTGGTAGGGATATTGCATAATTGGTTTATAAAATCATACTCCTTTCTAGGAAGACAGGATGGAGGAGGAAGAATGGGTTGAGAAGGTGGTAAAGAAGTAGAAACCACTGGATTAGGTTGAGGGCTACACCTTGTACAATAGGTGTGACCTATCTAATCTTGAACATTGAAAGACTCTAAAGAATCCATAGTTTTACCTTTGATAGTAATGCGAGGACAACCTTTGATAGTAGACAAGGGTTTTGGATAAACCATGTTAGTTGTCTCAACACTACAAACATATTGACAAGAAGAAAGCAAAGAAGACATCCTAGGATGAGATGAGGTAGGGTCTTTATTCTCCATAAGATCATCACTAAGAGGGAGAGAGTTAAGAGAACTCATTTCATTCTCCGCTTATGCCTCATCACTAGAAGGAATCCCAAATGGAGGTAAAGCATCTATAATGTCATCTTCTTTGGCTAAAATGTCTGCATAAGGGGAGTGTGTTTTAGAAAAGGAATCACCATCATGTATGAATATGTCATCCATTAATAAATCACCCTCTTGTATCAAAGATTATTCACAAGGAGGGGATAAATTAATGTCTTTATCCAAGGGATCATCCACAATGGTTTCATGAGGAAGAGAGTAATCAACATCCAAATCCAAAGGTTCATCCCAAATAGGAGGATTATGATCCTGATTAATAAAGCACATTGTAGGAGTGCCATAAATCACTAAAGCTTGATCCCTAAAGAGGAAAGAAGGTAAATTATATTCTAAAGTAGGCTCATAGAAAAGACATATATTAGGAGAATAATTAACATCAATCCCCAACTCATCTCTGTAAAGGTCAATTGAAGAGGTTGTGGAGGAGGGTGAAATAGGAATAGGATCAATGGAGATCTCATTTGAACAATTTTCATCCTCACTTCCATGTACCTCATTAGGGGATCTATCCTCTTTTGTAATAAAAGCCTTATCAAAGTATTCAAAACAAAAATCATCCATGTTGAACACAAAGTAACACTACAAGCATGAAAAATGTAAATATTTTTGTATTTTTAAATAAATTTTGCAAAATTTTTTTTTATTGTATTTTTGAAATATAAATGCAAGCGCATAAAAGAAATCTACTTTTATAAGCATGTAAGATCTAACACAACACAAAAATCTAACACCAAAAAGAAAGAGTTATTGTAAAATGGGTTCACCAAAATGTAAGGTGAAGGTGAACACACACAATAATGCAAAGGGAAATCTAACACCAAAAAGGAGTTGTCAGAAAATGGGTTCACCAAAATATATAGTGGAAAATATGGATGGGTTCTAGAACAATGGGGCTACATAAAAGAGAGCCTAAACCAATATTTAACACATACATGAAATTCTAATTATATGGAAAGTAAATCTAGAAGACTAATACTAAAATGAAGAAATAAAAAGTACTTACCTCCGAAAAAGAATCTGCTGAAAACCTTGTCAAACGGTCTCAGAAACTATTGATTTGCTTGAACTAAAACTGTGAGATCTACAAAACTGAGAAATCTTTTTTCTTTTCTAAAGAAGGTCAACCTTGACCTATGTAGAAACGTCGACCTTGACCCCTTTATGTCGACCTTGACTTGCGTTGCTCCGAATGAAATTCTGTTTGCGGATCCTGAAAGTTTGTTGAAAAGGGTGTCCAGATCTGCATTGTAATTTGTTATTCCGTACTTATTCCTACAAGAAAAAAGGGTTTTGATTGTTGGGGGGAGGGGTTTGCCTTGGTCAAACCCCAATTTAGGAATTAACTTTGAAATTGAATTGAAATTGTAGTAATAAACAAAGTAAATGAAACAATTCACCTTGCCTATGTTGAAACCCTTGTGGAGGATTTGAATCCTTGAATCCACAAGTATGGATGGGTGAACCCACAATAGTGGGTTACACTTTTTTGCCTAAACGGACACTGAACTCTACATTTTGAGAAAAAATTTCAGATTCAGATGCATATTGCCATTGAACCATTCAAAATCGGAGGATGAAGTAAATTAGAGTCTTTTAGGATTTTCTGTCTAGATTCTAAATATAATTTTAAAAATTTTTTAAAATTTTTTTTCTTTCTCCCATGAGAACTGGTATGGTGTTGAAAACATCATTTTCAAATAGTGACATTATTTTCATAGAGCATAACATTTTTTGTAAAATAGATATGAATGTGATTCTTTCAAATTTAGTTTCGTAACATCTATACAGAGGGGATGCAATTGGTTTGACGACATTATCAAAATTATTTCATATTTTATTAATGTTTGAAGTTGACTAAACCATAATTTTGACATACCTTAATTACATAGCTTATAACTTGTGTATTTATCAAATTTCAAATATATATATATATTTTTATAGAAAATAGACTTGAATATGGAGGGCACTGTTATTTTTCAAATTTTTTTTCCCTTTTTTACTATTTTTTATTGAACGTGAAACTCAGAGGTTTATATTTGATAAAAACCTACATTCGATTAACATCAAAAACTATACACATAATAAATTAAAAAATAGTCAAATATATAATCGTTAGAAAGCTAGTTCTGAGTACTTGTTGTATGCAAAAGGATGTCTACTTATTCTTTCATTTGATCACCGTGCTTGAGGCCCGAAGCCATGAAATTCTCAGAATTTCTTCAAAACTTGCAACCATGGCCTAAACCAGGCACTTTCGATAGAAAGTACTTTTGATTGAAACTTTTAAGTTTTGATCGAAAGTACTTTCTATCAAAGGTACTTTCACGAAAAATGCAAATTCTAACCATTACTAAACCACTTTCAATCAAAACCCAGGTTGACCTTTTTGGTGTCATTTCTGGTTAATAAGGATTAGGTATAAATAAATGTATATTTTTTTCATTTCATTAATCTGAAAGCTTAAAATAATTCACATTTAGGAGAAGGAAGAAATTTTGGCATGGAAAAATTTTCTAAGTTGTGATGGGAAATAAAAAGAGAAGGCTAAACAAAAGTACACGACATTATTCAGAAGAGACTGAACAAAGACTATGTGAAGAATCATGAAAAAGATATTATCATAAAAAACAAGGTATGTCTAAGATGTTTCTCTCTAGATATTTTAAGTTGATGGTAAAGAATTTTCTTAATGTTCATCATGTAAATCTATTAGGACTTGTTAGTCTAACCTATTCTAGTCCTACCAATTAGATCTATTAGGACTTGTTAGTCTGACCAACTAGATGTATTAGGACCTATTGGGTCCAAATAGACCTAACTATACCTATTAGGACCAATTAGATAGGTAACTGGACCAATTAGGACCTATTAGACTTAACTATCTACCTAACTATAGACCTATTAGGTCCTATTAAACCAATTAGGACTAGAATTTGACCTAACTATCTACCTAATGAGGAAATATTAGGATCTATTAGACCAATTAGGACTAATTAATTGACCTATTAGGACCTATTAGATAGGTATTAGTCCTCGACCAATTAGAGGTTTAACTATCTGTTAATTAGACCTAACTAGATAGGTATTAGGACCTATTAGGACATATTAGACCTAACTAGACCTAGCTATGACTTATTAGTACCTATTAGACCTAACTAGATCTGACTAGGATGTATTAGGACCAATTAAACCTAATTAGGACCTAATTAGACCCAACTAGGACCTAATTGGACCCAATTATACCTAATTAGACCAATATGACCTATTAGGACCTATTAGGACTAGCTATGACCAATCAGGACTAATTAAGACCTAATATGACCTATTAGGACCCAACTAGAATCAATTAGAACCAATTAGCACCTAATTAGACTCAATTAGAACCAATTAGGACCTAATATGACCTATTAGAACCTAATTAGACTCAATTAGAACAAATTAGCACCTAATTAGACTTAATTAGGACCAATTAGATCCAATTAGGACCTAATATGACCTATTAAAATGAATTAGAACCTAATTAGGACCTATTACGACCTATTATGACTTAACTCTAAACTAATTAGGACCTATTATGACCAATTAGGACTAATAAGGACCAATATAACCTATTAGGACCAACTATGGCCAATTAGGACTAATTAGGACCTAATAGGACATATTAGGACCCAATTAGAATTAATTAGAACTAATTAGCACCTAATTAGACTCAATTAGAACCAATTAGGACCTAATATGACCTATTAGAACCCAATTAGAATAAATTAGCACCTAATTAGACTCAATTAGGACCAATTAGGACCAATTAGACCCAATTAGGACTAATTAGGACCAATTAGGAACAATTAGAACTAATCATAACCAATTAGAACTAATCAGAACCATTTAGAACCAATTAGAACTAATTAGAACCAATTAGGACTAATTAGAACTAATTAGGACCTAATTAGACTCAATTAGAACAAATTAGAACCAATTAGAACTAATTAAAACCAATTAGGACCAATTAGGACCAATTAGAACTAATTAGGACCTAATTAGACTCAATTAGAACCAATTAGGACCTAATTAGACTTAATTAGAACCAATTAGATCCAATTAGGACCTAATATGACCTATTAGAACCAATTAGGACCTATTATGACCTATTTTGACCTACTATGACTTAACTCTAGACTAATTGGGACCTATTATGACCAATTAGGACTAATTAGGACCAATTAGGACCAATTAGAATTAATTAGGACCAATTAAGACCAATTAGAATCAATTAGAACTAATAAGGACCAATTAGGACCAATTAGAATCAATTAGAACCAATTAGGACCAATTAGAATCAATTAGGACCAATTAGACCCAATTAGGACTAATTAGGACCAATTAGGACCAATTAGACCCAACTAGACATGTTAGGACCTATTTTGACTTAATACATGAACCTCGTTAGACCTAACTTCATTCAAAAGTTTTTTTTTAATAATTTTTACTTCATACATGTAGGAAATGCTCAAGAAGCACAACCTTCTGAAGTTGGAGAAGGGTCATCACAAGCTCAAAAAGCCTAACCTTCAAAAGTTGGAGAAGGGTCATCGCAAGCTCAATAGGCACAAATCTCAGAATATCAAACAAGTATACATCTCTCTCTCTCACCGACTCTCTCTCACTGTCTCGATTTAGTCTCTTATTGGTGAATATACATTTTGGGTCTTTCCCCTTAACAAGTTATTGTTTTTGTTGTGTACATGTAGCCTTTGATGATGAAGATGTTGGACAAGGGGCATCCCAAGTTGAATCAACCCAAGGTGAAACAAGTATGTGTTTCTCTCATTAGTTTATAAATTATTATAGGTTTGACATTCAAGCTTGTAAATACTTATTTCATGAAGGTCCCCTTGAGATGAGATATTAAGATATTTTTTGATTTTATTTACAACAGAAGTGCAAGAAACATATGTGAATGATAGTATACTCCAATAGTTGAAGAGAAAAATTAATCATAAAAGTATAGATTATTTAATTGAAATGGATATGGAAAAATTGAGAGATTATGCTAAACAACCCATAAATATTACGAAGAGGGCATTGAATAAAAAGTCTAAGAAAATAATGAAACAATTTGAGAATCTTGGAACACTTGAAAAAATTCAACTATTATCAATTACACTTCTTAAAGATGAGTTAAAAGAGCCATTCAAATTGTTGGGTGTAGATGAAAGTTTGAAAAAGTTAAAATCATTTAACAACATTAGATTTCCGCAATCCATTAGTAATGCAATGAATTTCTGGATTCGATTGTGTGTGTATTTTTAGCATCAAGGTTTTGGATCACACTCAGTGATCCATCATCAGGATAGAGAAAATGCCAAGATGAATAGTAAAAATGCAGACTCAGCCTCTTCCAAGAGAAATATGAAGAGAAAGGGGGAGATATGACACGCTAACCAATGAACAAAAGAAAAGAAACACATGGAAAAAAAGAACAACAAAAAAATAGAAAGGAACACCTAAAAAATCATAGTTAAAATCATGTAACGTACAAAAAGATATTGTTGATAGTGTTAAGGAAGGTTTGCATTCCATTGGAAAAACAACTAGATCTACAGATAGGTCCATTTCAAGAAGAGTGATACTGACATCTATTTTAAATAAAAACATGTCCCAAAGAAGACTAATTTCTTCACTTTCATCTCAGATCAGGTATAGTAGGAAGACAATGACACACTATTTGAAAACAAGAATCAATTTGGATGATACTGCATTGGAAGGTAATTGGGCACTAATGTGTAGAGCTCCTTGGTCTGATAGGATTAATGAAAAATTTAGGAACTTAGTTATGTCATTTTGGACTGATCATACTCATCCTTCACCAAATACAAGAGACATTATCAAGAAGAGGACTGGGCCTAATGAATATTTCCAGCACAAAAAATATTGGTTGGACACCACACAACATGAATTGTATCTCTCATTTTGTAACTCAAATCCTGACATTAAGATTGGACAAACAATGTTTGAAAGATTAAAGCCATTTTTTGTAAAGATAAATACATCTTTTAAAACTTGTTGTTGTCAATATCATTTTGAATTCGATCTCTACTATCAAGGGTTTAGAAAGATGATAGAAGAAAGTGGTGGTTCTCAAACTGATTTTCCTAAACGTCCAAGCCAATTCATAGCATCAATCTTATGTAACAAATCAATTGATCATGAAATACCAGAAATAGATTGGATAAGAGGAACTTGTCAAACATGCGGGGATTTGGCTAAATTTCCTTTGAGACTTGAAGATACTGACATGACGAGGATAATAAAATGTAAGAGATACAAGTACATAAAGTCTGAAACAAAAGTCAGGAAAAAATCAACAAGGTTGGAATATGTAGAAGACAAGATACTTGTTGCAACATTTATGGAGAATTTTCATAAATTGATTCAACCATACATACATCATGTTTTTATTTTCTAAATGGTAGGCAGAACAATTCCAAATAAAAAAAGAAATTTTTCCATTTGGAACAATTTTATCAGTTGTTGATTTTGCAGAGAACTACTCCTTTGTTTCTCAAAAATAACTTCAAGCAGAATACTACTATACAAAGCAGGTGACTATCATGGTACATGTGTCTTATCGACATGCACAATTAGGTTTGGATGGTGTTGAAAGTACATATCAAGCATGAGTCATAAAGAAAGAATATCACTTTTACATTAGTGATGATAAAGAGCATGACATACATTTTGTCGAGCATTACTTTACTTGACATTTTTTGGATATTTGGAAAACAAAGGCATCAAAATTGAAAAGGATTTTGTTTGGTCGGATGTATGTGGAACACAATTTAAATCAACAAGGCCATTTTATGCACTATGTAGATATCATCGATATTGAAAGATACCACATATTTGGAGTTTCTTTGAGAGTGGACATGGGAAGGGAGAGCATGATGTTGCAGGAGCTTGTATCAAACGTGCTTTAAGAAAGTATCAAGCAGACTATGAGGGATATCACATAAATAAAGCTCATGATGTAGTTGAGTGGTGCAAGATGCATTTTGTGGTGCCAAATCGTGATAACACATCATCATGATAGATCGAGTCATACCCTTTCAAGTATTCTGCGAGATAATAGGTATTAATTTTAAATTTATTGATCATTATTTGAGTTAACTTATATATGTCATCAATTTTTACATGTGTCTCTCTATTGTTCAGGTGCTGATAGAAGATCAATCCATGGATGCAAGAGAGGAGACAAAACAAGATCCCTACATTCAGTTATGAGTACATATAGTAATGTGTGGTCATTGTACACTAGAGATTACACATGCTTTTGTTATGATCACATTTCTAAAAACTATGACGATTGTATCAACAAAAAATGTGGATATGTTAGTGAATGGAATTTGGTTCCACTAGATGTTACAAACACAAATGATGTTTAGGATGAAAGCTTTGATGACATTCCATTGATTTCTATAAATTATGACCATATTTTAGGTTTGATCAAAATTGGTACATGTTTGTTTATGTACATGTTTAAAAAGGATTCATAAACTCAATTCATAAATAAAGTTTGTTTAATTTATATTTACAAACCTAAAATTAAAAGTTCACTTTAAATGTAGGACATATTTTTGTAGTAGTAGCAGAGCCTAGAAATGTGGAAGGTGTTAGTTACTATTTATTATGTTGCTACAAGGAGAGGATGAAGCTAACACAGAATGAAAAAAGTGATGGAATTATGTTTCCCACAGGTTCTAATATTGTATTTAAGTTTCACAGCCTGTATTAAACTTGAGTGAGACCTTCCAACTTCCAATTTTCTTATATGTTTGTTTATATGGTTAATTTCACATCTATATATATATATATATATATATATATATATATATATATATATATATATATATATATATATATATATATATATATATATATATATATATTTAACATTGTTGAACTTGTCTATGCAGGTTCAGTTGTTGTGCAAGGAACATATTTGAATAAAATAAAAATACTTAGACATGGGATTCATTTTGTTGATTATCAACCTAACAATAAGGTTTCTCAGTATAGTCATCTTGTAATTGCCACTGTCCTATCTCTTGTTCCTGTGACGGGATGTGGCATTCGTAAGTGGAGACTTGATACTAATGACCATGAGAGAATATTAATTTTTATTTGAGAGAGAGATGAACCACTTGATGTGGACTAAATCATGCATGAAATATGGTTTGAACTAAATATTTCACGGGCAAGACCAGAGGTTTTCTTAGCTCCATTCTTTCCTACTGGTGCCCATAGTGAATGGACTTGAATTAAGTTAAAAATTTATAATATAGATCTAAAAAATGTCTTACAAGTGGATATGATATATTAATTATCTACCTGAATATGAAATACTCTAACTTTGGAATATTAATGTGTGTATGTATTGAATTTGCATGTGTCAAATATAAGTAAGATTCAATCAAACATCTAGGGACTTCAATTATATAGCTCACATGTGTCAAATTTACATCATTCATAACTTTCATAAACATGTACAATCAAACATCATTCATGTATGTAATCTGTTGAATTCAAACATCATTCATGTATGTAATCTATTGAAATCAAACATCATTCATGTATGTAATCTATTGAAATCAAATGTCATTCATGTATGTAATCAAATTTAAATTAAACACATGTATGTAATATATTGAAAGTAAATTTAAGTTAAATTTGAAATCACATGAACTCATGAAGAATCAAACATGTATACAAGTTCATCACACATGCACATGTATATAGAGTGAAAGTATATATATATATATATACATATACATATACACACACACACACACACACACACACATATATATATATATGTATATATATATATATATGTATATATATATATATATATATATATATGTATATATGTATATATATATATATGTATATATATATATATATATGTATATATGTATATATATATATATATATATATATATATGTATATAGATATATATATATATATATATATATATATATATATATATATATATATATATATATATATATATAGATATATATGTATGTATGTATAGATATATATGTATGTATATATATATATGTATGTATATACATATATATGTATATATATATATGTATATATATACATATACATATATATATATACATATATATATATATATATATATATATATATATATATATATATATATATATATATATGTATATATATGTATATATGTATATGTATATGTATATATATATATATATATATATATATATATGTGTGTGTGTGTGTATATATATGTGTGTGTGTGTGTGTGTGTGTGTGTGTGTGTGTGTGTGTATACACACACACACACACACACACACACATATATATATATAACATGCATGAAACATCAATCATGTGTAGATCAAGTACTGTAAGTATGAGACATATGGATCAATCATGTGTCAAACATTCTATCGAAAGGGTCTAGAAATGAAATATAACATCAAAAACATCAACCAGTCCTGTAGAGTCTAGAAATGAAATATAGTTCATCAAACACATGTCAATATATATGTAATATGAAATATGTCTAGATCAAATATGAAAGTGCCTAGGGCTCGTCATGATGACTCCTCACTAAGAGGTCTATCTAAATCAATTGATTGAAATTTTGAAAATAAATTTAAGTTAAATTCTAACATTAAATACATGCATATAATTTAATTTATACGTGTGTAGGTGGTGGAAACTGATAGTACTCAGGTTCCCTAGCCTCAATCCTATCAACCAAGGTATCATGATTTTTCTACTTCAGGTCCAAGCTCAACTCTGCATCTACAACATGAGTAGACCGCACATGCCTCTCTAATGATAAATGCAATGGACTAACCAAATGAGATGGCATGGAAGTCATATCATCATGTGTCAAAAAATTTAGATAACCCATAGTGGTCATGCTGAACTCAACATCCTCAAGGCCAACATCAGAGAACTAATGCCCTACACTGACTGAAGGGTCTGTATGCTGTGCCTCTCCTTGTGTAACAATAGAGTGGTCAGTAGGTGGATCCTCATGAGAACTACCACTATGGCCATGTTCTAGGTGAGAAGGATGTGGCTGAGCATATCTGACAGTACCCACACGAGATCTAACTTCTGATATGGGGATATCATGCTCTTCTGCTATAAATGCATATGCATCCAATAGATCCTCAGCCAAACTAGTCAATATGACACGTGCGTCATCTCTCTTGTAAGTCCCTCCAGGCTAGAAAGTGAAGGGATGCCTACTACACTGTACATGTCATGTGTAGTCCTACTAGAGGGTGCTCCATCTGATGATCTAGAGTGTCATCGAGACATCAGGTACTAACCAACCTGACCACTAGATATGGATGTGGCAGCTGCTGCAATGTCTCCCCACATTATCAATCACAACTTGAAGCTGGGTGCTACGAATAACATCATCTGCAATAGGACCCAATGAATGAGCTATAGCAGGTGCCCTCTGACCAACAATGGCCCTATGTACTGGCCTTTGTCGATCTACTCAATGAAAAGAATCTCTATCAGAAAGTCTGCCATGCCCCTATCCTAGATGTGCTAGCAAATCAGTTTAATTAATCCTCCCTAAACAAACCTCAAAAAATATCTGTTGTGCAAAGTACAATGGAATCTGGTCATTATTTAGATAACAACCATGGGAAGCTAGAAATCATGGGTATATCAATGCTGATATAGTAGGATCCTAACACCTGGTACCCTGATACCCCTTCACATAATTTCTATTTGTATAAGATGGGAAAGCTTCCCTTTTCAAGGTCACTTTAGGCACTAAAGCCTGTACCTCCTTAAGAGAAAGACCAAAGCCAACCTCTTGTCTCTTCCTCTCAAGTATGACCTCTATAACATCTGGGGCATAGGGAGTGGTACCATGAATGTCATCCCTAATGCTAATCAAGCTAGTAAGGATGGATTGACATGTGCTCTTGTAGACACTAGAGCTAGATAGATTATTTATTGATTCTTGCAACCGTTCAATCTCTCTATTAGTGCGTGCAAATAGTTCCATAGGGGGAATCGGTGCATCATCCATGTGTGATGTGCAATGTCTGATAGATCTAGAATATGTATACCTGGAAGATTTTATTTATTGTCAAATAAAGTCTACATATATGTACGTTTTCTTAATTTAATTAAAAATAAAATTAAAGTATGCACATTTCGCTACATTATTTCAAAGTAAAATCAATTACATAAATTACATTTAAATGTGTACTATACATATGTATGTAGACACATACATACAGGTGCACATATATACATGTACACATACAATACATGTACACATACATGTGTACATACACACACACACACACACACACACACACACACATATACACACATGTACATGTATATAATATGACATGTACACATGTATGTATGTATGACATGTATACATGTCATATATATATAGATATATAATATGTCATGTACATATATATATATATATATATATATATATATACATGACATATTATACATATATATACATGTGCATATATACATACATGTATACATGCATATATATATGCATATATACATATATATATATATTATATGCATATATACACATATATACATGTATATATGCATGTATACATGAATATATACATGTATATATGCATGTATACATGAATATATACATGTATATATGTATGTATACATACATATATACACATGTACATATATGTACATATACATGTATACATGCATATATATATGTATATATGGATATATACACATGTATATACATGCATATATACATGTATATATGCATGTATACACATGTATACATGCATATATAAATGTATATATGCATATATACACATGTACATACATATATGTACATGTATATATACTAAATCTAGATATCAAATACTTCAAATAATGAAATACACACACACACACACATGTATATATGTATACTGAATCTATATATCAAAAATTTCAAATAATGAAAAATCTATATATATACATGAATATATACACATATACATGTGGATATATATAGGCATATATGCATATATACATGTATACATGCATATATACATGTATATATACATATATAAATGTATATATGCATATATATATGGGTGAACCCACAATAGTGGGTTACACTTTTTTGGAGGAATGAATTCGGCCTGAAAAGTGAATTTGGCCCAAAAATCCTTACTCACTTTCGATAAAAACTACGACATACTTTCAATCGTAAGTAAAAAACTTATGATCGAAAGTCGTTAGACAAGTCACTTTCAATCGAAAGTCTTATGTCACTTTTGATTGAAAGTAAATATAGGACTTTCGATTGAAAGTCCTTAGCATATGACTTTCGATTGAAAGTGACAAATTAGGTTTTAACTTGGCATAAATAAAATCACCGAAAGTGACTTTCACTATCACTTTCGGAGATAGCGAAACTCATAGACCCAAGGCTTTCGAATTTGCAAACGTCATTTTCAAGTTTTTTCATATTTCATTTTTTATTATTTGAAGTTTTTGATATATGGATTTACTATATATGCATATTGTGGTGTGTATGCTAAACACCTTCATGAAATTATGATTATTAACTAACAATTCAAAGAAAATACAATGCAAATCTAACTAAGAATTGAAACTAAAATCCATGACATCTCATGGTTCTCTAATTAGATGTGGTCAGTAGAGCTCTCAGCTTAATCTCCACTAGTGACACTTCTAAAATGAGAAAATATGATGCTACAATGCTTAATCTAGCTCACAAACTCTCAAATTGATATAAAGATAATTCAAATGCTCTCAAATGCTCTTAATTGCTATGAAATTGACTATAATGGTGATGCTTTGCAAATGAATTTCTAAGATGATTATTTCTCTCAAAATGTCTCTTATTTATAGTAAATTCTCAAGAGTAGGGGGTAGAGTGAAGTAACCATGATTTACTTTTGGTTGAGTCAAAAACTTTGCAATGTTTTTAAATGGGGGGACAATTTAAAGGTTTGTCTCAAAGCTTTGGACAAAAGGGAGTGGATTAGATTGAAAGTTTAGAATGAGTGATCAAGATTCAATTCTTTTTGAGTGATTTATGTCTCTTTGTCCTCAATTCTCATTGGTTGCTCAATTTTTGGTTGAAAGATATTAGGATTAATTAAATTCCATTAATTAATTAAATTAGCCATGTAAGGGAATAGGTTCAATTTTATTTTTGATTTAACAACTATACAATTAATTGATTAAAATCAATTATGTGGTGTTTTTCACCCCTTTAAGCTTGTATTTAATTATTTAATGTCATTATTTAATTTTTCCTTTGATTTTATTGATTTTGTCCAATTTGATTTAATAAATGTCCATTTTAATTTGATTTAATCCTTTTTATGAGAATTAGTGCATTTTGATGAGATTTTGCAATTTTATGATCTAAAAGCACTTGTCCAATTTTTGAGTGTCTACAAATGCCCCTCTTTGAATTGATGTGCGAAGAACATTGATTCAAAGAAATTTTTAGTCCTGATTGCTTTTAGGTGTTGATTTACTGATTTGTTGATACACCACTAATTTGAAATTGATTGATGCCTGATATGATATGCCTCTAATCTAATTTGATAAGATGATATGTGCCCGACTGATAATGATTCAAAAATTTCGATGCCCCATATTTAATGTGATGTTTGATGCCAATTTGATACTCTGATGCCCCCTTAGAAATAAAACATATTGATTGTTTGATTTGAAAAATTTGATTGATTGATTGATCCAATATGTTTTCATTTCTAATAACATTGATGATATGCCATGATTTACAATTTGCCCCGGTTGAACTAATAGGTTAATATAGGTCAAAGTCAAAATTTCACCTCTAAATTAGGTCAAATTAGCTTAAATAGGTTGAAAAACCTAGATTTACTATTCGTTTTCACTTTTGACTCCTTGATATTTTTCTCTGATCCTACTTTGATTTTCATGATGGTTGTGCCTATCAGAGAGCATTGGTTCGAGAGAGGTCATCGTTATCAGTGGCCTTTGGACTATGGACCTCTAGTGAGTCATTTCTAACTTCCTTTGTGCATTTATTGCTCATTTATAAAATTTATTACAACCTTTTCATGTTCTTGCAATTTTGATTTTTTTAAATGATGCTTAGGAATAGTGAAATACCGTATAGGGTTGTTAAGTAACGCATTCACACTTTTTACTCACGCCTCTGCATAGTAAAGTGTCGCTTAAGAATTTGTATGTCTCACCTGATAAGAATCTTTTTTCGTGTAGAAGTAGGGTTTGCATGTCAATTTCCATATAGTTTTCCGCTTAGGTAACCCTAGTTTTAAAATGCCGCCTAGGCCTCTTAAAATTCTACCTAGCATTGTGAAGTAACACGTAATACGTGAAATGATGCGTGATACCGATAAAGTGTCATGTAACATCTTTTTTGTACCACATAACGTAAAATGCCATGTGCTAATAGGAAAATGATGCCTGCAGGCTTTTTCAAAATTTTCAAATTTTGAACTTTATTTTTTGATTAAAATTTGATGTCTCTTTTCTGACTGATCATTTGAATTCCAAGATAGTTAGGTTTGTTATAGTTAAGCAAAACAATTGATTAGGATATCAGGATAGTGGTACTAATGAATGTTTGATTATGTCAATCTAATAGGATAGATCTGATAGTGGGATACTGATAGGTAGGACTTGATTGATCAGTGTGAAAACTAATAATGATAGGCAAGATTGAATCTTCATTCTCAAGATACAGAGACATGAATGCATGGTACTTGGTTTGATTACTTGATACTCTTGATTCTGATAGACTGATTGACTTGGGATAACTCATTGATATAGTATACTGATATGATTCCTTTGATTTTCAAAATAGGCACATTTATGTAAGTTATATATACAGACAGTTTCTTCTTGGGTGATTGATTTAGGTCAGGCTCTGACTCCTCCAGAGTATCATGTTATAGAGATGTGTGGTCTTAGCTTCCTTTTAGACATCCCATGGTTTCAACTAAATCATGGTTTACTTACCATAGTGGCAGAGAGATGGCACTTTGACCACAACACATTCCACCTTCCTTTCAGAGAGATGACCATCACCCTAGAGGATGTATATAGATTACTGCACATTCCTTGCCATGGTGAGATGGTGTATTATGATTCTATCTATAATAGCACAGTCTGCAGATGAGTGGTTGGAGATAAAACTATTGATGATGATACCATTACATGGGAACAATTTTCTTCATTCCCCACATTACCAGTGGTACTTGGTGCTCTTATCGGTGGATTACTACTTCCTGACCGGTGAGGTCATGGCTTCTTAGTTGGATGGGGCAGGATACTCGAGGATTTTCTTGCATAGCCTTGATGGTTTGATTGGGGCTCATGTGTTCTTGCTTTGCTTTACCATGATTTACATGAGGTTGTTTATCAAGAGAGTGCTTCATTGTCAGCAGGTGCCATGATCTTGCAGTTATGGGTATGGGAGCATATTCCAATTACTAGGCCAGTTTTAGATAGGATTCGATGACATGGTTTTCCTTATGATTTTCTATAGAGCAGCATGGTTTTCCAACATCATTTGGGAAAGACTGAGTATTGGCATTGACAGATTGATGATCTTGATCATGTTTAGTGATGTTTATACATAGGTTGTGAGAGATGGAGGGAGGATGATGATGAGCTCCCCTATATGTTTTCTCCTCGATGGATGATTGGCAGGGCTACTAATATTATTGAGTATTTCTACTTTGGCTGGGTTTCATGTCAGTATGGTAGAGTATAGGATATGCCATAGGGTATAGCATTATATGCTAGAGTCCAGGCAGAGCAATCCATGTGGGGTGCTCAGATAGACTTCCAATTTGTTGTTGATCAGATTGCATGTTTGGCATATTATAGATGGGAGATGCTTGGAGGTATTGCTGATGCTGGTATGTCTCATAAGTTTTGAGACTGGTGGGCTCAGAATAGGTTTCTTCAATTTACCAATCTAGTAGAGCCTATCCTAGGTCATGATGAGAGATCTGAGGATGATGATGATGGAGGGGATGATGGAGATGGTGGTGGTGGTGGCAGGAGGAGATGTCAAAGATGAAGAGCACAAAGAGCTCCTTAGATTATTGATGGATGATGAGATGGACCATGGGTGATAGGTGGGCTTGCTAGGGATAGAGCTAGGAGACAGGTTCGATAGGACTAGGTACCTAGAGCAGCTACAGTAGATAGGCAGTAGAGATAGCAGAGATAGTAGAGGGCTCAGAGACAGGCTCATGTGGATGCTGCTAGATAGATTCCTGGTGGATAGGATCCATTAGTTTAGTTATAGAGAATTGCTTTAGCACAACAGGATCAGGTTCTGGTACATCAGGTGCCTCCACAGGTTCATCAGTCACAAGATATGGGCTAGAGTTCATAGTCTGCTCCTAGTATTGACACTTTAGAATGGGATGTGCAATCATTGCAGATAGATGTATCCACTATTGTTGGTAGATTGTGTAATGCCCCACCAGGGAACCCAGAAGAACTTAACCTAAACAAGCGACTAAGTTTGCAGAATAATCTTTTTTTTTTAAAGTTAACATTCAATAACATCAAAGTTTTCAATGTGGAAGCAAAGCAAAAGAAACAACCAACAAAGGTTACAACTCTCAAGGGTTCCTTGACGAAGATTACTAAAGAGTTAATTAATTAGTATAAGATAAGATATGAATCCAAGATTACATTTGAATGATAAATACAACATCATATGCATGATTACATAAATAAAATTGGTACCATAAGGTAACCATGATAGAAAGCATCCACTGCACATGTCGCAGGGTATGAATATAATAACTGAAAAGAGATACAACATGATAGCTCTGAATAAATGATACAATGATTCAAGATCACAAGAAGAAGAAGATCATGAAAGAACATCTGCAACATGGATCATCTAGCCTTGGTGCATGAGTGTTAGAATCTCAAATGGTAAAAGAACCACTACCACCCGACCTCGTGAACCTAAATGGTCCACTCCCACCGTGCTGAGGAGATAACATCAGAACCCACTCGGATAACAAACAACAACAATCCAAGGTAGAGGTCCTGAAAGCTTCTAAAACAAAGGATACCAAAATTACAACAAGGTCTAACAAAACATTACCAGAGGCAAATAGAAAATGTAGGAAACCTAAGATGCATTCAAGAAGTGTCATCACATAAGTCAACTCTAAGGTTATCCTAGTAGTCCCTTCGGACCCCGGTGCCCTGGTGACTCTATGTGATGATAGTAACCTCTCATGAAGACAAGGCACTACCTATGCCATATCCAGTCCACGAAGGCGGCAAGCATCATCTCAACTCCCATCCTAGTCAAACTCAATCGGGAACTCAGGCATGGGCGAGGCACAAAATATCTTATTAGGTTCATTTTAGATTCCCAATGTTTATTTATTATCACTTATTAAACTACTTGTAATGGGATCTCCTGGTAGCCACTTCTGGGCTCCGGCACCAATTACAAGCCACTTCCTGATATACACTCAGATGACCTACCCTAGAGTTTCACAAGATCAAAATGCACTCTGAGTTAACACAACTCACAAATCACAACATCAAGATCCAACATGCAAGACCCGAAAACACCAAGCACAAATTTACCTAGGGTTAGAACAACTCATGTAATCTAACAGAGTATGCAAGACAAACAAACATAATAAAAAAAATATCCAAAACCCGCCTCTGGATTATATTCCTGTAAGACAACTACAACCCCCGAAAAGCAATACAAGAAAATTGGCCAAAGCATCTAAATTCATCTCAATAAAACATGCTTGCTAAAGAATGCATCACTAAAAATTCAAGAATATACAACTAATCAAAAAGCATTACGCATCTCATCTAGCTTTCAAAACATCTCTAAAAACATAATAATCTAATTAGATTTATAATTAAATAGGAAAATAAAATATTAATCCAATTTAATAAGCTAATTCCTTCAATAAATAAAAAACAAACTTAAACACCTAAATCAAATATAACTTATCTAAATCTTAAAAAGAATTAATATTTAATATTAATTTAAGTTTTCTATAAATAAAATAAAATTAATTAAATAATAAATAAATTAAAAAATAAAAATAAAAAAATTAAATAACAAATATTAAAAATAACTAAATTCAAAATTAACAACATATTAAAACTTTGCATTGATATTATAATAATGAAAAGTAATTGGGGGGGTACCCGCGGGTACCCTGTGCCCTGACCCTTCTGTCCGCACAGCCGCAGGAAAGATGCCGGTGACAACACCGGCGGTACTGCCGCACGACAGTCCCCTCAGGGACTGTCGTGCGTCAGTACTTTGGTACTGTGCATGGGACAGTCCGCCAAGGCCCATAACTAGTGGGGGTACCATTAAAGCCCCAAAAACTTTATAAAAAAAAAGAATTCTTCAAAAACAATTTTTCAATTGTTAACTTTTCAAATACAACAAATTTTTATAAAACCCATGTAATATTAGATTAATCTCAAATATTAATTTAATATTAAAACTAAAACTGATTATACACACACACACACACACACACACACACACACACACATAGACACACCATAAATTGCACAAAATACAAAACATAAAAATATTAAATCTACCAAATTTTTTTTATTTTATTTTTTACAAAGATCGAAACTTTAGTCTAATTGGGCTTTCTAGTATTTTTCAACAGATTCTTCAAAACCATTAAATTATAAAACAGATAGGCAAAACTATTCAAATCAAATTGCATAAATACAAAGCTTTTCAACACCCAATTCCACATGCACGATGAAGACACGCTTTTCTTTTCTACAGAGATCTAAAAAAAAATAACAAGAATAAACTTCAAAACCTACCTCAAACAAAAATTATTCAGATTTGAAGATGACCAGAATGAAGAACACAGACTCCAAGCCTTTCGAAAATCTTTCCCGAATCTGTCACAAATCTGTCTCCAAAATTCCTCCACCAAAACCTGTGTGTCCCAATAAAGGCCAAAACCCCTAAAACTTAAAGAAATCTCCTTCCCCATGCATGAAATATAAACTCAACATCAAAAGGACTTTGCATGAAGACGATCTCCAGTTCACAGTTCAGTCTTAGTTGAACTGAAGTCTCCTCTCCTCTTTGACTTGAGTCAAAAAGTACTTTAACCAAACCTTTAACTTGAATTAACAATTCAATTTCATGCAATTATGAATGTGCACAAATGCATTAAATTAAATAATAATTAAAACATTAAGTTAACACAAATAACACATGCCAAAATAACCTTTAATATATTTTAATTAAACAAAGGTTAATTTCATGATTTAAATAAATCAAAAGTGAAAATATTTAATTAATTCACATTAATTAAATATTTCAACCACACTCAAATTAGCATATAATTAATTTCCCAATTAATTAATGCATCAACTATATAATAAAAAATAATAATTAAATTAAAATAAAAACATTTATTTAATTACCATTTAAATACTATGCCATAGCTAAAAATAGCATGATCTAAAAATAGAAATCACATCAAATGCCACAAAGCAACAAAACAGAAAGACCTAAGGACCCACATTCAAACTCAGGACTTAGGTGTAAACTCTTGCCAATTGGACGAGTTTAGAAAGGTGAAAACACAGAATCTTGTCCCTTACTTTAGGACAATATTTGGCTTAGGTTAGGATTTGGAACTGATATTATCTCCTCTCTTTTACCATTGAGATTAGTGATAGGGCATGCTCATCTTGACAATTCAGGGAAGTCGATGCCCGATACCTACAAACCTGCATAAAAGACAAGCATGTACATATATATAGAAATATAACAGACAATGGCGGGGATCGGCCGATCGTGTGGATCTCACAAGCAAGTAACTACGACTTCGTCCCTCAACCACATCAAACACATCAAGCAGAAAGATAAAAGCATACATGAACATCATACACATGCAAGTATGGGGTAAGTATAATCAACATTTATAAATATCATTTTGGAACAGATATAACATCATCACAGATAACAGCATATAAACGAGTCGATATAATCATCATAAACATCAATTTATTAAAGATTCACCAAGAAGTGACATATATCCAATATTCATAAAACACTAAAATAACAAAGCACACATGCAAGTGGCCCAAAAGAGTTTGGCAAGAAAACAAAAAAGCAAACTATGGAGGGGTACTACAGATTGGATTAGGTAGCTACCTTGATGCAGTAGTTTATGGTGATGATGGCACAAAGACCTAGCATAGCAAGCACTTCTTAGGATCCTCCGTCATAGGATAGATAAGATGGAAGAGGTCCAGATGGGTTAGGTGCTAGGGATGGATCGGGTGCTGCTATGGGTTCCTAATGATTTGATGATAGAGTTATCCATTATTGATAATTGTACCCATGTTTCATGTTTCTTGTTGTTTTAGTGATCAGAACACTTGATGTATCACTTTTATTGATGACATATTGTATCTTGCTATACTGATTTGATGGATCGTTTGATGTTTATGAACACTTTATATGATGATATATTTCCTTGATTCTCTTTATTAGTTTATTATGGGATTATATTTATATGTAGCTATATGATGTTTATGATGCATTTACTTTTGATTATGATATGGATGCAGTGTATCTCATGTATGATATAGATAGATGAATGCATTAATGTATGAATTGTGATACGGTTTTCTATTTTTCAATGTATGGATGCAAAGTGTTTTATGGAAATATGAATATGAATGCCCCTATGTTTTTTATTTTTGAATGTATGTAGTTCTATCCTTAATTACATGTATGCAAATGATGTATGAATAATGAATCTTTTTTCTTTTGCTTTTCTCATATATGAATAATGATTAATGCTATGCATGAAATGCAAAAGATAATCTCACATTTTTTATTGGAATCAAGGATAATATATTTGATTGAACCCCCCCATTTCTTTAATTTTTTTGACCAACCAAGATTATAAATGTACCCCCTTGCCCTTGGAAAAAATAACTACAAATAAATGCACTTAATCTAACATGTAATGCAATGCAATGCAGTTAAGTGTCACTAGCTTTAGCAAAGAAATGACATAGAGATAAATTTTCATCATTGAGCATTTTTGGAACTAGAAAGCTAGTACAACCATCATTGACCACATCATGATGATATGAATACCGCTTTTTATCACTTTTGGTAACCTCTTTTGAAAACTAGTACAACCCTCACTAGTTGGATGACCAAAATATAGGAGTATGAATAACGGTTTCAATAGATTCAGTGTTGCAAGTGGATTTTGGTATTAATATATGAAAGATCTAAATAGCCAAGGTATCCATTTTCATAAACAAGCAAAGGTTAATCCTTCATCTTATGTGATAGTCCTTGATGGTTCTTTGATGACCATGTCGTTAGACAAATTCTCATAAGTTGATTAATCTTCCTCAAAACAATCACTCAAAGGAAAGAAAAATATCATGTTTCTATCATGGACAATCTAGTCGAAACATCATCGATTAGCTAAAAAGATGTGATAAAAGTCAATTTCAATAAAGATCATCAAAAGAAAGCTTCAAGTGTTTTGCAATGTATCACGATTTTCAAAAAGAATTTCAAGCATTCTGGTCTTTAAAGTGTTGTCAATTTTTAATCCCGAATAATAAAGTTAATGAAGGCTCAAGGATCATGTTCTAGTATCAAAATACTTGTGTGTGAACAATGATATCCATCAAAGGTTCATGAAAATATCTCTCTTCTGAATTTTTGATCTCTCTCTCTGATGTGACAGAATGTAGCACTATTGAATCTATTTGTACCAAATTTCCAATCCTCTTCTACCCCCAAGTGATAAATGTGATCGTGTGACAAACTTAGGACCATAGGAAATGCAATGATGCTACTGAAAGACTTTATTATGACTATGCACAAATGACGGATGCAATGAAGGTTTACAAGTGAGATGATGGAAATGCAATATGTATACATGCAACTTGAAAGGAAAGACTTAAGGGAACAAAAGGCACTTGATTACCAAGTTTTCACCTTTTGGGTCTTTTTCTCTTTTTTGATTTTTTTTGCTTCCAAGGCACCTATTTGCTAGGTTTTCACCAAGGCATTTTTTCTTTTTCAATTTTTTTCTTTGTTTTCTCTTTTTTCAAATGTTTTTGGTATTTTCAAGATCTCTTTGACTATGTACAATAAATATGGTGCTCCTCATCTGATACTCTTTATACTCTTTCATCTACCTCATGTATAGAACCTCTTTAGATGGAAGCTATTGATAGGTTCTTGTAGCTCTTCACCCTCACATTCTGCTAACTTATAAGTTCCCATTCCAAATGAAGAAACAATGATGAATGAACCAAGCCAATTCACTTCCCATTTTTCTTTTTTTTCTCTTTCAGCTTGATTCTTTGGGTTTTCTCTTAACACTAAGTTGCCTACTTGAAAGACTCTCGATTTGATATGCTTATTGTAGTTCCTTGAGATTCTATTTTGATATACTTTCAAGTGTTCGTAGGCTTGTGTTTGGTGTTCTTCTAACAATTATTATTGTTGAAGTTGGGAAACTCTATAATACTCATTTGTTATCAACCCTTGCAATGACACTCTTAAAGATGGGATTTCAACCTCCAAAGGTAGAACGACTTTGGCTCCATAGACTAATGAAAATGGTGTAGCTCCCATAGGTGTCTGAATGCTAGTTCTATAGGCCCATAATGCTGGGTTGATTTTCACATGCCAATCTCTTCTTGATTTATTCATTGAGCTCTTCAAAATTTTGAGAATGTTCTTATTTGTAGCTTCAGCTTGTCCATTTCCTTGAGGATAATAAATAGATGAAGAGTGATGAGTAATATGGAATGTGTCACAAAGTTCATCTACATCTTTGTTTTTGAATTTCTTTCCATTGTTTGTGATTATGGCATGAGGGATACCATATTTGCAAATGATGTGATTCAAGATGAACATAGAAATTTGTTTATCTATGGTCATGATCAAGGGAACCACTTCTACCCACTTAGTGAAATACTCCATCACGGTGATGATGTACTTGTGCCCATTGGAAGAAGGTGGATAGATCACTCCAATCAAGTCAAATCCCCATTAATAAAATGGCCATGGTGTAACAAAGGGATGTAACTCTTGTGCCGGTGCATGTATCATGTTGCCATGGTATTGACATTTGCTGCATATTTTGACAAAGTGACAAGCATATTTGTCTAAGGTTTTCCAAAAATACCCCATGCGGAGGATTTTTTTGGCTAGGTTTAAACTACTTGAGTGTGACCCAAAAATATCCTCGTGAACCTCTTGTAAAGCTAACTTAGACTCCTCTTCCTGTAGACATCTAAGTAACATCTCATCAAGACCCTTATGATACAATGTATTGGATAGGATAATGTAATGGGTTGATTGTTGGATGAAATTTCATTTTTGGGCTCATGATTGGTCTGAAGGTAACACTTGGTCTTTGAGATAGGTATATATAGGGCCATACCAAGGTCAGTCATATCCATCAAGTAGTGAAATGATTTGAGTCTCGGGAAGCTCAAATGCCAGTTTTACCAACTCTTCCACCAAGAATTCATAATTCTCATTCTAATCTAGTTTTTGAAGTAAGGAATCCAAGGTCGCCATTGCATCAACTACTCTATTTTTCTCTCTTGGGATTTTCTCAAAGGTTATCAAAGAAAAGTAATTTTTCCATCCATCAATCATAGTCTTGTATGGCATTAGTTTTTCATCTTTGGTATTGTATTCATCATTGAATTGATGGATTATTAATTGAGAGTCTCCATATACTTATAGCTCGATGATGTTCCATTCTAAAGCCATCTTAATGCCAATGACTAAAGCCTCATGTTCTGCTATGTTGTTTGTGCATGGGAAAAAAAGCTTGTAGGACTTGGGAATAGTGTACCCTTAAGGGGTAATCAATAATATGCCGGCCCTAGAACCTCCTTGTGTATATGAGCCGTCAAAGTACAACTTCCATGTCTTTGCTTCTATGTTTAAAATTGTGGAATCTAAAAACTCTACTTGAATGGTTTGCATGGAAATCAATGGGTTTTCAGCTAAGTGATCTACTATCACTTGTCCTTTTATTGCTTTCCTATCCATGCACTCAATGTTGAACTCACTTAATATCATGACCCATTTTGGTATCCTACCCGTTAAGGAAGTTTTTCTTAGCAAATACTTTAGAGGATCAATTTTGGCAATAAGCTTTACCTTGTGCATCAACATATAATGTCTCAATTTTTGGGATGCAAAGACAACCGCTAAACATGCTCTTTTCATGAATGTATAGTTAAGTTCGTATTTGATCAATGTTCTACTCAAATAGTAGATTGCTCTTTCTTTCTCTTGCTCATCTTCTTGCACCAAAAGAACTCCTAGAGACCTCTTGGTAGCAGATATGTATAGCAGCAACAATTTTCCCTTGATTGGTGGCATTAGGATTGGTGGATTTATTAGATAAGTCTTCAATAAGGTGAAGGCTTGATCACATTCTTCATCCCATATGAAAATAGTATCTTTGTGTAGAAACCTTGTGAATGAATGACACTTTTCGGCCAATTGAGAAATGAATCTTCATATTGATTGAATCTTTCCTTGTAGAGACCTCATTTGACTTATGTTCTTTGGAATTTCCATATCCATTATTTCTTGGACTTTTTCTGGGTCTACTTCGATCCCTTTTGCTTAAACTATGTAGCCTAACAATTTGTCAGATTGGACACCAAAGACACATTTCTTTGGATTTAGTCTCACTTTGAATTGTCCCAACCGGGTGAATATATTTTTTAGAATTTGTAGGTGATCTTATCTTTTGTGTGACTTTGCCAATATGTCATCCACATAATCCTCTAGAAAGTTGTGCATCATGTCATGGAAAATAATGGTCATTACCCTTTGATATGTGGCTTTGACATTTTTAAGGCCGAAGGGCATGATGTTCCAACAAAAGGTACCCCAAGGGCATGTAAAGGTTGTCTTCTCTTGGTCTTTGGGTGCAATTTTGATCTGATTGTATCCACTAAAACTGTCCATCAATGAGTACATGGAGTGACCCGTTGTCAAGTCAACTATTGTATCTATGCTTGGAAGTGGGAAGTCATCCTTAGGACATGCAAGATTCAAGTCTCTAAAATCCATGCATAAACAAATGGATTTATCATGCTTGGTGACTGGTACAATATTAGATATCCATTCAGTATATGCTATTACTCTTATAAATCCCACTTTCAATAATTTTTCCAATTCTGCCTTGACTAGGAGAGCTATATGTGGGTGCATCTTTCTCAACTTCTTCTTGATGGGCTTAACCCCTGGTTTATCATTCAGATGGTGCATAATGAAGTCAAGATCCAATCTAGGTATGTTGGCATAGGACCATGCAAAGTTCACTTGTTGTTCTTGGAAAAACTTGATAAAATCCTTTGTTTCTAAAGGTGTAAGTGACGCTGCTAGGTGTATAAATTTTAGATCAAATTCTATCTCAATGTTGACCTTTTCTGTCAGTTCTATGAGAATTGGTGACCTTTCTTCTTCATGTTCGGGTAGGGTATCCAACCTCTCTTCCTTTGGTGCCACAGTTGGGTTTTCACCATAGGAAATATCCTTTATCTTTACTTTTTTGGTTCTAGTGCTGCCACATAGTGGTTTTCATCACTAGAACTTTTCATTTTTTTCTTTGGATTAAGAGATTGGACCCCTTCGCTTTCATCATGTTCATATCAAATTCATTGGTGGAAGAGGGCTCAACCGCATTCAAGTATTGGGTCATTTCTTGGTCATTTGGGAAATAGAGTAAGTCGCTTGGCTCAGTTAGGTCCCAATCAATAAGTTTGGGATGCATAAAGGGTAAAGATTCATTTGGAAAAGTGTCATCGATTGGGTTTATGGACATGACTTCAATGGAGGGTTCATACATTGTATCATTTAGATCTATAACATGAGCTTCCTTGAGATGGTCCATGGAAGAAGGATCAACGTCCTCTTCACTAGAGTCCTCTAAGACTTCTATGGGAAATAGCATTGGAAATGCAATAGGTAGATTAAAACTAATGTTTGAATCACCCCCCCATGAGGGTACCCAAGGTTCACCTATCCATGGCTAACTAGTAGGTGTTTTCCCTATGTTAAGCTCTTGTATATTAGGCTCTTCATTACTTTGAGTTTGTTTCCATGGAACACTAGCATAAGCATGTATTGTGACAACCTCTTTATCATGGCATGTGTCTTTAGATAGAGTGTCCCACTCATAGTCTCAAGAATCATCACTATCAACATTGGATTCCACCGTGTTCACTTGAGGATATGAATCATGCATTGGGCTAGAGATTTCTCCTTTGTGATGGTAGCCTACCCCTGATCTTTCTTCTTTTTCCCTCCAAGAAGGTTCAATGGGCTCTAGTAGACCTCTATTTCTTTGGCCTAAGGGTCCTCTCCCCTTGTACCCCATTTTTTGCATTATCTCAAATCCTTTTCCATATTGATCGGTTTGAATGTTAATGTGCTGAATTATTTCTACAGGAGTATTTGAGGTATCATCTTCATCATGATAAAGCCATTGAAGGACTTCATCTTATTCTTTTCCAAATGATTCTTTGTCACTTTCTCTTACAAAATAAGAGTTATACTTATGAGGAAGATGTTCTTTGGATGGTTTCCCATGCATTCTTGGAGATGTGGGTAAGTCGAATAAGGAAATGGAATATTCCCCTACTCTTTTGGAACTAATTTTACATTGTTTTTTAAATGTATGCATCATCTCACTCATTTTCTTGTAATGATCTTCTTTAACTTTATCTTTCTCCTCTTCAGTAGGTTTGAAAAGTGCTATCTCTGATTTAGGTGCTTGATCTGAATTTTCATTTGAAGTTGGACCCTCGTAACTCACTTTCTCCTTTCCTTTAGTTGATGTCGTTGAGTTAGCTTAATGAGGATTTGAAGTAGCACTTAATGTTAACTTAGGATCATCTATTTTGATGTCTTCAATGGTAGCCTTTTGGATAATCCCTTCTCTATTATGGGGTATAAATAGTTTGTGAAGAGGCTTTAATGCATTGCAATATTGGAAAGGATTTGAAACCCCTTCAACCATGATTTCCTCACCCATGTACGAAAATTTCATGCATTGATGATATGTGGATGGAACCACTTGCATCTCATGGATCCATGGTCTACCCAATAAGATATTATAAGTTAGTTTCATATCTAAGATTTTTCAATTTGTGTCCTTTTTGACAGGTCCCACTTGAATGGGCAATACAATCATGCCTTTGGAGGCTCTTTCAACTTCATCATAGGACTTTATGGTAATTCTTTTTGTAGGATCAATGCATAACTTAGATAATCTTAGAGATTTGACAAGGCTCAAAGTACAAATGTTAAGATCAGCTCCCCCATCTATGAGAGCTCTTTTGACCCTATGTCTTTCAATCAAGACTTCTATATGCAATGACAGATTTTAGGGATGTGTAATAGACATGTCATCATAGTTGGAAAATGAAAGGAAATGGGTGCAATGAGATGTCCTACCATATTTTGAAACTTCTCTTCTTCTAAGTTGGTAGGAATATTGGTTTCCACCAAAGCTCTCTCTAAGATTTCTTTGTGGTTTGGTGATAACTTTAGTAACTCCAAGATAGAGAATTGTGCTAGAGTCTTTTGTAGTTGATCTACCAAACTATACAGTTTTGCTATTGTAGAAGATTGCTTGATCACAATGTTGGATTGAGGAAGACCAATAGGTTTAGGATCAACCCCTTATAGGGTAATCCTTGAAGTCTTCCCCCTAGTGATAACATTATATGTTTCATTTTGGGGCTGTTCTTTGATCACTATAGCATTTACAACATTATCACAAGGAGGCACAAAATTGATATTGTTGCTACTTTATTTCTTACCATTGGATGATTCACCTTTTTCATGGTTATAAAAAGGTTATTTGAAATCCATGTGATATTCATTACTTTGAGGGCCTTCAATGATGATCATACCATTATCAATCAAGTCTTGCACCACATTCTTCAGCTGTAAGCAATCATTTGTTGTATGCCCTTGAATTCTATGATATTCATAGTGGCTATTCTCACTCCACTAGTCAGGCTTGTGTTGTGGCTCATAAGGTTGAATGCTAGGTAAATTAATGATATTGTTAGCAATGAGACTTTTCAATGCTTTTTTGAGAGGTTCACCCAAAGGTGTGAAGTTCCTCTTAGGAGTTGGTGCCAAGAATTTGTCAGATTCATTACTTCTTTGATTGTTCCCTTGATTGCCACTATTAGTATTGTTGTTGTAAGGCACTTTGGGAGCCTGATTTGTATTTTTCACTTGATTAGGTGTTCTTGTAAGAGCAAAAGGAGTCACCTTCAAATTACTAGAATCAACAACACCATCATTGACCACTCCTTTATTGTTATTTCTCAAGCCAAAATGATTATAGTTGTTGGAAAAGTTCTTGTTTTGGTTGTTGTTGCCATTGTTGGAGGTATTGTTATTGTGGTTCTTATTATCCTTATAGAGTTTTAACTCTCCAATCTTAACTAATACCTCTTTCATGGTTACCCCATTCTCAATAAGGTCTTGGAAGGTCTTGGGGCATTGCATTCTCAACTGGTAGTTCATCTCATTGCTCAAACTATTGATGAAGATATCTATCTTTTCCTTTTCGGGTACGATTTTAGGATACCTAGAAAATACCATCCTCCATCTTTGTAGGAAAATCAAGAACCATTCTCCTTCCTTTTGTTTGTTATTACACAAGGTGATCATTGTGACTTCATGCTTTATGTTGTATGAATAATGTGCCACAAACTTGGAAGCTAGCTCTTCAAAGGTTCGTATGCTGGAGGGTAGTTTAGAAAACCATTCCATGGCCATACCTCCCAAACTTTTGGGAAATAATCTCATTAAATAGGTGTTGTCATGTAGAAACTCTAGGCTTAGTGCACAAAATTCCCATAGGTGATCTTGGGGATCCATTGTTCCTTCGTACTTATCATACTTAGGGAACACTACATTGATAGGAAATGGCATCATCACAAGACTTTTGTCAAATGGAAATGGACATAACACTTCTATTGAAAAAGGCTTTGGATCCCCGCTTTGTTTGATTGTATCCAGATACATTTGAAATAACTTAAACTTCTTGTTCACGATGTCAATGGGGCTCTCTTCAACTTTGGGTGGTCTAAGTTGATTAAAATCATAATCCTAAGGAAGCTTAAGACCTTCCTGGGCTAGATCTAGAAAATACTTCACTTTGTCTCTTGCCATTGATTTTTCCATGAGTTTTATGAAATATGGGCTCTAAATGGCTTCATCAACCTTGTCATCAGTTGCATCATCGATAGTTGGCTCATTATTACTTGTATTATGAGTGTTATCAATTCCTTGAGTGTTTTGATATATTCCTCCATTATTGGCATTACCTTGATTGTTTGGGTCAATACCTCCATTTGGATCAATACCTCCATTGTTATTACCACCTAAGACACTAGAATATATCATGTTGGTTTCCTTTTCTTGAATGGGCTTTTTGGGTATTCTTGGAGCGGTAAAAGTATCATCTAGGAAAGGAAGCTCTTGTCTTAGATAAGTCCCGTCTTCTTGTAAAGTTTTCTTGATGTAATATGATCGAGTAAAAGTAGGCATGAACATAAACCACTTGAAAATGGGCTTCGATCTCATTTGTGGTCAAATCCTTGTGAAATTTTAAAAAATGGCTCAAACTAGGATTTTTGACTAGGCGGGTTACTAGCACAAAAAGAATGTTGAAAAGGGTATCTGAATCTAGAACCAAAATTTTTTGAAACCCTCGGGAAGTGCTCGTTGTTTTTCCCTTTTTCAATTTTGGGTGTCACTTGCTTGCATGTAGGCATGACTTTAACCTTAGTACGTGGTGACTAGAATATCCTTAGGTGGCACACTGCCGGTGTGCATGTGGCTCTTTGCTATTACTAGGCGTGCTTTAAGTTTTTCTAGGTGTCACTTAAACTTTATTAGGCATGTCTTTGCTATTGATAAGCATTTTCTTAATAGTCAGAGGTGTGACTTTACTACTGATAGATGATTTTTCTCTGTGCATAGGTGGCACTTTACAGACCAGGTTGTAAATTGTAGATTTTAGAAATTGTAAGATTAGGTCTGCAAAATTTTCTTTCTTGAAAATGAAGTACAAGCGCAACACACACATCAAGTTTGCACCATGTCCCTAAAATCATAGTAGAAGTGTATATTCTCAATCATTTTCCACAAGTATTTGAACAAGAAATTATTCCAAGTAGTCTACCTATAGTCAAATTTTGCATTTAACATTGTTGGCTCTATAAGGTAGCTTACTACTTATCAGGTTGTAATGAATAATTCCATTCTAAACTATGCCAAGTTATTTTTCCCACTTGCGGGCTTCCCACATGCACAAAAGCATGATTTGGCACAATCCATAAGGGCTACTAGAGGAAGTGAAGAAACTTGCGCACAATCTAGCCACTTCTCTTTTAAGGAAAAGTGTGTTTTTATTATTGTGGGTTGGATATTACCATGGCAAAGGTGGTTGTCTCCCACTTGGGTCATTCCCTCTCACCGGCCTCGTTAAGGAAATTTCTTGAGAGGCAAGCCCTCTAATGTTCTAGCATGTTCATGTTAAAGCAAGGAAATGGAGTTAAGAATAAGTTTTTGGGAATTTGGTTCATCAAAAGGTGAAGAGCATATCCCTAACTTTTCCTTAATTTCCTAAACACAATAAGCAATGTTCAATTTCTTTCACCCACTAACTATAGGGATTTGAGTATTTCTACTCTCTTCCACAAATAAGGGGCTTTGATTTTATGTGTTTGATTTCTCAACCTTTCTTATTAATCAAAAAGTTTAACACCTTTGGCATTTTGATTCACTAGAAGAAGTGAAGAGCATAAGCCTAAATGCTAAACTTTCCAAACAAAGAGAGGTTGTTTTGTAATTACTAGATTTTGAAATGCTCCAATGCCACAATCTAAGGGAAAATATTGACTAGTTTAAGGCTTACCTCCCCTTGTAGCTAGCATAAACTAGGGGCATTTTTAAGTGTTTTTTATCAGTTTGCAGCCTTACCTTGGCAATAGCTCCTTTCCAAATGTGCTTTTCCACCAGCAAGTTAGTCAACACAAACAATCACAATGAGGGAAACCAAATCAAATTTGAAGAAGCAAAGTTTATGTATTGAATCTTAGAAACCTTACTTGCAAATTTTGAGAAAAACTTGAACTAAGGAGTAAAAATCCAATTAAGTGATACGAATTTGGTTTTGTAAGCTTCTTCAATTTTAAGATAATTCTGATATACCTAGTTTTCTTCTTCTTGTGACTCCTCAAGAACCGCTTTGATGTGAGAAAAGTTTTCCTTCTTGATCTTCCTAGCCAAATCCTTGCCTTCGTGGTTGAACTTGCTCTCTGGATTTTGAACCTTTATGTGTTTGCTCATCTGCAGTAAAAAAATACAGAAAGAGAGTAAGATAAATGAATTTATCAATTTGACATCAAATTAAAGCAAAAGATAGTAAGCGTCATTGTCTAGCTAATATGTGTGATTAGAATGTTAGCAGGCATAACTTTAACTATAACACACGTCACTTTCCAGTGACCCAAGTGAAATTTAAAGTTTAGCAGGCATAACAATTTATATACTAGGCATAAAAAGTAATGTAAATTGAGTAAGATAATATATTTTAAAGTGGCAATTCACAAAAACTAGGCATCAGTTAGAAGATACTAGGCGTGATTGTTTGCTATAAATTGCATCATAAAGCTTGTCATAGGCGGTAAAAGATAGAAAATACGCATCACTTCTCCAGTCGGAGGCATTGCTTTATGCTCCCGAGCATGACAATTTATCTAGCAAGCATCGGCTAACTTCTGTGAAGTAGCAGAACATTGATCTCAGGTGTCATTTAATCCTTCATACATGTAATTTCACCTTCTTTCTACAAAAATTCACATAAAAGTGAAGACACAAACACAAAAAATATGATGAAAATGATAAAAATGAGGCCTAAAGTCCCACATTGGGCGCCATTTGTGGTGTGTATGCTAAACACCTTCTGAAATTAGGATTATTAACTAACAATTCAAAGCAAATACAATGCAAATCTAACTAAGAATTGAAACTAAAATCCATGACATCTCATGGTTCTCTAATTAGATGTGGTAAGTAGAGCTCTCAACTTAATCTCCACTAGTGACACTTCTAAAATGAGAAACTATGATTCTACAATGCTTAATCTAGCTCACAAACTCTCAAATTGATACAAAGATAATTCAAATGCTCTCAAATGCTCTTAATTGCTATGAAATTGACTATAATGGTGATGCTTTGCAAATGAATTTCTAAGATGATTATTGCTCTCAAAATGCCTCTTATTTATAGTAAATTCCCAAGGGTAGGGGGTAGAGTGAAGTAACCATGATTTACCTTTGGTTGAGTCAAAAACTTTGCAATGTTTTTAAATGGGGGGACAATTTAAAGGTTTGTCCCAAAACTTTGGACAAAAGGACAAAATTGAGTGGATGAGATTGAAAGTTTAGAATGAGTGATCAAGATTCAATTCTTTTTGAGTGATTTATGTCTCTTTGTCCTCAATTCTCATTGGTTGCTCAATTTTTGGTTGAAAGATATTAGGATTAATTAAATTCCATTAATTAATTAAATTAGCCATGTAAGGGAATAGGTTCAATTTTATTTTTGATTTAACAACTATACAATTAATTGATTAAAATCAATTATGTGGTGTTTTTCACCCTTTTAAACTTGTATTTAATTATTTAATTTTTCCTTTGATTTTATTGATTTTGTCCAATTTGATTTAATAAATGTCCATTTTAATTTGATTTGATCCTTTTTATGAGAATTAGTGCATTTTGATGAGATTTTGCAATTTTATAATCTAAAAGCACTTGTCCAATTTTTGAGTCTCTAAACATATATGCATGTGTATATATGCATATATACATGTATACATGTGTATATATACATATATATATATATGTATATATGTATGTATACATATGTATATATGCCTATATATATGTGCATATATACATACATTTATATATGCATTTATATATGCATATATACATACATTTATATATGCATGTATATATGCATCTATACATGCATATATACATGTATATATGCATATATACATGTATAGATACATATATACATGCATATGTATATGTATATATGCATATATGCCTGTATATATGCACATATATATATTATATATAGATTTTTTTATTATTTGAAATTTTTGATATATAAATAAATTAGTATATATGTACATGTACATATATGCATGTATATGCATGTATATATATGTATGTATATATGTATATATACATGTATCTATATATGTATATATACATGTGCATGTATGCATGTATATATATGCATGTGTACATGTATATATATACATGTATACACAAATTTTTTATTATTTGAAGTTTTTGGTACATAGATTTAGTATCTATACATGTGTATGTATATGTATGTACATGTGTATATATGTAGATATACATGTATATATGTATGTATACATGCATATATACATATATATATATGTATGTGTATACATGCATATATACATATATATGCATGTATACACATATATACATGCATGTATATATGTATATATGCATGTATACATGTGTACATGTATGTATACATGCGTATGTACATACATGCATATATATATATATATATATATATATATATATATATATATATGCATGTATACATGTGTATATATGCACATACATACATACATACATACATACATACATACATACATATATATATATATATATATATATATATATATATATATATATATATATATATATATATGTACATGTCATATATTATATATCTATATATATAGACATATAATACATGTCATATATATATATATATATATATATATATATATATAGACACACACACACACACACACACACACACACACACACACACATATATACACACACACACATGTACACTATATATGACATGTATACATGTCATACATACATGTGTACATGTGTGTGTGTGTGTGTGTGTGTGTGTGTGTGTGTGTGTGTGTATGTGCATGTGTATGTATATATGCATGTGTACACATGTATGTGTACATGTATATATGCACCTATATGTATGTGTGTACATACATATGTACAATACACATTTATTTACATTTAACTATAATTTATGTAATTGATTTTACTTTCAAATAATGTAGCGAAATGTGCATACTTTAATTTTATTTTTAATTAAATTAGGAAAATATACATATATGTTGACTTTATTTGACAGTAAATAAAATCTTTAAGGTACATACATATTCTAGATCTATCAGACATATTATTGCACATCACACATGGAAGATGCATTGATTCCCCCTGCAGAACTATTTGCACGCACTAATAGAGAGATTGAACGGTTGCAAGAATCCATAAATAATCCATCTAGCTATAGTATTTATAAGAGCATATGTCAATCCATCCTTACTAGCTTGATTAGCATTAGGGATGACATTCATGGTACCAGTCCCTATGCCCCAGATATTATAGAGGCCATACTTGAGAGGAAGAGACAAGAGGTTGGCTCTGGGGTTTCTCTTAAGGAGGTACAGGCTTTAGTGCCTAAAGCGACCTTGAAAAGGAAAGTTCTCCCATCTTATGAAGATAAAAACTATGTGAAGGGGTATCAAGTTACTAGGTGTTAGGATCTTTATCAACATTGATATACCCATGATTTCTAGTTGCCTGGTCATTATCTGAATAATGACTAGATTCCATTGTACTTTGCATAATAATTTTTTGTTGAGGTTCATTTAGGGAGAGTTGTTAATTACACCAATTTGTTAGCACATCTAGGATAGGGGCATGGAAGACTTGCTAATAGAGATGATTTTCATCAAGCTGATTGGCAGAGGCCAGTACACATGGCCATTGTTGGTCAGAGGGCACTTTCTATAGCTCCTTCATTGGGTCCTATTGTAGATGATGTTATTTGTAGCACCTAGCTTTGAGTTGCGATTGATAGTGTGGGGGACATTGCAACAACTACCACATTTGTATCTAATGATTAGGTTGGTCAGTACCTGATGTCTCAATGACACTCCAGATCATCAGGTGGAGCATCCTCTAGCAGGACCACACATGACATGTACAGTGTAGCAGACATCCCTCCACTTTCTATCCTGGAGGGACTTATAGGAGAGATGACATGTGTCATATTGACTAGTTTGGTTGAGGATCTATTGGATGCATATGCATTTATAGCAGTAGAACATGATATCCCCATATCAGAGGTTAGATCTCATGTGGGTACTATCAGACATTCTCAGCCACATCCTTCTCATCTAGACCGTGGCCATAGTGGTAGTGCTCATGAGGATCCACCTAATGACCACTCTATTGCTACACAGGGAGAGACACAACGTACATACCCTTCAGTCAGTATTGGGCATCAGTTCTCTGATGTTGGCCTTGACGATGTTGAGTTTAGCATGACCACTATGGGTTATCTAGATTTGTTCACACATGATGATACTACTTTCATGCCATCTCATTTGGTTAGTCCATTGCATTCATCATTAGAGAGGTGTGTGTGGTCTACTCATGTTGCAGATGGAGAGTTGAGCTTGGACTAGACACAACAAAATCTTGATACCTTGGTTGATAGGATTGAGGCTAGGGAATTCGAGTACTATCAGTTTTCACCATCTACACAGGTATAAATAAGATTATATACATGTATTTAATGTTACACTTTAACTTAAATTTATTTTCAAAATTTCAATCAATTGATATATATATATATATATGTATATATGTACATGCACGCATATATATGATATATATTTTTTGTCTACCAGGATATGCCTCTTGTTACTATTTCTTTGGGTACTGATCATGTACGTCATCGAGACTCACTCAATGATGACATCAGTAGTGGATAGGTGAGTTTTTAATTTATTATCTATGTGTACACACTTTATAACATGTTTTCTTATACAATATTTTAAATCAAACTTAAGATCTGTGTACAATGTTTATATATTAATTTAGATATCTCTTTCTTTGTAGGGATTTGCACATCCTTCACAGCATGATAGTCACTCTAGGTGTGACCGCTTAGTGAGGAGTCATCATGATGAGTCCTAGGTACTTTCATATTTGATCTAGACATATTTCATATTACATGTATATTCACATGTGTTTGATGAACTATATTTCATTTCTAGACTCTATAGGACCGATTGATGTGTTTGATGTTATATTTCATTTGTAGACCCTTTTGATAGAATGTTTGACACATGATTGATGTTTCATGCATGTTATATATATATATATATATATATATATATATATATATATATATATATATATATATATATATATATATATATATATAGATATATATATATATATATATATATATATATATATATATATATATATATATATATATATATATATATATATATATATATAGACACACACACACACACACACACACACTTTCACTCTAGATAGGTGTGCATGTGTGATGAAATTGTACATACATGTTTGATTCTTCACGAGCTCATGTGATTTAAAAATTATAAATGTAAATTTTCAATACTTTCAATAGATTTTATACATGTGTTTAATTTAAATTTGATTACATACATGAATGATGTAACTTGATTTCAATAGATTACATGTACATGAATGATGCTTGATTTCAATAGATTACATACATGAATGATGTTTGAATTCAATAGATTACATACCATGAATGATGTTTGATTGTACATGTTTATGAAAGTTATGAATGATGTAAATTTGACACATGTGAGATATATAATTGAGGTCCCTAGATTTTTATTTGAATCTTACTTATATTTAAATGTGCATTCGATAATAGTTGTGCATGTACTTTTAATTTAATGTTGTTGTACTTCAAGTAGATTTTATATTTAAAACATGCACGTCCTAATGTAACACATGCAAATTGAATACATACACATTCATATTCCAACGTTAGAGTACTTCATATTTAGGTAGATAATTAAAATATCATATCCACTTGTAAGACATAAATTTTAGATCTATATTCTTAATTTTTAATTTAATTCAAGCTCCATTCACGATGGGCACCAGTAGGAAAGAATGGAGCTAAGAAAACCTCTGGTCTCACCCATGAAAAATTTAGTTCAAATCATATTTCATGCGTGATTTAGTCCACATCAAGTGGTTCATCTCTCTCTTGAATAACATTTAATATTCTCTCATGGTCATCAGTATTAAGTCTCCACTTACAAATGCCACGTCCCGTCATAGGAACAAGAGATAGGATAGTGGCAATTACAACATGACTATATTGATAAAACATATTGTTAGGTTGATAATAAAAAAAATGAATCCCATGTTTAATTACTTTGATTTTCTTCAAATATGTTCCTTGCACAATAACTGAACTTGCACAAACAAGTTCAACAATGTTATATATATATATATATATGTGTGTGTGTGTGTGTGTGTGTGTGTGTTGTGAAATTAACCATATAAACAAACGTATAAGAAAATTAAAAGTTGGAAGGTCTCATTCAAGTTTAATACAGGTTGTGAAACTTAAATACAGTACTAGAACCTATGGGAAACATAATTCCATCACTTGTTTCATTCTGTGTTAGCTTCATCCTCTCCTTGTAGCAATGTAATAAATAGTAACTAACACTTTCCACATTTCTAGGCTTTGTTACTACTGTAAAAATATGTCCTGCATTTAAAGTGAACTTTTAATTTTAGGAACTTGTAAATATAAATTAAACAAACTTTATTTATGAATTGATTTTATGAATCCTTTTTAAACATGTACATAAACACACACGTACCAATTTTGATCAAACTTGAAATATGGTGATAATCTATAGAAATCAATGAAATGTTGTCAAAGCTTTCATCCTAAACATCATTTGTGTTTGTAACATATAGTGGAACCAAATTCCATTCACTAACATATCCATATTTTTGGTTGATACATTTGTCATAGTTTTTAGAAATGCAGTCATAACAAAAGCATGAATAATCTCTAGTGTACAATGACCACACATTACATTCGTACTCATAACTGAATGTAGGGATCTTGTTTTGTCTACTCTCTTGCATCCATGGATTGATCTTCTATCAACACCTGAACAATAAAGAGGTCATGTCTAAAAATTAAAGACATATATAAGTTAACTCAAACAATGATCAATAAATTTAAAATTAATACCTGTTATCTCCCAGAATACTCGGAAGGGTATGACTTGATCTGATCATGATGATGTGTTATCACAATTTGGCACCACAAAATACATCTTGCACCACTCAACTACATCATGAGCATTATTTATATGATATCCTTGATAGTCCAGTTGATACTTTCTTAAATCACATTTGATACAAGCTCTTGCACCATCATGCTCTCCCTTTCCATGTCCACTCTCAAAGAAACTCCAAATATGTGGTATCTTTTGGTATCGATGATATCTACATAGTTTGTAAAATGGCCTTGCTAATTTAAATTGTGCTGCACATCCATCTGACCAAACAAAATGCTTTTCAATTTTGATGCCTTTGTTTTCCAAATATCCAAAAAAAATCTTAAAGAAATGCTTGACAAAATGTATGTCATGCTCTTTATCATCACTAATGTAAAAGTGATATTCTTTCTTTATGACTTGTGCTTCATATGTACTTTCAACACCATCCAAATCTAATTGTGCATGTCGATAAGACACATGTACCATAATAGTCACTTGCTCTGTATAATAGTATTCGGCTTGAAGTTATTTTTGAAAAACAAAGGAGTAGTTCTCTACAAAATCAACAACCAATAAAATTGTTCCAACTGGAAAAGATTCTTTTTGTATTTGGAATTGTTCTACCTGCCATTTAGTAAAAAAAAATGACATATGTATGGTTGAATCAATTTATGAAAATTCTCCATAAATGTTGCAATAGGTATCTCATCTTCTACATATTCCAACCTTGTTGATTCTTTCCCGACTTTTGTTTCAGAATTTATGTACTTGTATCTCTTATATTTTATCATCCTCATCATGTCAGTATTTTCAAGTCTCAAAGAAAATTTAGCCAAATCCCTGCATGTTTGACAAGTTCCTCTTATGCAATTTATTTCAGGTATTTCATTATCAATTGATTTGTTACATAAGATTGATGCTATGAATTGGCTTGGACATTTAGGAAAATCATTTTGAGAACCACCACTTTCTTCTATCATCTTTCTAAACCCTTGATAGTAGAGATCAAATTCAATATGATATCGACAACAACAAGTTTCAAAAGATCTATTTATCTTTACAAAAAATGGCTTTAATATTTCAAACATTGTTTGTCCAATCTTAATGCCAGGATTTGAGTTACAAAATGAGAGATACAATTCATGTTGTGTGGTGTCCAACCAATGTTTTGTGTGCTAGAAATATTCTTTAGGCCTAGTCCTCTTCTTGATAACATCTCTTGTATGTGGTGAAGGATGAGTATGATTAGTCCAAAATGACGTAACTAAGTTCCTAACTGCTTCATTAATTCTATCAGACCGAGGACCTCTACACATTAGTACCTAATTACCTTCCAATGTAGTATCATCCAAATTGATTCTTCTTTTCAAATAGTGTGTCACTATCTTCCTACTGTACCCAATCTAAGATGAAAGTGAAGAAATTAGTCTTCTTTGGGACATGTTTTCATTTAAAATAGATGTCAGTATCACTCTTCTTGAAATGGACCTATCTGTAGATCTAGTTGTTTTTCCAATGGAATGAAAACCTTCCTTAACACTATCAAAAATATTTTTGTACATTACTTGATTTTAACTTTTTCAAACTTGCATCTACACCCAACAATTTTAATGGCTCTTTGAACTCATCTTTAAGAAGTGTAATTGATAATAATTGAGTTTTTTCAAGTGTACAAAGATTCTCAAATTGTTTCATTATTTGCTTAGAATTTTTATTCAATGCCCTCTTCATAATATTTATGGGTTGTTTAGCATAATCTCTCAATTTTTCCACATCCATTTCAATTAAATGATCTATGCTTTTATGATTAATTTTTCTCTTCAACTTTTGGAGTAGACTATCATTCACATATGTTTCTTGCACTTTTGCTACAAATAAAATAAAATAAATATCTTAATATCTCATCTTAAGGGGACCTTCATGAAATAAGTATTTACAAGCTCTTGAACATGTCAAACCTATAATCATTTATAAACTAATGAGAGAAACACATACTTTTTTGACCTTGGGTTGATTCAACTTGAGATGCCCCTTGTTCAACATTTTCATCATCAAAGGCTGCATGTACACAACAAAACCAATAACTTCTTAAGGGGAAAGACCCAAAATGTATATTCACCAATAAGAGACTAAATCAAGACAGTGAGAGAGAGAGATGATGTGTACTTGTTTGATATTCTGTGAGTTGTCCTTGTTGAGCTTGTGATGACCCTTCTCTAACTTCTGAAGGTTGGGCTTTTCAACTTGTGATGACCCCTCTCCAACTTCTGAAGGTTGGGCTTGTTGAGCTTGTGATGACCCTTTTCCAACTTTAGAAGGTTGTGCTTCTTAAGCATTTCCTACATGTATGAAGTATAAATTATTAAACAAAAACTTTTGAATGAAGTTAGGTCTAATAGGTCTAGTTGGGTCGAATTGGGTCTAATTGAGTCTAATTGGGTCTAATTGGGTCTAATTGAGTCTAATTGATCCTAATTGGTCATAATTGAGTCTAATTGGTCCTAATTGGTCCTAATTGAGTCTAATTGGGTTTAATTGAGTCTAATTGGGTTTAATTAGTCCTAATTGGGTCTAATTGGTCCTAAGTGAGTCTAATTACTCCTAATTAGTTTAATTGGTCCTAATTGAGTCTAATTGGTCCTAATATAGCCTAATTAGGTCTTAATTGAGTCTAATTAGGTCTTAATTTGTCATAATTGGATCTAATTAGTTCTAATTAAGTCTAATTAGGTCCTAATTGGTTCTAATTAGTCATATCAGGTCCTAATTGGTTCTAATTAGGTCATAATTGGTTCTAATTAGTTCTAATTAGTCATAATTGGCCCTAATTGGGTCTAATTGGTCCTAATTGAGTCTAATTAGGTGCTAATTTATTCTAATTGAGTCTAATTGGGTTCTAATAGGTCATATTAGGTCCTAATGGGTTCTAATTGAGTCCTAATTGGTTCTAATAAGTCATATTAGGTCCTAATTGAGTCATAATTGGTCCTAATAGGTCATATTGGTCCTAATTAGTCCTAATTGGTCATAATAGGTCCTAATAAGTCTAGAGTTAAGTCATAATAGGTCATAATATGTCCTAATGAGTTCTAATAGGTCATATTAGGTCCTAGTTGGTTCTAATTAAGTCTAATTAGGTGCTAATTGGTTGTAATTAGTTCTAATTGGTCATAATTGGTCCTATTGAGTCTAATTGGTCCTAATTGGTCCTAATTGAGTCTAATTGGTCCTAATAGAGTCTAATTAGGTCTTAATTGAGTCTAATTAGGTCTTAATTGGTCATAATTGGATCTAATTAGTTCTAATTGATTCTAATTAGGTCTTAATTGGTTCTAATTGAGTCTAATTAGGTCCCAATTGGTTCTAATTAGTCATATTAGGTCTTAATTTGTTCTAATTAGGTCATAATTGGTTCTAATTAGGTCCTAATTGGTTCTAATTAGTTCTAATTGGTCATAATTGGTCCTAATTGGGTCTAATTGGTCATAATGGTCCTAATTGGGTCTAATTGGTCCTAATTGAGTCTAATTAGGTGCTAATTTGTTTTAATTGAGTCTAATTGGGTTCTAATGGGTCATATAAGGTCCTAATTGGTTCTAATTGAGTCCTAATTGGTTCTAATAGGTCATATTAGGTCCTAATTGGTTCTAATTGAGTCATAATTGGTCCTAATAGGTCATATTGGTCCTAATTAGTCCTAATTGGTCATAATAGGTCCTAATTAGTCTAGAGTTAAGTCATAATAGGTCGTAATAGGTCCTAATTAGTTGTAATAGGTCATGTTAGGTCCTAATTAGTTCTAATTGAGTCTAATTAGGTCCTAATTAGGTCATATTGGTCCTAATTAGGTTATAGTTGGTCCTAATAGGTCATATTGGTCCTAATTAGTCCTAATTGCTCATAATAGGTCCTAATTAGTCTAGAGTTAAGTTATAATAGGTCATAATAGGTTCTAATTGGTTCTAATAGGTCATATTAGGTCCTAATTGGTTCTAATTGAGTCTAATTAGGTCATAGTTGGTCTTAATAGGTCATATTGGCTAGGTAATTAGTCCTAATTGGTCATAATAGGTCCTAATTAGTTTAGAGTTAAGTCACAATAGGTCATAATATGTCCCAATTAGTTCTAACAGGCCATATTAGGTCCTAATTGGCTCTAATTGAGTCTAATTAGGTCATAGTTGGTCTTAATAGGTCCTAATAGGTCATATTGGTCATAATTAGTCCTAATTAGATCTAATTGGTTCTAATCAGTTCTAATTGTTCCTAATTAGTCCTAATTAGTCCTAATTGGATCTAATTGGATTCTATTGGTCCTAATAGGTCCTAATCAGTCATATTGGTCCTAAATAGTTATAATTGGGTCTAATTGGTCCTAATTGAGTCCAATTAGGTGCTAATTTATTCTAATTGAGTCTAATTGGGTTTTCATAGGTCATATTAGGTCCTAATTGGATCTAATAGGTCCTAATTGGTTCTAATAGGATCTAATTGAGTATAATTGGATCTAATTGGTTCTAATTGAGTCTAATTAGGTCCTAATTGGTTCTAATAGGTCATATTAGGTCCTAATTGGTTCTAATTGAGTCTAATTAGGTGCTAATTGGTTCTAATTGATTTTAATTGGGTGGACTAATAGGTCCTATTAGTCCTAATTAGTTCTAATAGGTCCTAATTAGTCCTAATAGGTCCTAATAGGTCCTAATTAGTCCTAATAGATCCTAATAGGTCCTAATTAGTCCAAATAGGTCCTATTAGGTTCTAATTGGTTCTAATTAGTTCTAATTGGTCCTAATTAGGTGCTAAATTATTGTAATTGAGTCTAATTGATTTCTAATAGGTCATATTAGGTCCTAATTAGTTCTAATTGAGTCTAATTAGGTGCTAGTTGGTTCTAATTGATTCTAATAGGGTAGACTAATAGGTCCTATTAGTCCTAATTAGTCCTAATAGGCCCTAATTAGTCCTAGAATAGGTACTAATAGGTCATAATAGGTCCAAATTAGTCCTAGAATAGGTACTAATAGGTCCTATTAGGTCTTAATAGGTCCTAATAAGTCCTAATTAGTCCAAATAGGTCCTATTAAGTTCTAATTAGTTCTAATTGGTCATAATTAGTTGCTAATTTATTGTAATTGAGTCTAATTAGGTTCTAATAGGTCATATTAGGTCCTAATTGGTTCTAATTGAGTCTAATTAGGTACTAATTAGTTCTAATTGATTCTATTTGGGTCCTAATAGGTCCTATTAGTCCTAATTAGTCCTAATAGGTCCTATTAGTCCTAATTACTCCTAATAGGTCCTAATTAGTCATAATAGGTCCTAATAGGTTCTATTAGGTCCTAATTAGTCCTAATAGGTTCTATTAGGTCCTAATTAGTCCTAATAGGTCCTAATAGATCCTATTAGATCCTAATTAGTCCAAATAGGTTCTAATTGGTTCTAATTAGTTCTAATTGAGTCTATTTGGTCCTAATTGAATCTAATTAGGTGCTAATTTATTCTAATTTAGTCTAATTGGGTTGTAATAGGTCATATTAGGTCCTAATTGGATCTAATAGGTCCTAATTAGTTCTAATAGGTCATATTAGGTCCTAATTGGATCTAATTGGTTCAAATTGAGTCTAATTAAGTCCTAATTGAGTTTAATTAAGTCCTAATTAGTTCTAATTGATCCTAATTGGTTCTAATTAGTCCTAATTGGTTCTAATTGGTTCTAATTCATTCTAATTGATTTTAATTGGTCATAATTGGTTCTAATTAGTCCTAATTGGTTCTAATTGGTTCTAGTTAGTCCTAATTGGTCCTAATTAGTTCTAATTAGTCCTAATTGGTCATAATTGGTTCTAATTGGTTCTAATTATTTCTAATTGAGTCTAATTGGTCCTAATTGAGTCTAAATAGGTTCTAATAGGTCCTAATTAGTTCTAATTAGGTGCTAATTTATTGTAATTGAGTCTAATTGGGTTCTAATAGGCCATATTAGGTCCTAATTAGTTCTAATTGAGTCTAATTAGGTGCTAATTGGTTATAATTGATTCTAATTGGGTCTAAATAGGTCCTATTAGTCCTAATTAGTCCTAATAGGTCATAATTAGTCCTAATAGGTCTACAATTGGGTCTAGTTAAGTCTAATAGGTCCTAATTGGTCCAGTTACCTATTTAATTGGTCCTAATAGGTATAGTTAAAGGTCTATTCGGACCCAATAGGTCCTAATACATCTATTAAATGGTCAAACTAACAAGTCCTAATAGATCTAATTGGTAGGACTAGAATAGGTCCTAGTTAGGTCTAGACTTGGTCCTAATAGGTCTAGTTAGACCTCTAAATTGGTCTTAATAGGTCCTAATTGCTAATAATTAGTCTTATTAGGTCTAATTAGCTCTAAAATTAGGTATTACAATATCACATTTACATGAACATTAAGACAATTCTTGACCATCAACTTAAAATATCTAAAGAGAAACATCTTAGACATACCTTATTTTCGACGATAATATCTTTTTCGTGATTCTTCACGTAGTCTTTGTTTAGTCTCTTTTGAATAATGTCATGTACTTTTGTTTAGCCTTCTCTTTTTAGTTCCCATCACAACTTAGAAAATTATTCTGTGCCAAAATGTCTTCCTTCTCCTAAATGCGAATTATTTTACAGCTTTCGGATTTATGAAATGAAAAAAATATACATTTATTTATACCTAATCCTTATTAACCAGAAATGATACCAAAAAGGCCGACATAGGTTTCTATCAAAATTCAAAGTTGAATTTCGATCGAAACTAACTGACTTTATATCGAAAGTAGTTTAGTAATGAATAGAATTTGCATTTTTCAGGAAAGTACTTTCGATCAAAAGTCAAAAATTTTGATCGAAAGTGCTTGGTTTAGGCCATGGTTGCAAGTTTTGAAGAAATTCTGAGAATTTCATGGCTTCGAGCCTCAAGCGCTATGATCAAATGGAAGAATAAGAAGATGTCCTTTTGCATACAATAAGTACTCAGAACTAGCTTTCTAAGGATTATATATTTGACTATTTTTGAATTTGTTATGTGTATGGTTTTTGACATTAAACGAATGTAGGATTTTTATCAAATATAAACCTCTGAGTTTGATGTTCAATGAAAAATAGTAAAAAAGGAAATTTTTTTTAAAAAAAATAACAGTGCCCTCTGTATTTGAGTCTACTTTCTATAAAAAACATAAATTTGAAATTCAATAAATACACAATAAGTTAAAAGCTATGTAGTTAAGGTATGTCAAAATTATAGTTTAGTCAACTTCAAACGTTAATAAAATATGCAATAATAGTGATAATATCATCAAACCAATTGCATGCCCTCCGTATGGATGTTACAAAACTAAATTTGAAAGAATCACATTTATATCTATTTTACAAAAAAAGTTATGCTCTATGAAAACAATGTTACTATTTGAAAATGATGTTTTCATCACCATACTAGTTTTCGTGGGAGAAAGAAAAAAGTATTCAAATAAATTCAAAATAAATAAATAAAATTATATTTAGAATCTAGATAGAAAATCCTAAAAGACTCTAATTTAATTCATCCTCCGATTATGAACGGTTCAATGGTAATATGCATTTGAATCTAAATTTTTTTTTCCTAAATGTAGAGTTTAGTGTCCATTTAGGCAAAAAAGTGTTAGCCACTATTGTAGGTTCACCCATATGCATATATATGCATGTATACTAAATCTATATATCAAAAACTTCAAATAATAAAAAATGAAAATAAAAAACTTGAAAGCGACATTTGGTTAATCAGAAGCCAAGCCACGACGAGTTTTGCTATCGTTGAAAGTGACAGTGAAAGTCACTTTCAGCTATTTTAACCTGCCAAAAAACCTAATTCATACTTTCGATTGAAAGTCCCATATTAAAGACTTTTGATTGAAAGTTCTTTAGTACTTTCTACTGAAAGTGAAAAATAAACTTTTGATCGAAAGTAAGGGCATTTAGGACTTTCAATTGGAAGTTTCCTACTTACGAGCGAAAGTTGGGGTCAGTTTATATCGAAACTAAGAAATGAATTTTTTGTTAGATTCACTTTTTGTGCCAAATTCGTTCCTTTGAAAAAGTGTAACCCACTATTGTGGGTTCACCTAGATGCTCCAAATGAATGTAGAATTGAATGTAAGATGTCTCAAATCAATTGTCTTTAGATCTTCAACACCAATCTTGAATGGATCTTGGAATAGGAAGAGGCTTGGATGGACATGGATGGAAGAATATTCAACAAGAGGGCTCCATAGAGCTTGAATCCTTCAATGGATACTAATGGATCTCCTTGATGAATTGGATCTTGAATGCTTGAATGCTTGAAGATGGATGAATGCTTGAATGTTTTCCTTCTCCTTCTTGCTTGCTTCTTAATGATACTTGATGGAGAAAATGAGAGAAGGCTTCCTTTTATACTAGTCTAGGGCACAATCTTCTAGAGAGGTTGACATAAGATAATTAAATTCTCATTTAAGCCTTTACCCCTAGAAATAAAATCTTTCTGAAACCCAACATCCAGAAACTTTGAGACTTTGAAATTTGAACCCTGGGTCAAGGTCGAGGTTTACCTTGACCTAGGTTAGGGTCAAGGTTGACCTTGACCTAGGTCAAGATTAAGGTCAGTCTTGACCTAGGTTAGGGTTGAGGTCAACCTTGACCCAAAAGTCAAGAATCTTAGAATTTCAATTTAGGATGCCAGAGTTATGCAGAAAAGAAGTGGAAAATGGGGTAGAATAGGGGGAAAAGCTAGATCCAAGTCAAAGACCCATTCAAGGTGTTTGACATGACCCCAAACCACTTACTTGGAGGAATAAACTAGTCCTAAATGGAAGTGCTTACATTTTCTAACGATACACAATCACAACCTTTGTAAAGCTTTGTACATAAGCCCTAATGTTTTCATCATCCTTCATGTGTAGCTTCTCCATCCTTATTTTCCAGTTCTATAACTTTTCTTGTTTGGTAAACTTTTCTCCTTCATATAATGCTTCTAATCTTGTCCAAATATTGTGTGCCAAATCCAGATCTTTAACTTTAGTAAATTCTCCTTCAGAGAGTGCGTTGATCAGTGCTTCCCTTGTGACCATGTTATATGAAAATATCTTCTTTTTATCGTTAGTAGCTTTAACCAATTCATCTTTAGCCTTCATGGTTTTGTTATTCTTTGTAATCATCTAGTAGTCAATGCCCAAACATAGCAAATGAGTTTGCATCTTGTTCTTCCAACTGTCAAAGTTTTCAGGATCAAATTTTGGACTATCCTTCATATAGAATGCCATCTCCAAGATCACCTCAAGTTGTTAAGTTTTGTCTCTAAGGACCAGTAGCTTTGGTACCAATTGTTAGGAATAACAATCTACCAATATAACTGAGAGGGGGGGGGGGGGTGAATCAGTTGTATGACATATTATTAAACTTTAAACTTTGAACAACAACACTATCAAATCAAATGAACACAATGAATGCCAACATAATAACACAATATTTTTTGTCGAGGAAACCACATTAAAGGTAAAACCCCAGTGGGAATTAACACCCACTAATGATGTACTGAGAGTATAGTATCCTTGTTAGAAGATCTATTCCTATTAGGAGCTAGCTGATTAAAACATTATAGTACATAGTCCTTGTTAGAGGACATACCCTATTAGGAGTCAAGAAAAATAAGGTAGGCTCACTGCCCAAAGAAGGTTATGTCCACCATCAGAACTCAATGTTCGTTACACAAGTATATGTAAAGAGATACATAATCTTGAATTGTCCGATAACAAATCTCTTTGCTTGATTAGTTCCAATGAAGTATATAATTTATCCTCTTCTCTAAATGTAATAGACACAAGCTCACAGCTTCCACAATCCTCTTTTACATCACATACATTCTGCCATATCTTTTCAAAAGAAAAGATCTTACATATATACCCTATTATAAAATAAATGATAAGGTTGGCCAATTAGGCTTTCCTAATATACAAATGATTACATAAATCCTTTCTAGGATACACATAGTATCTAAAACAAGTATACAAAAATTACAATTCAATAATTAAGGACCAACATCCATAAATCATGCTTGCCATTCATGATACATGCTACAACTTTGAAGTTAGCTTCCAAAGAGGTCATCTCTAGAACACACGCCACAACTGACATTATCCTACTTTCTATACCTTTCTAAGATCAATGAACATTCTTTAATACCCTATCTTTCATACCTTAATATTGCATACATTGAATCCTCATTTCCTGTAAGATATACCCAAAACTTAGAGACTTACTCTATTAGCGTCCACTGTCATTGTCTAGTAACCAGTCTTCACTAAATTTTCTATAACTCAACCAATATGCAATATTATATCATGTGATCTTCGATATAAGATCAAAACACCTTCTTATACACACAAATGACTTCTCACATTCTAAAACATCCATACAATACCTATACACTGTAATAACCAGCTTGTTCTCTTCATAGAAACATATGTTGACATCAGTGACAAAACATGAATGACAAAAATAGTAATTCCAACATCACTAAACGTAGTGATTAAACATATCAAATGTATCCAATAATATCCCTAATGCATTAGCAATATCCAACATGGGGATCCTATAGGTCATTAGGTGTTAGGGGAGAACACCTCAAGGTCACTTGTGAGACCTAGGCATGAGCTTGTGATTGGATCATCCAACCTCCCTATCAATTGATCACAAGGTGAATTCAACACTCCTTGTTTGAGTTGAAATTGACTATACAAAGGATGCGAGTTTGATGCTAGATTTGTTAGCATAACTGATGTAGTGATGCTAAGTGTTGCATTGATGAAGATTGGTACAAATTTGATGACAAGTGAATCTGTTATTAGGTTTCCATTGATGTCAACTGATTGAATTAGTGTTTTCAGTATGTTACCAGATATTGTATGAAAAAATCATGAGTTTTAGTATGTTTCTGAAGTTTCTATTCTAATGGAAGAAACATATGTTATGTGTTGTGGTGCTAAGTTTGTAACCATGACTTTTGATATGGATTATTGAGTTGGTTATGTTTGAATGAAATCAAACCAAGTAACTGCTAAAATAGTCAGTGATAGATAGTAAGTAATTTGGATGCTATTTCAAATTGGTAAGGTATTTGATGGAGCAGTCATAGGATATGGTGGATAACAATGTCAAGATACTATGATGAGGATCACAACTCATATTGTTTATTAGTGAAGATGGTTGAATTAACTAGAAGTGGTATACATAGAATGAACAGGAAAACATGACTGAGATCTTAAACATGTAATGAGGATTTGTGAATCAGTGAAGAAATTCAAAGTGGAAATGGGATCGGTGATGTTTTTAGTGAAGTAGTAAGGAAGTTATATGATTTGTGGAAAGAATTTAACATCACATTTCCTGAGGTATGCATTTGAGATGGATTCTTCAAGAAGTTCAATTTTTTGAAGATGGTTCAATTTCCAAGGTGAAATCTATATGGAAGCCAATGCTGTTAGATAAAAACATTGTATGAGTTGTTAGATATAGTGTATCTTATCAATTATGATCTAGATCATTCATATCTCATATTTAGGGTTTATTTTAAGGTGGTAGAAGAAAAAATATATATTAGAAAGTGGAAAAAGAAATTATTTGTTGATTGTGAATTAAAAAAGCATTTGGTGACAAAGAAAGTGAAGGAATCAAGTGAGATCAAGCTAGAGAAGAGTATAGTGTTTGGAGAAGAGTCTCAAAGCTTAAAAGGATTTGATTATATAGAGGCAGTGCAATTTCATAGATCATTTCTATCTATTTCTTTCTAACCATTGTAATAGTGAAATCCCTTAACTGGATGGATCCTAAGAGATATTTATTGTAAATCCTCTAACAAGGTGGCATTCATATTGAATGTTTAAAGTCCTATAACAAGTTGGTTCCTAACAAGAAAAAGATCCTAATAGATCTATAGGAAAATCCCTTAACCGGGTGGCACCTAACAATTCTTTTGTAAACCTTTAACATGGTAAGCTCCTCATAGGGAATCTTCTAGAAGACTACAAATTTAGTGGGTACCAACTCCCACATATGGTTTTTCCCATTTGGGTTTCCAAGAGAAAAATATGGCGTCTTCATTATGTGATTGATTATTTATGGATGCATGTTTGAAAGTTTCTAGATATATTAGCTGATGTTGAATGTTATGGTGCATAAAGTTTAAAGAGTTTGAAATTAGTGAATTTTTTGATTACTGATTTACCCCTCCCCTCTCAAAAATCAGAGCTATATTAACAATTGGTATTAGAGCATTGTATGAAAGGCTATTCAGATTGGTTTCACAAGAACTAGTGACAATATCAATGTCTATCTAAAATATGAAAGTGGATACATGATATTGATTACTAAAACTTTTGTTGATGACATAATATTTGGTGGAAATGAAGCACTGAGTAGGTCATTTGAAGAAGTAATGAGGAAGGAAATTTAAATGTCAATGATAGGAGAAATCAAATTCTTTATTGTTATTCAAGTACAAAAGATGAAGAAAGGGATATATATCAGTCCACCCAAGTATGTGAAGAAGATTCTAATTTTTTTTTGGAATGGATGACTCAAAACCAATGGGAACACCTATTGTCATAGGCTGTAAATTGTCTAAGGAGGATGAATCCAAAGAGGTAAATGAAACTCTATATAGATCCATGATCGATAAGTTGTAGTATGTTTTTCATAGTACACCAGACATTCCACATGTTGTCAGTATTGTGGCAAGGTCCTCCTCAAACCCCAAGGACTCACATATGGTTGCAATGAAGATGATATTCATTGACTCAAGGGAATTGAAGATTATGGTCTATGGTATGGTAAGAATGGTTATTTTTCTTGAATGTGTTTACCAATGCAGATTGGGCATGAAATTTTGATGATAGGAAGAACACAAGAGATGGAGCATTATTTCTTGGTGAAAGATTAGTCTCCTGGACTAGTAAAAGAAAAATTGTATCTCTTAATCTATTGTAGAGGTAGAGTATGTTGCTACTTATATTAATTATCATCAAGTGATATGGATAAAAAAGATTCTTGAGGGAATTCATGAGAAGGTCACAGAACTAGTTGTTATCTATTGCAATAACACTAGTGCAATAAATATTTCCAAGAATCTAGTGATGCACTCAAAGACAAAGCACATTGCAATAAAATATCATTTTATAAGAGAAAAGGTACATGAGAAGGAGCTAAGGCTTGACTATGTGCCTACTAAAGAAAAAGTTACTGATATATTCACCAAGCCATTACCAAAGGATAGCTTTGTATATCTCAGAGGTAGATTAGGGGTCATTCCCCTATCTGAAGTTAATTAGAGGATGATGTTGATTGCATTAGTTTTTATATGTTTATCTAAATATCATGTGTATGAGTTGATTTAGAGGTGGACTATTCCATAGGGGGAGAAGTCTTAGTACAATGATGTGATACAATGATAAGGAAAGATCAAGCAAATAATAGTCAAGTATAATCCAAGATTACTGAATGACTAGACCACTTTGGCATTGTTGTCAAAGGGGGAGAATATGTGTGAAAACAAGAGAAGAACATATAAGATGAAATGAAAGGGGGATAATATGAAAATTATAAAGGGAGAAGTGTATGAATACATATGACAAAGTGAAAAAATGTATGATTAGAGGTACAATTTGAAAAAGTCATTGGGGGGATTGTCATGAGAAAGATATAGTGTTGCCACCAATGAGTTAAGCGTGTTGCGAGTGTTTCCATCAATAAAAAAGGAGGAGATTATTATCATAACTGATGGAATGATGCTAAGTGTTTCATTGATGAAGATTGGTATAGATTTAATGACATGTGAATTAGATATTAGGTTGTCATTGCTATCAACTAATTGACTTAGTATTTTCAATATGTTACTAGATATTGTATGAACAAATCATGAGTTGCAATATGTTTCTGAAGTTTCTATTCTAATGGAAGAATATGTTATTTGTTGTGATGCTAATTTTTTAACCATGAATTTTGATATGGAGTATTGAGTTGGTTATGTTTGAATGAAATCAAACTAGGTAACTGCTAAAATAGTCAGTGATAAACAATAAGTGATTTGGATATTATTTCAAATCGATAAAGTATTTGATGGAACGGTCATAAGATATGGTTGATAACAATGTCAAGATACTATGCTAAGGATCACGAATCATATTTTTGACCTATGAAGATGGTTTAATTGACTAGAAGTGGTATAAACAAAATGAAAAGGAAAACAAGACAAAGTTCTTGAATAGGTAATTAAGATTTGTGAATCGATGAAGAAATTCAAAGTGGCAATGGGATTTGTGATGTTTTTAGTGAAGTAGTAAGGAAGTTCCATGATTTTTGGAAAGAATTTGACATCAAATTGCCTGAGGTATGCATTTGAGATGGATTCTTCAAGAAGTTCAAGTTTTTGAAGATGGTTCAATTTCCATGATGAAATCTATATGGAAGCTGATGCGGTCAGAGAAAATATTGTATGAGTTTTCAGATATAGTGTATCTTATCAAATATGATCTAGATCATTTGTATCTCATATTTAGGGTTTATTTTAAGGTAGTGCAAGAAAAACTATATATTAGAAAGTTGAAAAAGAAGTTATTTGCTGATTGCAAATTACAAAAGTATTCAGTGACAAAGCAAGTGAAGGAATCAAGTGAGATCAATCCAAAGAAGAGTATAGGTCTTGGAGAAGAGTCTCACATCTTAAAAGGATATGATTATGTAGAGGAAGTGTAATTTTATAGATTTTTGTTTGTTACTTTCTAACAATTGTAATAGTGAAATCCCTTAACAGGGTGGCTCCTAATAGATCTTTGTTGTAAGTCCTCTAACAAGGTGGAATTCATATTGAATTCTTAAAGTCCTCTAACAAGGTTTTTCCTAACAGGATAAAGATTCTAACAGATCTATAGGAAAATCCCTTAAGCGGATAACACCTAATAGTTCTTTTGTAAACCTTTAATAGGGTAAGCTCCCCACAGTGTGTATTCTAGAAGAGTATAGATTTAGTGGGTACCAACTCCCACACATGGTATTTTCCATTTGGGTTTCCACAAGAAAAAATATGGTGTCTTCATTATGTGATTGATTATTTGTGGATGCATGTTTGGAAGTTTCTAGATATATTAGTTGATGTTGAGTGTTATGGTGCATAAAGTTTAAAGAGTTTGAAATTAGTTAATTTGTTGATTACTAACTCACCCCTCCCCTCTTAGTAATCAGACCTATATTAACAAGATCTATGTCCAAAGTTGCGAAATTAGGGGTTTTTAAAATGTAGATGGGTTGAAATCATTAGGGTAATGGTTCTTGGTTTTCTCTTGACCTAGGAATGCCATATGCAAATGAAAGTTATGTTTTTGGTACCAAAATATTACTTCAAAGTTTTCTAAAAGTTTCATAAAAAAGTACATGTCAATGTTAGGCAGAGCATCTTTAACAATGAATTTTTAGATATGCCAAAGTTCAGCCTTTAGGTATTTGTATGCTTTATTTAATTTGAAATCCACGTGTTTTGATATTTCCACCTACACAAAAAAAGAAGATAAAATGTTTGGTTAATGAAGGTTTTCCTACATCAAACCCTAGTTTTGGAACTAACCTTGAAATTGAATTGAAGTGGATGCTTTCAAGCAGAAAATTGAATCTTATACCTCAGACCTATTGATACAAATCTCAAGTTGAATGTGATCACATATGTTGATACAATAACATGAAATGATATAAAGAAGATCAATCATAAAGACATGCTTGCATGATGATTGTTGTAACTTTCCATAATGCTTAGATATAAAAAATGCTTGAATGATATGGTGGGATGAAATGTCACCTTGATTTATTGATACTTGTTTGAGGTGTTTTGTTGGTTGAAAATGAAGGATATGAAAATGAATTTAAATAATAATCTTATATAGGGTTATTAGGTATTTCATGAATAATCTAACTTCCAACGGTCATATTAAGACACCAGGATCAAGGAACAACCTGCGGGAACCTAATAATAACATATATGTAAATGGGCCTAGATTGGTAGGTCAAGGGAACCCTAGGAACCAATAACCTACCAAAAGAGGGCCCAATTAAGTGCTAATTAAAGTGTAATTATTTTTGGACAATCGTTTGGATCACCATGTGAAGCTATCACATCAAATTTTTAGTCTTTTGATTAGAAGCAAGCTTGGATAAGAGATAGGAGACCACACAATAAGGTAAGGGCACAAAAATGTAGAGTTAATTGTAGAAGGCTATAATTTATGACTCTAAAAAATGTAAACACCCATTACCCTTGTATAGAAAAAGCCATGATTGTTCTTATGCAACCTTGAGAGAGAGATCCACAAGGGGATTTGGTATAAATATTAACTTAAATTCAATTGATTACAATTGGATGTTTACAATTAAAGAATGGTTTATCATTAAAGAAAAAAATAGAACCTTAAATAAAATCCCAAGCGAGGATTAGGTTAGATCATGATAAATGGTCATCCCATATTATGGGACAATATGGTATAAATATAGCTTAATCTAAATATAGAAAAGCACTCATAAGTTTAGCACAAGTGAATAAAGTAATAAGGTATATAAGTAATTAATTGATGATTAATTAATTACTTAGGTGATTGTCTTAATTACTCCAACGTTCTCCCCAAGATCAATGTAGGGAGAAGCTAAAAACCCAATGACAAATGAAAAGATAGATGCATGAATAGATCCTTGATAAAAGGGATGATGATGAATTCATGTACAAAAAAATAAAATCTCTTAGTTGGAAAAAATAAGAAAAACACATTGAGAAATATCCTCTCTAAAAGATAAAAATGAAATAAATACACTAGTGAAAGAAGGATACAAGGACTCAATATGATACTCCAATGACTATTTCTATCACATAAGTACAAGTAATGTCACCTTAATAGGAGATGAAAAATGAGGATGTGAATCCCCCATAAAGAAGGAACTCCCATTCTAATGATAAAATTTTAAAGATAGAGAATGATTCACTACCTACATACAAATTTATCCTTTTAGGGAGAAACAAATTGACTAATTATTGAAGAATCCATTCCCTTAAATAGGAATAATGAAGAATCCAAATCCAAATGATATGTGTCTCTAACAATTTCTCAAATATGTACACATCAATGAGATGATGTCAAGATAATATTGGTGAATATTAATGCAAAAAAAGTGCAAAGGTTGAAATTATGGTAGGCTAATAATGATGATGTGACTACCAAGAAAGTGGACATGAATAAATCCTCAATAAAATCCTTCTAATCTGCAATATGAGTCTCCACAAAAAAGTACATGATATGTTTGCAAGATAAGAATCCCAAGTATTTATGTCTATAAAATGATGGATTATGTCTGTTGCAAGTTCATGTCTAGATATGAAGATATTAAAGTTTCCATTTTTTAAAGTTTTGGTTGAAAGCTTAAAAGTTAATTTTGAAGGCCTTAGAGACTTTTTTGGGCCAAAAAGTAGTTGTAACTAGTATAGAAGGTTATAGATTGATAGATCACTTCAAAATATTTTTGGTACTTCAAAAATATGTCAATCAGATGCCCCAATCAAAAGTTATGGCCTCCAGAAGTCAAGTCTCTTGAAATGAGAAATATAAAAATATGTCAAACATATAAATGAGTTGTAAAATGGAGTTAGACATGTTGGTGTGTGTTTTGACACACCGTAGGGCATCTTGCATCAAGGAGATAAATTGGGAACCACTTTTTGGGTGGTTTAGCTTATGCTTTGTCCATTTGATAGTTTCATGTATTGTATCTACTATAAATTAAGATGTGAGATGGAGATTGTTTGTAAGTCTCTTATAGATTTTGAATTACCACTAGATCTCTAGATGGTGATACTCCTATGAGAAGCTTGCATTGAAAGTATTTCATGTTTTTGTTGATTCATGAATAATATGTTGGGTGGATTTTAAAGAGTGGGTTTTTTATCCTAGAAGGGCTTTGTAATACCCGTCTCACTATTTTATTTTTTAGTTTATATGGCTAGAATCTTTAGGCCACTCTTCATGTTGATTAATTGCATATGATGATGTTATTTGTATTTATGGTTTTACTGATTGCATACTTGCCTGCATATGATTAACATGTATGTTTTACTTTTCTATTTGATGTGCCTGATGTGGTTACTTTCTTGCAAGATCCACATGATCGATTGATCCCCAAGATTGTGTGTTATATACTTATACATGTATGTACATGCTCATATTTTATGCAAGATTTTAGGTACTGAGAATTGAATTCCTTGAATTGCTAGGATGATCATGTCCTATCACAATATCTCAATGGAAAGAGATGAGAGATAATAGAGAGATCGAAATCCCAACCCAAGCCATTTATTGTCCTGAATTAATAGACAAGTACGTGATTGAGTTTCTTGTCTGAATTCATCAAGGTGACATGAATTGGTGAACCCTTTCCTTGAGTATGATTATTGTGTTTTTAGGTTTAGTTAGTTTCCATCTTGTTTCTTGCATGTCATGTGGTTGGATGTGGTTTTTATGTCAAATTAATTTGAGAAATTAATTACTTGATTATATAATTATACTTTATGATACATTAAGTTATTAAATATAAGGTTAATTAATTAATGAGAATTAATTAATTACCCATGTTTAATAAATAATTTAATTGAAAAGTCAAAATTAATTAATTGAAGAATTTAATGATTATTATATAAAAATTGAATTTAAATGTGCAATTTGAGTTAAGTGGTTATTAGTCGAGTTGCATATTTTAGATTAATTAAAATTAAATAATGTAACTTAAAAAGCACTTTGTTATAAATTTAGAACTTTACCTTTTAAAATCAAGTTGAGTTAAAGTGACTTAAGTTGAGGAAAATTAAATAAATAATTCTTCAAATAAATTAAACTTGATAAAAATGAGGTCATAGTTGAGTGCTTATTTCTATGATTTGGAGTTAACAACTTTATTATTTTTAACAGTTGAGTTCTATTTTGTTATTTTGGAGTTGCATTCTTTCAACTAGAGGTTTTGAATTTCTATATTAGAGAGCTTGGAGGCCATTTGATAATTATTCAACCAAGTTTTGAAGATTTCTTTCTTGACAAATTTTTGGAGGATTAAAGTTTTGGTGTTTTCAAAAGCTTTCGGTTTTCAATATTTGGAATTGGTTTTCGATTTAGTTGTGTGTATTGAGGTAGGGTTTTGAATCTTTTTTGCAATTTCTCTTTTTAAAAGATTGTCTTCCTTATGTTTGCAATTTGTATGTAAAAATTGAATGTTGAATTTGGTATGTCTTGTGAATTTGGAGAGAATGTGATTAAGGTTTTTCCAAGCAAGATCATTGTATTCCTTTAGTAACTTGTATTTTTTAAATTTGATATATATAGTTGCATGTAAATTAGGGGCTTATGTATATACTCGAGGGTTTTAATTTATTATATTTTATTTTTCATTAAATAAGATATATTCACCTATGTCCTTTAAAAAGGAAAATATAAATATAGTATTTGCACATACGTAGATAGAAATTTACTTGCATAGTCGTGAAAAGAAAACATTATTGGGGTATATATATGTATTATTAAAAATATCTAATTTTGGAGAATATATATATATATATATATAATTAAAAAAAAGCTAAAATGTATTGGGACGTGGCAAGCCACCACCCCCTGTGGTACCCAAGTGTTGTGATACCTGCAATAGGTTGTGGTACCCGCAACAGGTTCTAGTACTCGCAACAGGTTGAGGTACACACAACTGTTGCAGACCAAATTGTGGGGAGGGATACCCCCACCCCCCCCCACAATAATATTTATCATTATTTTTTAATTTTAATTTTAATTTTATATATAGTTTTTTAATAAAAATAAATATATATTTAATTATATCTTTATAATTATTTAGAATTTAATTTAATTTGGTATTAATTAGAATTTTATTTCTTTGTCTAAATTTAGCTATGAAATATATATAATTAATTAACTTTTTATTTAGATGATATATAATTGTATATTTATATCGTTTATAATATTTGTACAATTATGTTGTAATTCTAAATATATTGGATCTTAATATATTTAACTCTTAAATGGTATTGTTTAACCAATTACTTGTTAAATTATTAAAGCATTTATTTATGGTTGATTTAATTAATTGATCTTTTCTTTTAAAGTTGCGAGTTTTACTTGATGTTCTTTTTGTATGTGGTTATTGGTGTTGATTGTCGATTTGGGGTTAGTTGGTCAAGAATGTCATACTAGAGTCTTTGGGCAATTTATGGAGTGCACGCATTGCATCTTTTATATGATATTTGATCATCTTGTGATTTTATTTAGTTATTACGTTGTATGAAGGTAATCCTGTATAGTTGTGTTTCGGTTACATATTTCACATGGGTAATCATGGTCTCGATCTTTATTGTGAACCTTGTTGTATTGAAGCTTGTGTTTTTTGAGAACACTTTGAAGTATGTATTTGATGTTATGGTTATGTGAGAACCAGTGTGTTCCTATTGCACTAAGGAATTGATTTAAGGATCATTATTATCATTTGGTTGTTGTTTGGTTTTTGAGCCAAGGTAGGTTAACTAAGTGTATAGATGGGGAGTGGATTGCAATGGGAGCCAGAGCCCTAAGAGGTTGCCAAAATATCTCATTGTAAGTTGACTTAATAAATGATAACTTAATAAATTTATTGGGATATAAACATTAACAAGATAATTATGTGCCTCACCCATGCCTTGAGTGCTAGTATAGGGTAGGATGGTTTGTGAGAAGATGTTGGCTGGACCTACATGGATTGGATGAGGCATAGTTGGTAACTTTGTCTATATAAAAGGTTTACTAATACCACATAGAGTCACTAGGGGGAAAGATTCCAAAGAGACTTCCAGGGTAACTCTAGAGTTGACTCATGTGATAAAACTTCCCCGTGTGCATATTAGGTTTTCTACATGTGTTGGTTTCCTCTGGTTTAGTATGTATTACCTTTGTAGTTGAGTTGTACATCTTGAAATAGAGATATTTTAAGATCTCTTTCATATATTTTACATTGTGTTGTATTTTGGTATTTTATATCTGAGTGGGGTATGTTGTTATCTCCTCAACACAGTGGAAGTGGACCTTTGGTTCCACTTGGTCGGGTGGTAGTGATTCTCTTATCATTTGAGGCTCCAACATTCTTGTACTAGTGTTGGATGATCCTTGTTGTGGTTGTTCCTTATTATTTAATCTTTGGAGTTTTTCTCTTATCTTTCTTTTATTGTATATGTACTTTGCACTCGGTTATTGTTACATACCTATGAATTGTGCAGAGGATTCTATTTCCTTTTGTATACCTTATGGTATTGGTTGTATCTATATTTCTTTTATATAAGGTTTTACTTGTTATTCATTTGTATATGTGAGATTTGTAATTATACTTAATCTTAAATAATTAATTAATGTATACATAATTATACACTATGGAACCCTTGAGAGTTGTTAACTATAGTTGAGTTGTACTTATGTACTTGTTTATATCTTATATTGTATTGCTTCAACATTTTTATCATTATTGTTTTGTGAAATCTTAAGAAGAAAAATTATTCATTAAACTTAGTAACAGGTTTTATGTTAATTTCTCTTGGGTTCCCTGGTGGGGAATTACACTTGGTATTAGAGCCCATGTTTCTAAAATGGTAACTCTGGGAATTTTTTTATGCCCATTAGATATCTAGTAGTTAAAAATTTAAAGAAAAACTTAGACATATAACTCTTTTATATTTTAGACTGTAAGAATTTTCATAAGGCAAAGAATGAAAATGCCAAGATCTAGAAGCTCAATTGGTGGCACAAGAGAGATAGGAAAAATGATGACCAAATGATTGATTCAATATTGATCAAATAATAATGTTATACAATGAATGAATACAAAGTAGATGCAATTGAATGTAAAGACAATGCATGATAAATAGGAGATATGCAAATGATATCCTATCAATCATACTAGGTGGAATCACGTGTCCACCAAAGGTGGATCATCCTCCATTGTGTAACAAAGTATGTGCAAAATGTACAACAATAAGAGGATGATAACGTGATAAGAGCGCTAAAGGTGGATCTAACTCAAAAAGTGGAAATTATCCTACACCATGTGCTAAAATGAAATGAAAACTCCTAGGTGTCTCAATGAAAAACTACTATGTAATTCATTATCCTAAGTAAACTTAAGTAAAGTGTAATTAGTAACACTCCCCCTTAAGTGCAACTTAGGGGAATGCACTTAATATGACAAAGATAAATGACAATGCATGATGAGTCTTGACTATGATGCCATCTTAGGTACCCATGTACAATATGAAAGTGCAATGAAATCTCTCATAAAGTGGAGAAAGAGGGAAAACCTCATGGCCAAAAACCTCCCCTAAAAAGAGAGATGAAAAAATAAACAATATGCATTGATGGATGGATTAATCAGTACCCCCATTACGACATACATCATGCATATACAATCAAGAATCCCCATATAGGAGAGAAGAAGTGGAAGAGAGATCAAGTAGCCCACCTGCAATGTAGAATGCACACCAATGATAGATTCTCTAGGATCAATCTAGAAAATGTTCCATGAGTGTAGAAAAAAATTCCTCCCCTTGGGAAGAAACAAAACCAAAGGTGCATGAATGAAGCCTCCCCGATCCGTAGGAAGAAACCTCAAAAAGTATGAAATATTTGAAGCCTACTCAAGTGTCCCTATGTCAATATTGAAATGTTCCTCCTCCAAATAATGTGTACTAGGCCACACTACTAAAAAAGACAAGTGAGGATAAACTAAGGATGAATGTATAACATGTGTCAAAGACTCAAGTGTCTCCTCTGAAGATAAAGTCACCTCCTCCAACTGTTGTATCAAAGTATCCATCATCATGTCAACCTTGAAAGAATGATCAAGTAGAGAATGAAGATGAGAGTCAACATGTTCCATCACAACAAATAAAAAAGGATAATCTTCACCAAAGAGAATATGAATCTCATCAATAGTGTCTCCCAAATTTGAAATGTAGGACTCCACAAAAAACCTACAATGTCTGGAAGACAATGAATATTCTACTGCACCGAATCACCTGAACCCATGACTGTATGAATGTAAGAATCATCAGGAGAAATAGTAGAAATGATCTCAATAGGATGATAAGGAATGTATGGCTCAAGAAATAGATCACATGTGAGAATACCCAAGTTCAAGTAGCCAAAGTTCTCCTCAAAGTTTGAACCAAGATTGGAAGTATGCTCAAAATATGCTAAAGAATCACTATTATCTTCATGGAAAAGTTTACAAAGTAGTATAATTGAGATGCATGATCAACCACCCCTGTAGCAATGATCTCTCTAGGCTCCAAGTAGCTAATAAAAACTGTTTTAGGAGTAAATTCCATAGTCCTCCTTGTTGCCCCATTAGTGAGTTGATATATGGAAAGGAGATTATGAGTTAGGTGAGGTACACATAACACATATTTGAAGGTTCCCTCTCCCTTATCAATTGTTCCTTTCCCAATAAAATTCATGTAAGTATGATTTACCATCAAAATAGGTGGTGTATGAAAAGGATCAAATGATGAAAACATAGATTGTGAAGATTCCCTATGATGAGAAGCCCCTGAATCTAGAATCCATCTCCCTGAATTATGACTTGAAGTAGCAAGAAAATCTTGACCTTTTCCCTTATCCTTTTTGTGATCCTTTCCTTTATCAAAATATAAATGTGAATAAGAGGATGACATAGTCATTCTTGAAGGTAGACTTATTTGAGTTTTCCTAAAAAGATGCTTGAGTTCATCTATTTCCTTCTTGTAGAAATGATGTTCTTCATGTCCATTCTTCTTGTAATATGCACACGTCAGAAACTCCTTGTTTGATTTCTCCTTATTGTTGCATTTTGGGGTGAGGAGTTGGATTGATCTTTCTCTTTTTGTGTCTTGTGTTGCCACTTTTTCTTATTCTTGTATGAACCTTTTCCTCCTTGATTCCCATGATTAGCCACCAGTGCCTTAGAATTTGAAGAATTAAGAATCCCCATACTTATCAATTTGTATTGTTCCAACATCAAAATTTCTTCAAATGACTCAAATGAAGGTGTAGTGAAGGAACTTCCCTTGGTCAACTTGTGAGTATTGTAACTTTAAACAAAGGCTACATATTTTGAAGGAAGATTTTCCATCACACGATCAATCAAATGTGAATCCTTGATGGTGATACCACAATCCTTAATTTGTGATTTAATTCATTAGCTTTGTTGATGAAATATTGAATTATATCAAAGTCCTTAGGATCCAATTTGAAAAGATTTTATTGAATTTTGAATCCCTTATCCTCATCCACTTTACCATACAAATATTTGAGTTTATCCCAAGCTTCCTTAGCATTGTCCAAGGATGAAATATGAAACATGAGATCTTGAGTAACACATGTTCTTATGATAACTAAATCCTTAGAGTTTGTAGTTCTCCAATCATTTAATGCATTAACATCCACATTAGGACTAGAAGGTTCTTTAATTTCTCCATCCATATAATGATTTAAACCTTTCACCATTAACTTGCTCTACACATTTTCTTTCTATGTAACATAGTTATGTGGAGTTAATGGTGGAAATCCATAATAACCCATAATGAAAAATTGAAAGATAACTAGAGAGATAGAGATACAACCACACAAAACACCCCCCAAATTCACTCAATCAAAGACCCCCCCAAAATAGATGATTTTGGTACTTTATATATAGTGCATGTACAATTGCTACTTGCCAAAATGAACCAAACTAGACTTTTGATTTTGATGATTACAACAGAAAATATGAAGCTCTGGAATACTCAATAAAATAAGACACAAGATCTCTCAAGGATCTAATTAATTACAAGTATCAAAATAGACCAAACACTGAAAGTACTATATCCACTCAAAATTTATCCAAACTGATACCAGATTTGGAAAGTAGAACAAAAATCATGCACTTTAAAAAAAAATACACCTGAAAATGTGTCTGTATGAGCCCAAATAAAGCCTTTGAAGTTGCAAAAATAGGGATTAGACATGTACAATCACCAAAAAACTATAATTTATACAAATTACATACATCAAAACTAGAAAATAGTTGCACCACTAAAAATTCAAGAAATTCTACCTAAAATAAAAAAAATACACTCAATTTGGAGCCTAGATGACCAAGTTATGGCCTCTCAAAGTGAAATTGTAAAATAAAAACTGCATATGGTGAGTGGTCCAAAATATTTAAAAATGATGATGTCAGAAATAGCATGAGCCTAATCTTGATGGTCAAACATCCATAGAAACAAAACAAAAATCCCTCAAAATGATGGCAAAATGGTTGTCAACTTTAAACTAACAAAATGATGACATAATCATGATCTTAAAATTGACGGTCAAATGAATTGCAAATGAAAAATAAAAAAGCCTGAAGATGGTTAGATGGCCATCAAATTAAATACACTAAAACAATGATGTCAACAAAAAAATTACCATACAGTGAGCTGGCACTAACTGTTGCTGACAAACCAAGCTCTATCACGTGTAGGTGGCTGGTTGGTTGGCCAGAAGCTTTAACTGGATTGTTGATGGATGAGGATGACCAAGCTGATCCAATCAATGGATCACATATTGACACTCAGCTCGGGTGCATTGAAGAGCTGGCGCGATGAGCTCGCCAAGGTGAGAAGGGTGAGGAGCTCACCGAGGTGAGCTTAGGGCTTGTCGAGGTGAGTCCTTAGCTCGTTGGCTTGGGGATAATAGTCCCACATTTATCCGTAGTGCATTTTAATTGGTGTTTAAAATGCTTTGTTCACAAAATGTTTGATGGATTAAGAGTCACAAAGGGGAGTTGTTTGTTGACTGTGTGGATGTCAGTTGAAGGATTGATGGCCAATATGACTATGGTAGCTCTACCGAGAGTTGACAGCTTGTGCTATAATGATTTGACCTTGTCTAACTTGTGAACAGTCACTGATTTGTTGCCTAATCTATCCTCGATGCCTATAATTGACACTAACAAAGGTCGATCTAGCCCAAATTTTTGCACAAAATATTATAAAAAAGTAAATCGATAGAAAATTAAACCAGATCTAAAAATTAATTAGAAAATTCTAAAACTATTACCAATTTTGTAGATCGGGTTGCCCAAGTTTGATTTGCAATTTATTTTTTGCCTCAGATTTGACTTTTTCCTAATATATGCAACTCTATAGTCAAAATTCACCTAAATAGCCACCCAGACACAATAGTGAGGTCAGATCTTGTCTGAGACACTCCCACAAACTTATGATATCCCAAATATAAATTGTGGCCCTCCAAAATTTAAGCAAATAACTCTTTAATAGCTATGGAATGAAACATCTTATGCCTTTGATACCATGTTAGAATTTTCCTAAGGCAAAGAATGAAAATATCAAGATCTAAAGCTCAATTGATAACACGAGAGAGATAGGAAAAATGATGATCAAATGATTGATTCAATATTGATCAAATAATAATGAAATACAATGAATGGATACAAAGTAGATGTGCCTGGATATAAAGGAAATGCATGATAACTAGGAGATATGCAAATGATAACCTATCAATCATACTAGGTGGAATCACATGTCCACTAAAGGTGGATCATCCTCCATTGCATAACAAAGTATGTGCAGCATGTGCATCAATGAGAGGATGATAATGTGATAAGAGAACTAAAGGTGGATCTCACACATAAAGTAGAAATTCTCCTATACCATATGTTAAAATAAAATGCAAACTCCTAGGTGTCTCAATGAAAAACTACTATGCAATGAATTATCCTAAGTAAACTTAAGTAATGTGTAATTAGTAATATTTAATTACACCAGCACAAACTATTGTTTATGACACTAGAGGTATGATATTAGACTTGTATGTTCGGATTAAATTATGTATGTGTGTTATATTAACTAGGTTTGCGTGAACTTCTCAAATGATTAGTTAATGTAGATACCAGTGTGTTCTTTATATAGTTGGATACTAGATGTTTTCTATAATGATGAATAAAAAAAAGATCTAGATCTATTTAAATTATTAAATAATGAATGATCAATCAATGTGATTTTTGGTTTATTCTTAAACTAGAATTATATTGCTCTTGATAACTATATAGTGTACACACAAAAGTAGTGCACTTCTATGAATCCTTACAATCAAGAACACTCAAGAATGAGGTCTCAAAAATTGATCCATAGCTCTCTATGTATGGAGTTGTAAGATTGTAAAATTGCTCTCAACTAGAGCTAATAAACTTAGTGACCTTGCTAGTCAACCACACAATGAGAGATTCAAGTGAAGACAAGGGCAAGAATGCCAATATCCCCAAGAATCAAATGAAATGCAAATGCAAACTAGATAAGAATGAAGATGCAAATATGCAAGCTATGCTAGAAAAATGAAAGTGCAAACTAGGCTATGAAAGGAAAGTACAAGCTATGCTATGAAAAGGAAATAGAAAGTGTTACAAATCTTTCCTATTTAAACTATGTGAGATTGATCTATAGCATAAAGAAAGTCTATACTAAGAATGCCATGATAATGAAACTACTATGCAAGAGTGAAAATTATGAAAGCAAGCTAAATGAGATGCAACAACAATGTCTCAAAGTTTGGATGTAAGAAAGTCTTCAAAGAGCTCCAAATGACCTAGAAAACCTGTAGCATAAAGTTAGCATAAAACATGAATATGGATATGCAAATGAGGAAGAGAGCTCTTCTTTTATAGGAAATGAAAAGGAATGGACCATGGAGATTAAGAGGCAAAAGACTTAATCAATGGTGGAGCATCAAAGAGGAGCAATCCATGTGCACAAATATCCTCCAATGAGAAAATAAGAGTTGACTTTTATGTCCATAGAAGACAAAAAGTGCTTTTTCCTTTTTTTTAAGAATAATGCTTTATTTGTGCAACTTAGGATAAAAGGAAAAGTGGGGCTTTTTATTTAATAAAAGGGGAGGAAATTCCTTTTAATTAAATAAAGAATTTAGGATAAAATAGTTAGCCCAAGGCAAATAATCGAAAATGATAAAATGGATTTGATCAAGGAAATTGAAAAATATTGATTCAGGGATTTGATAAATTGCTGAATGGGGGCCCAAAGTCTAGGTGACCATTTTAGGGTGCATACATTTGCCCCTCTTTGACTAATGTGGGATCATTTTGGGAACACATGCAGTCAAAGAAGAATTGAAATGTGAATTCATTTTGGGATCACAAAATAACTTAGACGTGTGTTCATTTTGGGAACACGCCTGAACAAAAATAAACAAAAAGCTGAAAGACAAGACCAACATCATCGCTACTAGGTGCAAATCAAGCCTTAGACAAAACTATCATCGTCGCTGCTAGGCAATAATCAAGTCTGAAAAATAGGAGATAAAAATCGAAAGACAAAATCACCACTGTCGCTGCTAGGTGATAATCAAGTCTAAAAATAAGAATCTCAAGCTGAGCTGAATGATAAAGCTGAATCAAAGATTAAAGTTGATAGGTACTACCCCCTCAGAATTGAAATCAAAATCAGGTAGAGGAGAACAAGAATTTGAGAAACTTGATCAAGTACTAGAAATCATAATCGAAGAATAGGACAATAGGATAACCATCAAGCAGTGATGACATGCCCCAGGTTGACTAGGTTTGACTGGGAAAGATATAGAATAAAAATTAAGTCAAACCTTAGAGAAATGAAGTGAGTGATAATGAATGATAGACTAAGAGTTTGAAAGAGATGAGGGTGAAGAAATGAAGATGCCTCAATGAAGATCGAAGGATCAGGCCTCAAATGGTCAGCCAACTGCGTAGATGAGGGTGAAATTTTGAAATGCAATTTTGACTATCAAGATGAACTCAAATTTTGATTTCAAATCTAAAAATGGATCCAGGACATCGAAATTAGCTAAGGGTGCAATTTTTGTGCAATTCTAAGGTATTTTGAAAATTAGGTCAAAAAGTCAAAATGATATATAAAGGGGTGAAAAAGATGTGATATGAAAGACAAGGAGAAAAAGACATGATCAAGAAAATGAAAGGTGAGTGCAGGTGACCAACTAGTCCATGAATGATGAAAAGGAGAGCTCTCTCCATATGCAAGATGCAAAACTAAACTATCATGAACCTACAAATGCAAACTACTATGAAAGTGGTTGACTTGCAAGGTCACAACGCTAATAGACATCTAATAATCATCATCGAGCTTTATTGGTAGCATCGTAAGATCATACAATACACACTAGTATGACTATGGGTATATGAATATGATCTATATTAGATGAAATGTGGGAATCCCACCTAGGCACCAAAGACATGTAGGTCAAGATGACTAGTGTAGTGAGATTACCTAAGTTTAATATAGCGAGATTATGCTTGCATCAGGACATAAGAAGGTCAAGATGGCTATAAGCATGCACTCACAAAATAGTCAAGGATAATACCTTGTCAATCCCTAGTGTCAAGTAAGACCAGCATAAATGCTCATGACAGTTAGGATCAATGATATATACCCACAAGCAGATAAAGAAATAAAACATGTTCTCATACCCTCAGTCTTCTAGCTATGCATCATTGAAAACTTCTCAGGGAGAGACCACTCATCAAAGAAATTCTCATAGACAGCACACAAAGAAAAATAAAGTCAACATATCTCAATTGAGTTGATTGTTTAAGTGCGTGTGTGTTGGTCATAGAGTCAAACTTTGAGTATCAAATTTGCTAATGAGTGATATCACATCATACTTAGACTGGTGGGTAAGACATCTGATAAGTGTTGAGAAACACTCGACGCTAGGGTAGTGTTGAAAAACATTGTTTGGGGTGGTGTTGAAAAACACCTATTTGTGAAATGCCCCAAGAGACAAACGCACCTAAAGGACCTATGCTAACAGGTATGCCTCCTAGACAAAAATAAAGACCAATTCCAAACCAAGTCAAATAAGGTTAAGGCATGATGGAGAATGACTAAGTGTCGAGAACACATGCTAAAAGACAAGGGTGCAAAGGCCTCAAGTAGTGCCTGTTACCAGGTTTTCACCACTTGGAGATTTTTTTTAATTTTTTTTTCATTTTTTCAATTTTTTTGTATTTTTGCTACCAAGGCGCTTGTTTCCAGGCTATCACCAAGGCACTTTTTCTATTTTTAAAAAAAAATTTGCATTTTTTTGTATTTTTTCAGGACTTTATATGCTTTTAAGGATTTTTTTAGCATCATATATGAATTTTTTGAGATTTTCAGGATCAATAAATATGTACAAAAGATGCCCCCAGACATAATGGGCATCAAACTCCCAAGCAAGATCACATCATGTAGTCCCAATGTCTAGGAAGGTGGAGGACAAGAGGGATTAGCAAGCTGGTGGAAGAGATGGAAGACAAGAGAATGAAGGAGAATGACAGGAAGAAATCCTCAAGGGAAAACTCCTCAAGAGCACCCAAGCTAGGGAAAAATTGTCATGTAAAGCACATTTGGACAAGTAATGAAAGGCCAGCATAGGATAAGTCACAAAAGCGCAATGAAAAAGAAGGAAAGAATGTAGTCCAAAGGAGTAGACATGTTAAGAGACTTCATAGCATCATGTTTTACTTTATTAGATCAAGACCAAGGGGAAAAGGATAGTGAAATGCTAGAATGAATGGAGGAAAATAAATATGAAGGCTAAACATGAATGGAATGAAAGAAAGATCATCGTAAGATAGCTCACAAGATAGCCAAATGTTCATGTATAAGTCAACATTGTCAAGATCAAAGAGAGAAGATGAAATGGATGAAATATGTAGAAGAACTACACATGATGCTTGATTGCCAGGTTTTCATCATGGTACTTATCCAAGGTGCCACAAGGGAGTGGTTTTCACCATAGGACAAATTTATTTCTCTTTACTTTTTCTACCAAGGTACCTATTTCCAGGTTTCCATCAAGGCACATTTTGAATTTTTTCATTTTTTTTTTCTTTTTCTTTTTCTTTTTATTTATTTATTTATTTTTGAATTTTTTTCTTTTTTTCTAAATTTTGCCTTTTTTGGAAGAAGGCAAGCTTTTCAGATAATGCTCCTTGAAAGGATAAACCATAATATGCCAAGGATTCAAAATGATATGCTCAAAGATGCTGATAGAGAAAGGAAGATAAGATCAACATCGACACACACCTTGAAGGGTGGTGAGAGGATGGAGGAAATGTGAATGAAGGATTATGTGAAGGAATATAGTGAATGGATAGTAGAGGTTACGGTTTAGGTGCATGGAGTGGAAGAATGTTTTTGGAAGAAGATGAAATGGAGGCCTTTGGAAGCTTGAATGTCAACTTCACTTTTTGTTCAATATTAGACTCTTTCAAGAGAGACTTTAGAATCCATATAGTCATAGGCTTTTCATTTCTTTTTGATGATTTAGAGAGAATATCTTCAATGATGGATTTTGGAACCCATATTTGTCTTGTAGTTTTCATCTTAGATATCTCTTTTGATTTTATGCCCCCATGTCGATTAGAGGAGACATGGTAATCTTCATTTTTTGATGGATTCTTGTATTGCTTCTTTTTCTTGTATTGAACATTCAAGTTACTTCCAAAAGACTTGGGACTTGTGGAAGAAGTAGGAGGATATGACTGGTTTAGATAGGTAAGTGGATGAAAAGGATTCAAGGGTATGCATCTATGTTGATCTTGAGGAAAGATAGGAGATGGAGGGACATAAGGACCCAAAATGGATGACAAATTAGGAGAGTTAAGAGGGGAAAGTGAAAGGACATAAGGGTCCAAGATGGAAGGAAGATGTGAAGCCCTTAGTATTGGTGGAGGTCCAAGGATGGAAGTGGAGGACGCAAAAAGATAATCAATAAGTTCATCAGCATCCATATGACGACCAAGGACATCAACATCTTTAGAGTGAGCATTAGGATTTACAATAGAATCATGAACATCTTGAATAGGAGTAACTTCTTCGATAAGATTGTTCAAAGCTTGCAAAGACTTAGGAAGAGTAGAAAGTGGAAGTGAACATGGAGTGGTAGAATAAGAAGATGGAAGACTTTGATCTTGACAAGTTGCTTTGGATAGGATAAGCACATCATTTTTTTTGAATTTTCAATAGGCTTAACATTGGAAGTAGCAACACCATTTTCAATAACCTCAATGGAAGTAAGGTCATCTTGATTGTCAATAAGCTGAATGGTGTGAGCAGCATCTTGATCTTGCTTAGGAGAAGACTTAAGATTGGTAGAATGAATGAGAAAGGGCATAAAGGATCAAAAGAACCATGAAATGAATGAGAGACATCATGAAAAGAATTGGATGACATGGAGGGTTCTTGATCTTGATCATTCTTTATGTTCTTTTCTATATCATTTTTAAAGTCCTCTTGACACGGATCCACTTCTAAGGACAAGGAAGCATGTTGGAGTTGTATGGAAGACTTTGGAAAAGATTGTGAAGGACTAGCTGAAGTAGGTATTATAGCGCATAAAGGCTTAGGCTCTTTAGGTTTAGCATTATTGAAAGTATTTTCAGCCAAGTGAAGGTCAGCTTGAGTTTCTTTAAGAGGTAGCCCTTGAGGATAACTATAGGGAACCGCATGAAAAACATTGGAATCTTTGTTGAATGAGGGATTTGTGACAGATTTGGTAGACTCGGAAGCTTTAGGAAATGTAGGAGTATTGGAGGAAGTAGGGGATGGAAGGGAACCATCACAAGACAAAGGAGGTTCAACATTAACATGATCTTGCTTGAGAGTGTCATCTTTATGTTCAGCATGAATGTTCTTAGAGGAGAAATGCTCATAGTATCTATGTTTATAATCAGCACGAAAAGCTTTCGCTTCGTCAATAGAAGTAGATGTATCATATTGTTCACAAAAAATATCATAATTTTTCTCAAAATTAGAGTCATATGGATCACCATCACAATCTTTCCAATATGAGGACCCAGTTCCAGTAAGCACAAGGAAACAATTAGGAGGACTCTTAGGAATAGAGGTGCCATAATTATTGCTGCATTGTCCATCATCATAGTCATCATAGTCATCAAAGGTAGGTGTGTCACTCTTTGTGGAAGAGACATTACAAGGACTATCACATTTCTCTTTATGGTATGTCTTCTGAAGAGAAGTAATACTCTTGGGAGAAGTAGAAGAGGAACGAGATCTTGAAGAAGAGGAAAATGAAGACCTAGTGGAGGAAGAAGACTTGGATAATGAGGAATTCAAATAATATTTAGAAGAGTCATGATAAGATTTTGAAGATTTAGAATGTGAATATTATCTAGAAGAATCATGATAAGACTTGGAATACAAAGAATGCGAGTAATATTTATAAGGGTCATGATAAGACTTAGAATGTGAGGAATGATGAGAAGATTTAGAAGATGAAGAATATTTGGATGAGATCATGAGTATGATTCTAGCAAAGGCATGTGATTTGCTCACTTTCTCTTGTATTTTTTCCATAAATTTGTCACTCATGAGAATTTTGGAGGAATAACACTTTTCAAATATATCAATGAACTCAAGATCATCTATTCTCAATGAAGGTTCCATAACCAGATATTTGAGATTCATGGTTCTTGAAGAGGAATCAAGCATGGAATGATAGAAGAGGGGAATAGAAAAATATAGACTAGATAATAAGAGGAAAAGGAATCAAGAAGAAGAAGAAGAATTTCCCATGGGAATAGAAGACTTTAGAAAAACATGGGAAATGGAGAAGAAAGAAGAAGACTAAGAGTCATCTTGTGCAATTGATACCATAACATTCATTGAGATGTTGAGTAACATGACAACACCTAGGATCTGAGATCTGGATTCACCAAGGAAGACTGAGAATTGAAGACCCTTGGTGATAAGGTGACCTCACAAAATGTCAATATCAAACTAGGATAATTAAAGTTCTCTAATGTCCAAAAAGAGATGATGAGATAGAAATTGCAAAAGGCATTACCGACACTATCAAAGAGGTGCTTAAATCAAAGGATTCCAATATCTTTGCACATTTGAACCTGGAGGATGGACTTAGCCAAATTATATAATTGAAATTGAATTTTGATGGAAATGATTTGGACAAAAAGAGGACTAAAATTCTCCAAGAATGCTACTAAAAATTCTAGAGATGTATTTTCTCAACAAGAATAATCTTCTAACTTGGCAATTCTTCCCAAGATAACTTTGGAAATCAAATGACACTACCCCTAGAGGGCTAAAAACATAAATTCAGAGTAAAGACAGGCTTCCAGTGGCAAGATAAGTTACCTATCTAAAGACCTAGCCAACTAAAAGCAACGACAAAATGACTGAAACCAGGTATACAACAGAAAATTCTTAGGTGACACTTTCCAGGCTAACCAGACAATACTTCTCACTGAGGTGATATTTCACCTTTCACCAGGTGATAGACCTCACAATAACCAGGTGATAGACTCCAGGAAGGTCAGGTGATAATCCAGAAGAAATGAACTATCATGCGATATTTCTTCTCAAAACAGGTGACACTGTTGCTAGTTTGCACAACACTTGACCAAAATTGTGTGAAATGTGCATTTTCGGGTCTATTTGATCAAAATTTTCAGTTTGAGGGTTGATGTTTTCAATCTCAATCACAATATTAGTAGAAATTTGATAGGTTTGCAAATAGTAAAGGATCAAACATGTCTTAAAACACTTGAAACAAGGGCAAAAGCAACCTTGCCAAGACAAACACTTGTCATATCAAAATAGAAAACCTTATGAATGCTACTGATTGTTTGAATGTTCAAGAATGTTAACATTGATATAGCACAATGAAAACACTTCAAGCACTTACTACCTAGAAAGTCAAGGCTCATTACTTAGCAACTTGGCCCACAACTTGATGCTCCCTTGCCTCACACAAAGTGGTTGCCCACAATAGATATTGGCATTGTCATGGAAGTGCCAAAGACACAACCAAAGGAACACATATGGTGAGCAATTTTGGGCTGATCTGGGTTATTCCACTTGGATCAATCCTTGCACCAAGAAGCTAAGTGGAAAAATAGGGTGGCCTCTAACTATGGTTCTTAGTAAGGGCTTACGTTCATAGTACCCCTCTTGCTCCCCAAAGGGACTCCTTACCTTGCGGCAAGTAATGGACCTCGCAGCCTCAAGAGTACCTTAAGCATTCTTGCTCAACATTTTCCTCATGGTCACAATCCCACAAGTACTCACATCAAGCGAAGACAAACACTATGTCTACCAAGGTTTTGTGTCCTTGATAGCCTTGAGATTATAGTGAGTTGGAATAGCTGGCAAAAGACTTGTCCCCACTTGGGTCATTCCTCTTGATTGCTCAAGAGCAGGCTAGCTAAAGGATTCTAAAGATCTAAACAAAAAAATGGATCAACTTATGAGGTTTAAGAATTTTGTTTCACCACAAGGGTGAAAAACATACTCCTTTATCTCAAAGCCTTCTCCCAAACACACCAAGAAAATGTTCAATTACCCTCTTGCTTTCAAAATCCAAAGATGAGTCAAGATTTTCTGGTTCACCACAAGGGTGAAGAGCATACTTCTCCTACCACCCAAGAATTCCTAAAACAAGATATTAAGTGCCTATGAAATGAAACTAGTATATGCCGCACTCAATAAAGAAAGCAATTAAACAAGCACTTGATTGAGTTTTTATGCTTTGGGTAGCCCTACAAAAACTGTTAGTAGCCCTTGTACATTTGAAGCTTTGACATGCGTTCTTTTAGCAAAATATTTCAAGCAAATGCACCTACAACCACAACTTTTTAGCCCATAATGGTTAGCACATCAAAAATTAGATAATCTGCAAGTAAAATAGTTAATCAAATGGTAAAATCTAAGAATGAAACTAGCATGGTTGTATTAGGCTCAGAAAGACCTTTCCAACGATATATCACACTTCAATTTTCGATAACATTTGCAAAAATTTCTCAAAAATGGGTGCCCATTTTCTGGAGTGGCATGGATTTGAAAATGCTAAAATTTTCAAAATTTTTCAAAAAGATAGCAGACAACTTGAAACTTGCAAGATAAACAAAATAGCTCAAAAATAGCTCACTACCAGGTACAGGTGATAGTTATAGACACCAGAATTATCGTGCGACACTTCTCAATGTACTGGAGTGATAATATTAGTCTGAGCGATACTCTACTCTATACCCAGGTGATACTTCATTCGAGACCAGGCGACAATTCCTGAAACAGGTGGGTGATATTTTCGACAAGCGAAGTATCGCTCATGTATACAGAGAACTATCACACAATATTCTTGGAATTATCATGTGATACTCGGAGACAAAAAACCTAGAGACCACGAATAATGTCCAAAAATTACTGAAAATATGAGAAAAATACAAAATTTAAAGGACAAAGCTAATCTACTCTGCCCCACGGTGGGCACTAGAAATGTACACACAAAAATAGTGCACTTCTATGAATCCATACAATCAAGAACACTCAAGAATGAGGTCTCAAAAATTGATCCATAGCTCTCTATGTATGGAGTTGTAAGATTGTAAAATTGCTCTCAACTAGAGCTAATAAACTTAGTGACCTTGCTAGTCAACCACACAATGAGAGATTCAAGTGAAGACAAGGGCAAGAATGCCAATATCCCCAAGAATCAAATGAAATGCAAATGCAAACTAGATAAGAATGAAGATGCAAATATGCAAGCTATGCTAGAAAAATGAAAGTGCAAACTAGGCTATGAAAGGAAAGTACAAGCTATGCTATGAAAAGGAAATAGAAAGTGTTACAAATCTTTCCTATTTAAACTATGTGAGATTGATCTATAGCATAAAGAAAGTCTATATTAAGAATACCATGATAATGAAACTACTATGCAAGAGTGAAAATTATGAAAGCAAGCTAAATGAGATGCAACAACAATGTCTTCAAAGTTTGGATGTAAGAAAGTCTTCAAAGAGCTCCAAATGACCTAGAAAACCTGTAGCATAAAGTTAGCATAAAACCTGAATATGGATATGCAAATGAGGAAGAGAGCTCTTCTTTTATAGGAAATGAAAAGGAATGGACCATGGAGATTAAGAGGCAAAAGACTTAATCAATGGTGGAGCATCAAAGAGGAGCAATCCATGTGCACAAATATCCTCCAATGAGAAAATAAAAGTTGACTTTTCTGTCCATATAAGACAAAAAGTGGTTTTTCCTTTTTTTTAAGAATAATGCTTTATTTGTGCAACTTAAGATAAGAGGAAAAGTGGGGCTTTTTATTTAATAAAAGGGGAGGAAATTCCTTTTAATTGAATAAAGAATTTAGGATAAAATGGTTAGCCCAAGGCAAATAATCGAAAATGATAAAAATGATTTGATCAAGGAAATTGAAAAATATTGATTCAGGGATTTGATAAATTGCTGAATGGGGGCTCAAAGTCTAGGCGACCATTTTAGGGTGCATACATATAGCATGTCCTTATTTCTAGCTTGTTTCAAGATGTCATTTCTACTTTTGTTTTAGTAGAATGCTTCGTGATTGAGGGATGCATATCCTTATATTTTTGTAGGCTTCCAGGAGTAATCCTAATTCTAGGGGAGGTGGATGTATTACCCCTTCCATAGTTTTATTTTTTAGTTTATATGGCCAGACTCTTTAAGCCACTCTTCATATTGATTATTTGCATATGATGATGTTATTTATATTTATGGTTTTACTGACCACATACTTGCATGTGTATGGTTAGCATGTATTTTTACTTTTCTATTTGATGTGGTTGAGGGACCAAGTGATAGTTACTTGATTGCAAGATCCACACGATCAGTTTATCCTCACCATTGTCTATTATGGGTAAAAGTACAAACATGTATCACACTTCTATACAGGAAAAGGTCAACAATGCACAAACTATTCAACTTTAATGACATAAATGTGGCATTTGTGTTTAGAATTTGAAGATGATGTAAACTGATGAAATGTGAAAAATTGGATAAAGATATGTTTATAATTTTTTTTTAAAAATTTAAAAAAGAATTGACACAATTTTTTAAGTTTTGAAGTCCATTTTTTAGTTGTTGAAAAATACTAAAAATCTAGGGTCTAGATCCTGTCAAACAAGTATAAACAAATAATCTATTTCCTCTAATTTTAAAATATTTTCTAGGTGACATGTATAGCTAGTGAAAAAAATAAGAAAGATCGGTTTTCGATGTATATTTTCTCCAATATAACTACTCAATGTCAAACTTATCCGAAATCGATAGTTTTCATCTCTTGTCAAATTTTCCCTATCAAATCTACACCATTCAGAGAAAAAATACATATTCTTGAAGATGACTCTTTCCTCTAGTGTTAAATATAAATTTTAAATTTTTTTGATATGATTTACTATTTTTTTTTTATTTGAAGTAGCATCTTCTCGAATGTTAAAATACCTACTTGCAGTATTTTGAAATTATAATATATTAGATCTAATCAAATCACTATAAAACTTATATGACAATAATCTTGAATTTGAGCTCTACCAAAGGGTGTTTTTGTATTTTTTTTTAAAATATCATTAAAAAGAGTAGGAGTTATTGAAACATCACTTTTATGAAATAATTTTATTTCTTTGGTAATTGGACCCAAATTAGTATAAAACATGCATTTAACAGATATTTCCAATTGGAAAAGTTGAAGCACCTAATGAATCTAGCTAGACCATATGTTTGAAAAAATAATAAGTTTTAGTTAGAAATACTAAAATTCAGCTGTGCTAATAAATTAGCCTGAAACGTGACACATCTTTGTGATTTTACCCTTATATATTTATACATGTATGTACATGCTCATCTTTTATGCAAGATTTTAGGTACCAAGCATCAACTTCCCTAAATTGCCAAGAAGAGCGTGCCCTATTGCAATGTCTCAATGGTAAGAGAGAGTAGATAATAGACAAATCCAAATCCCAACCCAAGCCATTTATTGTCCTGAATAAATGGACAAGTATCTGATTGAGTTTCCTATCTGAATTCATCAAGGTAACTTAAATTCGTGAACCCCTTCCTTGAGTATGATTATTATGTTTTTGGGTTTAGTTAGTTCCTGTCTTGTTGCATGTCATGAGGTTGGATGTGGTTTTTATCTTAAATTGATTTGAGAAATTAATTAAGATTAATTAAATGAGATTATAGAACTATAGCTTACGATACATTAAAATATTAAATATAAGGTTAATTAATTAATGAGAATTAATTAATTACCTATGTTTAATAGATAATTTAATTACAAAGTCAAAATTAATTAATTGAAGAATTTAATAATTATTAAATAAGAATTGAATTTAAATGTGCAATTTGTGTTAAGTAGTTATTAGTCAAATTGCATATTTATACTAATTAAAATAAAATAATGCAACTTAAAAAATACTTTGTTTTTTATTGTAGGAAAAAATAGGTTTTAAAGGGGACCCAAAACCTCGTACAAGTTAGAGAATAAAATTTTTAAAGTTAAGCATACTAAAGAGAAACAAGACTGGGACCCAGTCCATCAAAACCAAAACCAGAAGAAAAAAAACCCAAAACCAAACACTAGCAAAAGAATGACTTCCAGGGAGAACCAAAAACAGGCCAGCACCAGGAACCCAGAGCACTAAGAAAAATCTTTACGAGTTTCATCTGCTTCCTTCTTTGCATCAGAGATCTTCTTTATGGTAGCATTGAAGTCGGAAAACTCCTGGATTCTTTCTTGGATCTTTCTCCTTTTCATAGACCGGGTACATTTACCTGGGCCCTCCTCTTCCATATCCTCATTATCCTCCTTAGGTTTCTTGCTGGGGGAGCTGACATCTAGCTCCTCTTTGATGGTCAGAAAATAGTCCATGATAGAACCCATGAACAAATTATTATCTTACATATGTTTCTTCATGGCATTCTCCACCATATCCATTCTAACTTGCATTTGCTGCACCTTCTTGTCCCTATCATTGTTCATGTTTCCATCTGAAGTATTCGAACTAGACTCCAACCTTTCTTGTAGGGAATCAACCTTAGCAGAAATAGAACGACATTTAATATTCAAATTCTTTATTTCCTGAAATACCCATTTCAATAAATGAAATGAATACATAGAATTTGCCTTTGCAGTCTGGAGAACCCCAAAGGGAGGGTCAATTTTTTCATCCATATCTTCTTTGAGAAGATGAACATTCTGTTCCTGCATATCCACAGTTTTGGCAAAGGGAATGTTCAAAGAATTGGCAGGGAAATTAACTTTCTCTGCACCAGGGGAAGTCATCTCTGCATCAGGGTAAATCTTCTCTGCATTAGGGCATCCTTCAAAATATCTGAATAGACCTCCATGATAACCTACAACTTAGGGGAGATGGCCACATCATGTTCTTTGAAACTATCATACTCCACCAAGATGGGGACCTGTTGACCACCAACATCCTCCTTTTTCTTGTCATCCTCATTGTTATTCTTGATCCCAGAGGTATTCCCCACCTCCATAGTACCAGTAGCCTCCTCCTCCATGTTTTCATTATCCCCTGAAGCCATATTCGAAACAAAAGTTGAAGCATCACTATCTTCCTCAATCGAATCAACCATGTCCTCATAACTATTTGCACTATCAACAGTGGTATCAGTTTCCATACCTGCATCCTTTTCCTTTCTTAAATTTTTTTCCAAAAGGCCTCTCCTCTTTAACAACCATCTCCCTAATATGTTTCTTAGTTGAGCTAGAGGTTTTGGGTGAATAAATGATAGGGCTAGAGATTTTAGTTTGCTTAATGTGTTCTACAATGAGAAGAATAATCCCTTCATGCAGAATGGGTTTCTTCTCTTTCTTTCTATGGTGAGAAATACTAAGGTGGAGGGACTGAAGGATATAATAAGACAAATACACCCTAATCTTATGATGGAAATGATAGAGCAACACAAAATGGTAGGAATGGGTACGTTTAAACCTATCATCTAGGGTAACATATTCCATGATCGCCATCATAACTGTTGTCTAGATTTCCTTGAACGCAGCAACATCATAGCAGCCACTTGAATCTTTCACCAAACTCTACCCTTAAAACTTTCTTTTGGGGAAGTGTCAGATGGCCTTTTGTGAAATTTTCATGTCTCTATAAAATTTGATTCCCTTGAGGCTAAGCCCAGACACCTTAACAATGAGTTCCTCAGTTATGGTCATAGTGAGACCAGCTATAGTAACCGCCCCATCTTTCTAGGACTCAGCAAACACTTTTGTAGCACTATCTTTAGTCCCATGCAACCATTCCATATAGGTAGTAAGACCCCCCTTTGTGAGAATTTCCCAAACCTCTAGAGTTTGTTTCCATTTCACATAGTCCTTCGGCTCCCTTCGATTAAGCTTGCCATCCATGATCTTGAAGATAACAATGATAGTAGTATAAGAAAAGAAAAACCAAAAGTTGAAAGAAAAGGAAAATTTGAAATAAAAAGAGATTAACTTGTGTTTGCAATTAGTAATCTTGGGAAAGGCACCACTTTCCATAATCATATTACCCTATTTCTCTAAAATGTGTCTAATCATCATAACTTCTTGAGATACACCCAATCCACCCTTTGCTTTGAGAAAAAGCCAACTTGGATTTCATATCAACAGTGAGATTGCTACATTCATGCCAAATCATGATGTCCTTAGCTTTAACCGCAAAGTTAGCTAGCTCATCAGTGGTACAATTTGCTTCTTGGTAAGTGTGAGAGATAATGACTTTCTTAAAAGACTTAATAATTACCTGGGCTTCCTCGATTATCGCCTTAATGGACCATGATGGTTTTGTCATTTCATTGATGCACCTTAATATATTCATTGAATCTCCTTCAATCCATACATTCTGAGCCATATATTTCTTAATAATTTTAAGGGTTTGAAGAAGGGCCATGGATTCCACCACATGGTTTCTTTGCACCCCAATGGGCATCACCATGCTAGAAAGGCAATTTTCCATGTCATTGCGAATGAGACCACGACAACCCACTGGGCCTGAGTTGCCCTTCGTAGCACCATCAAAGTTTATTTTAATCCATCTAGGTGGAGGTGAGAGCCAGATGACATTCTCACTTTGAATTGAGTTTTTATTTGTGGGCCCAACACTGAAAACACTAGCATTGAAGTGCAGTATCCTACCAGTCAATGATCTATAGTTTCCTTGAGAATTCTCTTAATCTTCTCAACAACCACCATAGACAGGAGTTCAATATTCCAAAAGACTATGTCCTTGCATTCTCTCCATAACCTCCATATCACATGGGGAGAAATAAGATTCCACATCTGCTGATCCATGGGGAAATCCTCTTTTCTCCACTGCATACAAAAATTCTCCATATTATTGGGAAAAAACCAGTTAATCTGCCAACATTATAATAAAAGACACCAAACTTCCCAAGCAAAGCAGCAATCAATGGCGAGATGGAAGACTGAATCCTCAACTTTCTTACATAGGAAACATCTATTACTCAAAATCATACCACGTTTCTAGAGGTTGTCTATAGTAAGAATTTTACTCTGTAAAACCAGCCAAAAAAATATATTAATTTTTAGAATTAAACTTTTGTCCCACACCTGAGCCCAAAAGGGGAGAGGATTCAGCTGCTTCAGTAAGAGCTCAGAATAAGAGACCATAGTGAAGACACCAGAAGGAAGAATACCCCAAAATAACTTATCTTCTCTAGATGACTTAACCTTCCAGATCATCAAATCCAACATCAAAGGCTTAAACGCTTCATCCACTAAGGAGAGGTCAATCCATGAACCATTTCTCCAATAGTCCCTGACCCTAGACCCAAATCTCTAACTACAGAGGTTAATGAAAGGTTGAAAAGCAGAGACAGAGCTAAGAGGACAATCTTTGAGCCAGCAATCATCCTAAAACTTGATTCTTCTACCATTGCCAAGATACCACTTAGCCCCTTTAAAGGCCACCTCCTTAGCATTCTGGATACTATTCCAAATGGAAGAGCCTTGCACTTTCAGATCCAATTTTCCAAAATTCAGAGATGTGGGAAAAAAAGAAGAGATACGTCTTATGGAGAATTTCATTCCATTCTCTCTTTTCCCCCAAAATCCTCCAAGTCTATTTGGCCAGAAGCACCATATTGGTAACTCTTAGAGGGTGAATGCCCAACCACCCCACTTTTTAAGAGTACAAACCTTGTCCCATGCCACTAGAGCTAGTCTCTTTTTGTCTTCCACTCCTGACCACAAGAAATTTCTTTGAATTTTTTCAATAATATCTACATGTTTACCAGGAATTTTAAAAAGACTAAGAGCATAAATGGGGAGGCTCTGCAAAGAGGTCTTTAAGAGCTGAAGTTTACCAGCTTGACTTAGTAACACACCTTTCCAACCAGCCAACTTTATGTTTAAGACTAAGAGGAAGGCCAAGATAGGTAGCAGGAAAGGTATCAATTCTGCACCCAATAATTCTAGCAATTCTATACTGCCTATTCTCAGGAGTATTGATAAAAAATAAAGAGCTCTTATCCCAGTTAATGGATTGGCCAAAACCTAAGGAATAAGTAGTAAGAGATTGTTTAATAGCCTTAGCTTCCCAGACAAAAGAAAAATCCATGATGATAGTGTCGTCCACAAATTGTTCATGAGAACAAGGTCTAGAGGTCAAAGATGGGGAGAGACCTTTGAATGAACTAGTGGAGACTAAATGCTAGAGATAATGCCCTAGACATTCAGCCATGATAGAAAATAGGATAGGAGACAAAGGATCTCCCTGCCAAATCCCCCTGGAAGGATTGAAAAATCTAGAGGGGGATCCATTAACCATAATAGCAATAGTGGAAGTACTTATGAGTTGGTAAACTAGTTTGAGGAAATTATCACCAAAGCCAAAAGATCTCAACACCTTGATCAGAAAGTCCCAGTCCACTCGATCATAAGCCTTCAAAAGATCCAATTTTAAAAGAAATCCATGGTTAAGAGAAACCTGAGTGGAGTGAATAACCTCATGAACCTTCATAATCGAATCAAGGATCTACCTACCAGGAACAAAACCACTTTGCTGAGGAGAGATGATCTGAGGAAGAATAGCCAACAAATGAGAGGCTATAACTTTAGATAAAGTTTTGTACATAGAGTTACACAAACTAATCAGTCTAAAGGAATCTACCGAATTAGTACTAGGCTTCTTAGGAATCATAGCGATAAAGGTAGCATTAATCTCTTTTAACAAAGATCTAGCTCCAAAGAATTCTTTAACAACATTGTGGATATCAACACCAATAATATGCCAGAATTTTTGAAAGAAGAACATAGGGAACCCATCTAGACTTGGGGATTTATCACCTTCAAAAGAAAAGACAAAAGACTTGACTTCTTCCAAAGAAGGGATAGCAGTTAAAGCTTTATTGGTGGCATCATTAACAATGGCAGGAATGGAATCAAGAAGAATATCTTGATTTTCCCAATGAAGATTCATATCTTTAGATAACAAAGAAGAAAATAAGTCAATCATAGCCTCAGATATATCTTTATCACTGGTGACCTCCCGAACCTCCACTTTAAGTTTGGAAATTCTATTAGTGGCTCTATGTTTGGAGGTAGACATGTGAAAAATCTAGTTGTAATACCTAAAAAATGTAGTGTTAAGGAATGGAAAGCAAGCTAAACATTCAACAATACAAAAATAGATAACACTTAAGATTAGACCTACAAAATGGAAGCAAGACAAACTCAAAAGTAGTGCAAAACCTTCAAGCAAACCTCTAAGATGTAGAAGATTTGTCCAATAGATTGGATGTGTGCTCATGAACTATGCTTTAAGCTTCAAGAGAGAAATGGGCATAATAACTTTGCTTCAATGGTGGATGGAAATGAAGGAGGAGAGCTTCTCTTTTATAGAAAGGGGGGTGAAATGGATGGTCAAGCTTAAGAGGAAAAAGGGGAATGAGCAATGGTGGAGATGCATCCAAGAGAGAGCACATGGATTGTGCTTTCTCAAATGTATAGCATTGTGACAAGTGTCACAATGGGGGAGGATGAGAGGAGAGGTCAAATGCTTGAGGGATGTGTCAAATTTGGAAGGTGTGAGAGGGGACAAGTGCATAAGAGGTGTAAGAGGCTTTTGATTTGTTATTGGAGGATGTGGAGGTGATGGACATGAGGGTTGACTTTGGGGTGGATTAGCATTTCTTAATCTTAGATTATGATTGTGCACATGTTTAAGAGGTGATTAGGCTTGGTAAGTGGAGGATTAGGGAGATGTGATGGAGGAGAGAGTATGAGTGGAGGATTAGATTAGTTAAGCATGGGTTATTAGCTAATGGGGGAAAATCAAGATTTTTAACATTAAATATTTAATTTAATTCCAAGTAGGAGGAAAAGGGGGTTTATGAATTAATTTATTTAGATAAATGTATCCATTTAAATAAATAGAAGAATAGGGATTTAATTAATTATCAGACTATAGGTTTTGTCATTTTGATAATTAATTGGACTATAGTTAATTAATTAAATTAATTAACTAGGGGATGACATAAATTAATTAAATGATAATATTTAATTAATAAAATGTCATAGGAGAAGACTAAATAAAATTACTAAATTATGTAATCAAATTTAGGTGTCTACATTTTGCCCCTCTTCGACATAGTGTTAAAATAACACTACTTTGAAGATGTTTTTAGCGATAAAGAGACGACATGAAGAATGGACTAGGTAATAGAGTTGCCCCAGTTATGGGTTAGGGTGGCTAGACTAGGTGATGCCCCCTCAAGAGGATGACAGAGAAAGAAAAGGGGCCTAGGTGGTGGCTCAAAAGGAAAAAAGGGGTGGAAGGCAAGAAAGGTTGTGGCAGGCTAAGAAGAGGTATGAAAGGGGAACAAAGAGGTGAAAAAGGCCGTGAGGAAAGGAAATGGGAAGAATGGGAAGAAACGGGAGGAAAAAAGGCATTCAGGAGAAAAAATAGGGGTTTGGGAGGGCCTTTATAAGGGCTAGAAGGGTCAAAATCAATTCATTTGCACACCTAGAGCCTAGAAATCATGACTTTGGAGCTTTGATAAGTGAGGACAAGATGGCACAATGAGGGTGACTGACACACCAGACATACATTGTGAGACATGTGGCATGGAGTGGAGGGCCTAACCAACAGGTAGGATAAAAAAATTGAACTTTTCATTATGTTTTTGGTGCATTTATTGCATTTTGTAGCTTAGAAAAGCACATTCCTGCGGAGTGCACACTTGGCATGAATGTTCCTATCTTGGTGGGAACGCATTCTTGCAAAACATGCTTCGGTGGGAAAAATCCAATGGGTCAGGGGATTTTTGCGGGATCGCAAAAATCCCTAGAGGGGTTATGGAACTGCGGTCTCACAAGAATCTCTTGCGGGATCGTGTTCTCACGAGCTGGCAGTGGGGTGCTGAAAAAAAATGGCATTCCTGCAGGGGAAGGGAGAAAAAGACAAGTGGCATGGGAATGCATTCCTACGTCATTGGGGGTCGGTGGGAATGGGGAAAGATTTCCCTTGTAGGAACGTGAGGTCAAAGTTCCTTGCAGGAACATGGGGAGAAAAAAATCTGCGGGAATGAGGGAAGAAAAATTTCTTTGTAGGAATGCGGGGAAAAGAAAGTTTAGGCTTTAGGAGCAAGAAACTGACATGTTGACTTGGCTTGGATGTAGTGGTTGATGGATCAACTGACTAGTCAAGAGAGGCATGCTGTAGTCTTGGTGATTAGTGAGTAGTTCACGGCGGTAGACTGGGTTCGGGTTGACACATTGGGCCTAGGATATCTGGGGTGGGTGCTGCACAAACAAACGTACATGGCACTGGTGACAGCGCTATGTGAGCGCTGACATTCAGAGATAGGGACATTTCATCTACCCACTAAGGAGATGACGGTGACTTTGGAGGATGTATATCACATCTTCTAGTTACTAGTGTGAGGGGTACCGATGGTAGCACATGTGTACACATAGGCACAGGCAGTGGCCCCATCACTAGGGCTAGGAGTAGTGCCAATCTTGGCACATGGGTAGCTGGCATTAGCACAACATGCCATAGTAGCACTAGTAGGACAACGGGTCCATTACTATATTTTGAGATTAGTGTTAGGGTATCTCTCCCTAGACATAGGTGGGAGTAGTGTCACACTATCACTGATTCCCACGATTGTGCAGATTGTGGATGCAGGGGTACCGACAGCATGGGGGACCTTGATGCTCATGGAGATGTACCAAGATCTTCATCAGATTGTGTACCATGGAGTAGGGATGATGAGGAGGAGCTTTGGGTTTCCTCCCTCCTACAGGTGTGGGCTTGGGAGCATATAGCAGTGCTACGACCCTTAGGCTGTGTGGATAGGCAGGAGAATTAGCCTGCTACATACAGCTGGGGAGACTTAGTTACATACCATGAGGTTAGGGATACTAATTTCTGGTGGGAGATGCTAGACAGGATTAGGGATGGGATTACATGGCGTCCATACCTTGGATAGGCACCATGGGCTGAGGATGTATGAGAGCTCCCATACACTACGATGCCTACACACCTTACAGGGTGATGGGATTATATCGTAGAGTAGTACAGATAGGATAGAAAATCTCATTAGTTTGGGTTCAGGTAGGATGTGTCAAATGGAGAGCGATGGTACCAGCGGGCCACCGGTGAGAGGGTATCTAAGTTTGGGCCACCGATGGATAGGGGAGGGGTGTTGGATGCCTATCAGGCCATGCAACCATTTCAGTGGGATTGAGTTGGAGGGGTGGTAGATCCATGGACCACACCAACATATGACACGTAGTTCTAGCCACCTAGGGTGGTAGGGCGATCAAGGCTACCAGATCATGGGGGAGTGGCGCCAACTATATACAGGGGCCAGAGAGGAGGGGGGAGAGGAGGAGGGGGAGATAGGGTGAGGATTGGAGGGAGGGACAGAGGAGGGAGAGGAGGAGATGGGGATGGAGATGGAGATGGTGATGAGATGGACGTGGATGATGGGGGAGGGGATGGGCTATAGATACCGACAGGGGGATCACCACTAGGATCACCACCATGAGCAAGGCCACCACCATTGGTAGGACCATTACCAATAGTAGGATCTAGATCATCGAGAGGTGGGGGTGATGATGTAGTGCTATGCCTAGCCTCGTTGCAGGCCACGCATGATATTACTATGCAGATGCTCCAAGATGTACAGGGGGAGCAAGATACCCTGAGAGAAGAGAGGGATGGCCTGGTGGGGGAGAGAGATGGGTTGGTGGTGGAGAGGGGTAGCCTAATTGCACACCTAGCATAGTCCATACAGGATGGATTGATGACAGAGGAGGAGAGGGAGTAGCTACAGAGGGAGAGAGATGCCCTGGTGGTGGAGAGGGATGGGCTGAGGTTGGAGAGGAATGGTCTAAGATCGGAGAGGGATGCCCTACAGTCAGAGTAGGACCGGTTACTAGGGGAGAGGGATACCATGACATAGGGATCTCATGAGTGATTAGGAGAGGTATCTCACCTTCAGCGATAGCTGGTGAGACTGGGTGAGAAGATTGGGTTCTACCAAGGATTATACTATGTAGTTGTGCCACTTGAGTGAGCACAAAATTACAGGGATCTGAGTCAACCACTGCTTATAGGTTCAGGATCGAGTGGGAGCAGGAGGACAAGCTCTAGTAGTAGCCATAGGATAGGGGCTATTGGAAGCCATAGGATAGGGTAGGGGAGCCGTCGATCAGGCCACACATAGAGTCAAAAACACTCGGTCAACGGTTCAATACAGATGGTGGAGGTAGAGGGATCAGACACCGGTGCAGGGATGGACATAGATATAGGGGCTGTTCTGATATCCTAGGTGGTACACACTATAGGTATATAGGATACAGGGAGATAGGGTGCAGTGAGTCGACCACCTATCCTATAGGTACCACCAGAGGTAGACCCTTTGGACAAAGATTTTGACATGCAGCCTCCCTCAGGAGAGGCAGATAGGTAGTGATATGTTGTAGTTTTGATTATGGACCTTATGATTCTTTTATTGATGGAGGGCATAGTCCCAATTGTATATGTATATCTATATGGTTATATGGACTCAGACAGACATTTATTCTTTTATGCTTTCAGGTTGGGACATGTACCTTATTCTCTACGATTATTTTTGATATATATATGATGATTTGGGTGGGATATGATGTGTTATGTATGAATGTATGGATGCATATGATGTACTAACATGGATGATGTAGGATGTGATGTGATTTCTATATGTTGGGAGACTGACATGTGTGTGATGCAGGATGTGGTGTGATTGCTATATGCTATGCTCGATGAGATGTTTATATGAGATGTATGTGCTGACGTTTTGTGGATGTAGGATGTGATGTAAATGCTTTTGCTATGTGATGAATTTATATTATGATGAAATGCATTGGCTATGTATATGTAACATGTTTTAACAATGCAAGATAATCAAATGAACCTAATGAATTTAAGACAACTTAATGGAAGATGATAAATGAACCTAAAATGAGATGAATGAAATGAATCTAAAAATGAACCCTAACAATGCAAGATTTAAAATGAACCTAAAAATGAGATGATATGATATGAAATGAATCTAAAATGAACCCTAACAATGCAAGATTAAAAATGAACCTAAAATGATATGATATGATAGGAAATGAATCTAAAATGAATGCACCGTAACAATGCAAGATTTAAAAATGAACCTAAAATGATATGATATAATAGGAAATGAATCTAAAATGGATGCACTTGAACAATGCAAGATTAAAATGAATCTAAAATGCAAAGGAAATGAGTCTAATTAATGCAAGATAATGAATGAACATAGGATGAGATGACATAGTGCAACCTAGGGTAGGGGTGGGAAATGAAATGCATGCATGAATGTAGATGAGAGTGTGAGGGTGGGGTGTACGGAATGGTCACAACATATCACTTCCTAACTACACCCTCACTAAGAGAGGGAGGGGACAATGGTTGGAGGGGGATATATGCACAATCACAATCCAAAGGTCAAGAATGTGAGAGAGATGTGAGAGAGAAGCTCTTGGGGAGGGGGGGTTTTTCTTTTTGGGATGATGCTTTGATATTGGATAGGGATGATGGGAGCTTTGTTCAGATGTTTGATAGGGTAGAGGATGTTTCAAGAAGCTTGAGCATGGGATGTTCCAAGGGAACACCACCATGTAGTTTTGAGCACTTATTTTGATATAGAAATAGAAGGGATGAGCCAAAGTTACCAGAAACATGAGGCCATGTCACTAGCGTTGCATGGGACTAATGCGAAAAAGACACACAAGGGTTGCCCCAGCATCATGCATGCACCCCGAAGGACACATGGTGGAAATGATGCGAGGAAACCCACATGCAAACAACATTTCCCAAGTGCACCAAGTAACCCAAAAGATCACAAGTGAAACGTGCAAGGGTCATGTTCAATTGACTCACTGGTAGAAACAAAAGATCACAAAAGACCATGCCCCAGAATAACAGCTCCCGTCATAGCACACCATGATATAAATGATCATGGCGGCCTTAATGGGAGTAGTCATCTGAGAGCACATAATCAATTGAAAAGATGAAGAAAGAAAACTGAAATCAAAGTGATAAAACCAAAAGATGTCCTTTGCCAAAAGAGATCGACTGACTGTGATGTTGAGATTAGGTCAAACATGGAGGAAGGATGCATCCTACAAGGACCTGATTGATGGGTATTAACTACATTAGGAATTATGGTTAGGCAAATAAACAACCTTTGGAGAATCAAAGTGACACAAGATACTTGCTGAAGGAACATTGCTGAATAATGTGGACATTGTGAGCCATGTGCTTTGCGGTCAAAAGATATTGCTAGGAGAGACCAAATGATATGTACAAGATGGAGACACTATATACAACGAATATGTACAACATTGCAGAAAAGGTGGGTTTAGCGAATCTCGTGTGCTGGCGCAATGGGAATAACACCTTGGGAACAAGGGATGGATGGAACAGAATGAAAAAGTGGTGAATGGTTTTAGGAGTTTGATAGATAATGATACGGTCCATTATGTATGGTGCCTGTTTACTAGGTTTTCACCAACATACTTGCCCAAGGTGCTTGAATTGCCAAGTTTTCACCATTGGATGGTATTTTTCTCTTTACTCTTTTCCATTTTTTTGATTCACCAAGGCGCCTGTTTACCAGGTTTTTGTTAAGATATAGCTTCATTCGTATTGTTATATATATATATATATATATATATATATATATATATATATATATATATATATATACATTATTATAATGAAGAGTTGTGATATTTATATTATACTATTATCATTATCATATTATTAATATAGTAATGATAATATTATAATGCAATGATATATATTATATTATTGTCATTATTATAGTTAATTATATATTTATTATTGTTATAGTAGACAATTATGGTTATCACCATAATTGTCATATTATATTATTATATGGTCATGACTCTTCAAGACGTGACTATTCAAAAGATATAAATATATATCAATGGCTGGTGAAAAGATCAATCACAATGGTAATCTATTTCACTACAACACTCAGATATATTCTCTATAGGACAATCCAGATTTCACAACATGGTATTAGAGCCTAACTTATAAGAGAATAAATTATATTCACACAATCAGTGATAAAAGCAATGATGTTAATATTATAGTACTCACGTCTGCATGAAACTATCAACTAGTTGAAACTTTAAACATATTTGAAAGATGGTATTCAGCATGAACGGTTCTAAGAATGTTTGATAAATGGTTGAAGAATGTTTGACAATACATCCAGAGTTGAACACTCAAAGATAACCATCTCTGCATTGACCATCTCCCTACTGCCAAAGTACGTAAACTAATTATAATAAGACATTGGTGTCATCTACAAATCAAAGGAACTCTGCATCTTATATCTATGGGGAAGACCATCATCGGGGGAAAAAGATGGATATATTCAATCAAGGCTGCATTAATTACATAGTGCATCAACTTATTTGAGGAGAATAGGTATTATACCTCTGACTATAATAGGTGGATATAAAATATGAAAGTAAGACAAATGTTGATGATTATTCTCAGTGTGATTTCATACTGAGATAAAAACATAGTATGATGGTGATTCCTTATACCAATATGGTCTTCAATTTTTGAGTATGTACTAGCATTAAGCTACAACCAATGCATTCTAGAAAGAAGCAATGCAATGCGTGAGTAATCAGAGACATGAAACAAATCCAGTATACTTGTGCAAACTGTTGGAAGCAATAGGAAGTTATGTATTATAAAAATTAGTTCAGTTTATCATTCAATTTTCATACTTCTGTGTGGGGGAAGATAGTGGAGACTCAGCACAAAGAAGAGAGGAGAAACGAATCTTTAACAATTAGCGGTAAGCAAAACATAGTGATGGACCAACAGGTTAGTTGGGATGGATGAATGAGTGCAATACAATCCGATGATAGGATGTTTTCTCCTATAGCATCTGATTTTTATGGTGAGAGCTTGGAAAGTGCACTGTTGAAGCTAGTTAAAGATCGTTCTACAACACTTTTGTGCAACACAAGCAGTATGCTCATGCCTGCAATGTGTGAAAGCAAGCCCATTTAATAGGTTCCTTTCTTCTAGATATTAAGAACAGTGTCACATGGAAGGACTTACTTCATTTGAACAATAGTGGATCATCTTTAGCGCTGAAGTAATAAGGTATTGGTGTTGTTGGTTTATTTTTGTTTTTGCTGTGATATTGAGGAAATTATTTTTGCGCATTTAGGCGGGCTAGTAGCTAAGTCTTGTTAACTTCCTAGTGAGGTTCTCCCTGTTTTCGGATTTTTTAAATATTCATTTTTAGGACTTGGCCTTCAGAAGCTTTAACTCATGCAAAATTATAAGGTAAGAGAAATGGCCTAATATTTTGTTTGAGTTACTAATGTTTTGTTTGTATCAAGTATTTGGTCAATTTTAATTATGACTGTTGTGTTTTCTAGTATGTTTTTCCATGCTAATGTGGTTTTGTAGCAATGAGGCTTGCAGTGATTGCGGAGGTTCATTTCTCTCCTATCTACACTTTGGTCATCCCAAGAGCTAAATGATGCCATTTGCATAGGTTCGACGCCGGCCAAAAGGAAGCAAAAATCAATGTAAAGGCGGGTACTCTATAAGCAGACAAAAACATTCACTATTTGAATGCTACAGTCAGCAATTAAACAAGTACACGCCAGTGTTTGAATGTTACAATCAGCAATTAATAATATTGCCACCACTTATAATACAAACTCATAATTTATTAGAATCAATATATAAATAATCCCAAAGAATTCATTCTTTATTGCCTAAATTGAGAAAATATTATTATCAAATAAGAGATTATTAAAGATAATAAGTATTCATCAAAGGATGAGAATTAATGAGTTATATTATAAGTTGGACTAAATAAATGTTGATTAAGAATTATTATTTATAATGATCGATAGGAGATTATTATAAGAAAGAATCGAAGAATATATATTGCTAGCAAACATCTATGAGTAGAATATAGCTACAAAATATTATATTTGAACTCTATCACAGATTAAAGAACCATTATATGGTCAACCTCAGTAAGGGATATATTACTACTCAAAGGAAGGTCTCTTATAGAAAATAATGATATAAGAGGGAGACCAAACATGTTCATTCAGGGAGGCTGAGAAAGAAATGTAAAATATGGAGCATGGAATGACATGGAATGGTATGTAAGATATATGAACATATAAAATAAGGAACTCATGGAATATGGAGAAAGTGCATTCCTAGCATGAATTGAGAATTATCAAGTGAATTAATTATGTCCCTAGCCATGGGGATGTTTTTTGGAAATA